>SMSQ01026019.1:588-39781 GCA_019453375.1 Ctenoplectra terminalis
CAAATAATAAACTCAACTATTACCATCACTTTCAACATTATTCCAAATAATAAACTCAACTATTACTATCACTTTCAACATTATTCCAAATAATAAATTCAACTATTTTATTTATTTTAAATTCTTCTATAACCTCAACTATCAGTATAATATAATATAATTCTCCTATTTTTCAACACTGTCCCTAAACGAGAGTTCCAATTCCTACCAAACAATATTACAGTATTTTCATAAAACAAACACCTGTTAAATTATCGATCTCTTCTTCAATCAAACAAAATCCTCGAAACAGGATGGCAACCAATGCGGTTAAATTACTGGGCTCGGTTTTGCACCGGTCGGTTTCTAAGAAAACAGCAACAGGGTATCCTAATAGGCATCGTTGGATCGTCTCGATTGCCGAAAGTAAAGGAAGATTTGACTTTTTGCTCCGATATTAACGGAACGGCGTTAACCCCGAGGGGCCTCTCCGTAGCAGAGACCGAAGGGTAGAGGGGACTATACATATAAAGGAGAGAGCCCCGTGTTCCAGGGGCTTAGTACCGTTCAAAGATGCAGGCTGCTGAGATGATGCGTGGTACCAGGGCCGTCTACGATCTTGTGTTACTAATATCTCTCTCGATCGCTTATGTCAGTGAGTAAAAGGAATTTTTGAAATTCCCGCGTGAACTTTGCGTGTATTAAAAAAAAAAAAAAAAAAGAAAAGGAAAAAAAAAATGAAAGAATCTACATGGTGATTAATTGAATTGCTACGACAAGTGTTGACGAAAACGACAGCTGTGGAAATAATTTTTTTTTTTTTGAGTTGTTTATGTGCCTTTGGATAATTTGTGATCGGGTAGCTATCGATAATAATTAATGGAAATCCTCGATACGATGGGAAACAAGTGTCGAAGTAGCTAATTACGGGGACAAGTGTGTTGAATGATAATTATTATTTTATATTTATTTATTATATTTAAATTAATTATTATTGTATTATATAATAATTAATTGTTAATAATATAATGTATAATGTAATAATAATTAATTATTATATCTGTTAATATCGTTACATAAGTATTGTATAATAAATAATTATTAATCATATAATATATAATATAATAATTATGTGACGATATAATAATATAAAATAATAATTATATAATAATAATATAGCTGTTGTAGAAAATAATTTCGGTTGAACGAAGAGAATCATTCAATGGAGTGCAAATTAATTTTTTTATTGATAGAATGAAGTTCTTATTTTCGAATATTTTAATTTTAAATTCAATTTTTTAATTTACTTTTACACGTTTGGTTGAATTATATTCCATTCGCGAAACGTGATCAGTAATTTGGCGTTTAATACGGTATTCGAGATTAAATATGTCTGAAAAAAAATAATAACTTTTATATGAATCATTTATGAAATCGTTTATACAGTTCTTAAATGTCTCGTTAAACTGTAATCATAAATCGATTGGTGATTGTGGAGAGTAAGTCGTGTAAGATTCGTATCTTGTATAATGAAAGGCTAATGCACGCTGTCATCGCGTTATAATAAATTATCGTTTCTATTTTTTAATTCGTAATTTGTTTCAGTTCAATTGGAATGTAATTTAGTATTTAATTCGATCATAATTTCTTTTAGATTCGTTTCCACTTCAAGTATTACCTAGCATTCCGGGATATATTCCGGTTTACATAAGGCATGGTGATCAACCACTGGAGGAAATAAATCCTGCGTTAGCTGAGGCGTTTCACGAAGGATCCAGCTTGTCTAAGGTAAATTAATTCATTTCAATAATTTAACAATATGTGACCCAACGTGTGTAAATTTTTCTAATTTAAGCAACTCGTAAATTAGCAACAAAAAATATTATTTTAATACTAATCCTTTACTTCGTACATTAAATTAATAAACGTAACATTGATATTAAAAAAACGAATTGTAATTTTTATATACGTATACTTAAATTTTTTAATACCAATCCTTTATTTCGTGATTTAAATTAATAAAGATAAAATTAATTAGAAATATTTAAAAAAAATAGATTTTTCCAAATCTATTTCGGTTTCTTACTTTTGATAAATCCTCAATATTTCAAAATCTGTTTTTCTTTTTAATGATTATTACAGAACCTCAACTTAGATAATATTTCTAATTCTACGGATATAAATCCAGAAGAAGATGGAGCGAACGCTTACAATGTTTATTCAGTGCAAGTTAGACAAGTGAACAATAATGTTGGGACTAGAGACGAGGAAAAGAATCCAATAGAAGAGGCTGTAGAAATAAAAGCATCTGTTCCAAACACCAATAAAGAGAGTCGTCGAGAGAAACATAGGCGGAAAATAATTCCCATACCGGTGATTAAAGTATGAACTCATTTATTTATTTTTTTATGCAACTATGACAAAACTTACACTAAAAAAATCGCATATATACGTACACATATTACTAAAATAATTGTCAACAAAATTTTAAGAATACATACAATCTAACTTTCTACTTTGAAAAATCCAACCTCCAATAAAATTTTAATCAAATTTCGGCTCAGTACTCTACTAACATCACTAAATAAATTTCATATTTTTAAAATATCGAATTAAATAGTGTTGAAAATTAAAAAAAAAGACACTAAATTATTTAGAAAAAATTATTCTACTAATTTTAATAGAAATTCTATAAAAAATATTCCATTAATGTTAATAGAAATTTTATAATAATTATTCCATTAATGTTAATAGAAATTCTATAAAAATTATTCTATTAATTTGAATAGAAATTCTATAAAAAATATTCCATTAATGTTAATAGAAATTCTATAAAAATTATTCTACTAATTTTAATACAAATTCTATAAAAATTATTCCATTAATTTTAATAGAAATTTTATAAAAATTATTCCATTAATATTAATAGAAATTCTATAAAAAATATTCCATTAATATTAATAGAAATTATGTAAAAATTATGCACTTAATTTTAATAGAAATTCTATTCTTAAAATTCACGATAAAAAAATAATTTTCTTTTGGATTGCAGGTTCTTTTAAAGAAAACTTAAATGCTTTTCGTAAATCGCATAAAATTATTTAACAATTTGCATAATTCTAACAAATTTATTGCCAAAACTGAGCATTACTTCACGATAATGATATGCGCATTGTCGACGTACGATGCAAGAGTACGGAGAATTATCATCACCAGTTTCAATATGCCATACTCATTGCTTCTACATCCTATACATTTTCACCTGACACCTGCGTAAATGGTTAATCTAAGGGAGAAATCGGTGACTCATTAAATCGCCAGTTCCTTCCAATCATCGTGTTATAATGTATTAATAGCAGTAAATTAATACCTTTAGTGACCATTTCGAATACTTAACATAATCAAGCAAGCGAATAGCTTGGAAAAACAAAACAGGAAAAATTTATTCTCTTAACTTTTTCATCGTGAATTACTTGCATACGTGTGTATGCATACATTAATGGAAGATATTATTTTTATACCGAAGACATAAAAGACACGCGAATAACATGTATTCTGACAAAGAAAATATTTTTATCGATCGATAGGATGACTAAATTTCGCAGATAAATTGTGCAAATTATGGAGGTATATTTGCAATTATAATGAATTATGAAATATACATTTTAATGTATAAAATAATTAATTTAAAAAATTATTTTTGCTTCTATTTTGCAATGGTTTGGAATAACGTTCGGCTTGTAATTACTACGAACGTTGTTAAACTTATTATTAGATTATTAAAGTGTATACGAGGAGTCAAAATGGTAAAATTTGAAAATTTCTACCATTTTATTTGCGGTTATTTCTGAATAAAATAAATTGTGATTTTAAATAAAATTAAACATAGAATATGTTAAGTTACATATTTTAAATAAAATTTCATGTTAAGAAAATTAAATACGTTAAGATAGATATTTTAAATAAAATTGTGTGTAATTCAGCATATTTTATTTTTAATTTTATTTAAAATCACGATTTATCTTCATAAATTATTTTATTTAAAAATGACCACAAACAAAATGATTGACACTTTCAAATTAAATATTTTATTTCAAATATGTAACTTAAAATATTTTATTTTTAATTTTATTTAAAATCACGATTTACTCTCATAAATTATTTTATTTAAAAATGACCACAAACAAAATGATTGACACTTTCAAATTAAATATTTTATTTCAAATATGTAACTTAAAATATTTTATGTTTAATTTTATTTAAAATCACGATTTATCTGCATAAATTATATAATTTAAAAATGACCACAAGCAAAATGGTTGAAATTTTCAAATTTTACCATTTTAATTTCTTTACTTACACCATTTTTAATGAAATCTACATTTAGAACGATTGCTCTCCCAAAATAGGCGTGAATTTAATTATTAAAGTTTGAAAAAAAAATTACAAACCAAAGACACAAAATTAAATAATAATAAATCTACAATCTATGCTGGTACATCTATTCACCTTCACAATTCGCAGAACATATGCATAACATTCTAAATAGAGATACGATTTGATTAACACATTCCAGATACAAAATACACAAGAACACAATTAACTTTACAAAAGAGTCATTTAAGGCACACAAACATCGATTTAAAAATTAATCGCTACACGCTCATTCTAAAAAAAAAACAGTATTACAATTTAATTGAAACCGTGCAACCACAATAACGCTCTTATTTTTAAGGTCAATCCGCTAACTCAAGAGGAGAAAGAAGTTCTCGAAAAATTTCAAATCGAAGTCGGAGAGGAAATAAAGAGTTCTAATAACATGCACGATTCGAGCTCGGATCTCTCCGAACCGCCATCGGTTAAATCCCATCGCAAGAATAACGAGAAAACTTTTGACCCAGTTATAAAAGTCGATCGAGTTATCACCGATGAATCAGCTGAATCTGATTCCCACCTAACCAAGGATCTTTCACAACTTTCTACCGACGAAAATGCTCCGATGTCTCTAATAAACGAAGAAATACCTAGAAAGGAACTTCCTCTGCCCAATATTTTGTCCAACGTTAAGAAAGTATTCGTTTCACCGGAAACGTTGATGAAATTGGAAAAAGAACGGACAGAGAGTCGAAAGTTCGAAGAAAAATCTAAATGAGAGAAGAATACGATTCATAGTGAGACTTATTTATAGGAACATGAATAGTGTAGAATTTTGTGATACAACCTGTGTAATAAATTTTAAGATTCGATGGTTCATTTGAAAAATCAAGCGTTGCAAAAATCAAGCGTTGTTGATCTAATTACACGCTGCAATATTATTATGCTCGAATAAAATACTATCGAAGACGACACACGAAATAAAATTAAACTGCAAAATTTGTTCCAATTATACTTCTATCGAACGTTTTAACCCTTTGCAGTCGAGAGACGACTCTCACTTGGATCAATGCAGCGACTCGAATCGCGTATAATATTAGGTTGGGGAAAAAGAAATCCATTATTTTTACGTGAAATGATTTAAAACTGTTTTACGGTCGATCTTTAGCTCCTGGGCGATGCTACGATTACTAACCTGACGGTCAACTTCGATTTCTGTGATTTTATCCACATTTTTGACAAAGGGCCTGCCTGCGCGAGGTGCATCTTTAACATAAAAAATACCCGAACGGAATCGACGAAACCAGAATTGCGCGTAATTAGCTGTTACAGTATCGGGACCATAAACACCATTCACAATTTCAGCCGTCCGGCTTGCATTTTCGCCTTTATCGAAGAAAAATTGTAAAATGTACCGAATTTTCTCTTCGTCGACTTCCGTTTTTAACACCTTGTAACTCACAACTGAATGGACCAAACAAAAAACAGCGAAAGAATTTGTTCAGTGCGAAATGTCACCTTGACAACGAGCATAAATGTGAAATTGTTTGATCGATACTTTACGAAATATCGATCACTGCAGCCATCTACCGAAAAAATAATGGATTTCTTTTTCCCCAACCTAATATAATTATTTTACTTCAACTTTTAGTGTGTCTTCGCGTTATACAAGACTTAATATTGAATCTTGACACTTTGCTGACCGGTGACGAATTAACTCGCCTTTTCGTACCCAAACGTTGCTGACCGGTGACGAGTTAACTCGTCTTTTCGAATTCAAACAAGATATTACAGAATAAAAGAACCTAATATCGCAGATTACGCTGGTAATAAAAATCGAGTTTCCAAATTCTCCAAAATAAATGCTTTCTTCAGCAATCGTGATAAAATTTATTGCAGTTTATTTAGAACGTTTTACTTCCACATTCATTTAGAGAATAATAGCCGGTGACACGACATAGTTTCTGTGTAAAATTCCCGGTCAACAAAGTGTTAAGCTTGATGATTTTCGTGCAGTATTTTAGAAAGCACTCGTTAAAATCCATCCGACAAGTATCGCAAACATGCGTCTTTCGAGTGCGAAGGGTTAAAATTAAACCTTTGCGCTCCTAAATTTTTTTAACTTTCATTGGACTTTTACGAAAACTAAAAGTGTCGTGTTGAAGAGAAAAGATTCCTGTTCGTTTCGTTCATTTAATTTATTTCAAAACAAAAGAAAAAAACAAAAGAATACAAAATTTAACTTGAAACTTAACTTCCAAAGTAAATTATACGCACCGCCATAGCGGCGCCAAAGGAGCGCAAAGGATCGAAATTAAACGATTAAACATTCGACGAATTACACGATAAAACTAGTTTATTGCGATCCAACTGTTGTAAAGACTGATATTGTTACAATCGACACGTTTACTGTATCGTTTACAATGCAAAAAGATAATGAATCGAAAGTTATCACCGGGTATTTGTACTTTCCACGAAACACGATTACTCGTACGATAATTTCTTATCGATTTCCCTCCTCCTGATCGAATATCCATATCACTGCTCATTCCTTCGACAAGTTCTTACGCATCTCTATCCTGTAACCATTATTAGCGAGGTTCAAAACAAGCAGCGCAGGTATCACGTTAACCTCGTTTATCCTCGATGTTTTCGGCGTCAACTTCATATTCTTAAACGTACTCTCGTCGACTCGTACGTCCAGATACGAGCGCCGATCCTGAAGAAACCTTTCGCTGGACAAAACGAACGTACTGTTTCCAAATTTACAACCAAACGCTGGTAGACTCTGTTTAACTTCCGGTATGTAAACATCTCGGATCGCTCGACAGTGAACGTTCGATGATTTCATTCGTTGCTCCGATGTGTTCTCGAAATGTTTCTCGTCGTTCCGTTTCCCAACATCCAAACCTGTCTCCTCTCTTCGTTTCATCTCCTCGTTGATTCTTGAACTTCTGCCATCTTTCGACGCACCGTCAAAAATGTTCGACCTCGATCCGTGATCCGTCGAAGCTTTCCTCGAAGCGGCCACTTGAACTCTAGCAATTTTCGACAGAGAAAATATTAAACATAACTCTTTACTCTGGTAAGGACACGATCGCTCGTTGCCGCTCGATCCTTTAAGATCCTTCGCGTTGCAATTTCCAACGCACGTGCTACGATCTATCGTTTCGCCAGCCGTGCGCTCGCTTTCGATCGATCCCGAAGCGAAGTTTTCGTTCGGAGATCGGTCCCGTGTTCTCGAAGCACTATTTATAGTGACGGTTTGATATTTTTTATTCTTACTCTCGATCGCCTTGCCATCGCCGAGCGAAACGACGCTTAACAGTATCACAACGGGAATTAATGATTTCCGGAACATTTTCGGATGGACGATGAGCTCTTCTCCGGTATTTTTTTCGCTCGCGTATCCGAAAGCGTCCAGTTAGAGCCCTCGGCGCGATAGACACTGACTGCGCCGGAAAAAACAATGTGAACGTAAAAGCAAGCAAGGTGCACGGGGACTGAAGATTGGACCGTTGTGTCTACTGCGTTCATTTCGTGTGCGCTGACCTTATCTCCTGTTTGGACATTGTTCGAATACCATCGAATTCTGATCTATCTTTTCGAGGAATTTCACTTGGGCTTTGACTTTGACCGGGTTGCGAGAAACGATTCACTTTTAACGCTTCGTATAACGGTTTTTATATTTAAATGGAGGAATGTTGTAGAATATTTTTGTGTAATTTTGTAATCGTGCGTAAGTGAAAAGAAAGGTTAAAGACGTGGACAGGAACGGAAAGAAAATTGTTTGATAAATTTAGAATTGAATTTATTACTTATAATTATGATCAATGGTTTTGTATATTGCAGTGATTTTAGATTAATTGTATTTTATATATAAAAATTGAAAACAGCTGATTTATGTTAGGAAAAAAAATTGTTTAATAGATTTAGAACCGAATTTATTACTGAAAATTATAATAAATGGTTTCATATATTGTAATAATTTTATATTAATGGTACTTTATACATAAAAATTGAAAAAATTTAATTTGTATTACGAAAAAAAGTTCTTTAATCAAATTAAAACCGAATTTATTACTAAAATTTATAATAAATGGTTTTATATATTGCAGTGATTTTATATTAATTGTATTTTATGCATAAAAATTGTAATGTTTTTAAAATTGAAAAAATTTGATTTATATTACAAAAAAAAAAAATAGTTTAATAGACTTAGAACCGAATTTATTACTAAAAATTATAATAAATAGTTTTATATATTGTATTGATTTTATATTAATTGTATTTTATGGATAAAAATTGTAATATTTTTAAAATTGAAAAAACTTGATTTATGTATCAGATTTTTTTTATTTGTCAATTGGATTCGAACATTTTCGTTGTATTTTTATTATACATTTACGTATTAAATAACAAAAATTTAGAATGCTAGGAATTGAGATGCTTAAAAAAAAAAATATGAAACCGAAAGCTTGGTTAGTGTAGCTCCCGATACACGTATTTCAAAGTGCACATAAAAATGTGACATAAAATATACAAAACGTGGCTTTCCGAAAATATATATTTATTCTAAACATAGTTATAACGTACAAATACGTGTATTTATAAACTGCAGTTAAATATCTTTTACTGCACACTGAAAGCTACTGCCCTCCTGTCGCAAGTTTATTAATTACACGTATTTACGCTTAAACACGTTTCTGCGTTAAAAACTGATCTCATTGAGATAATCTCTCAGGTTAAGTACTAAATCATTATACGGTAATTAATTTTTTTGTTTCTTCTTTCTTAAGCGGAATACAAACGTAAATAGAACGCGACATGATCATTGACATTACGTGCGCGGTATAGGTGCGCAATGTGATGTCAACAACGTGTACGTAAAATGTAAGACGTGCCTTTGGTATTGCACATATTAGAGGAAATATGCATATTTTATTATTATTTACATATCGGTGGCATGATGCTGTAATTTTTCAATTTACCATCAAGTAAGGAACACGGTTATATCGTAACAGAAATTATTCATTTCGAAACTGAATACAATTTCAAATTTACCGTTAAGTTAATTGTTAACGCACAGTTTAGTTGCTCCTAAATACCAATCAAATTTAAGTTTTTTTTTTTTTTTAGTCATATTATCTTAAACTATAAACGATGCGTATAATAAAGATGAATCGTGGAAGAGGTACCTAACCTAAAAAATTGTCTAACTATTTTATTCCTGTACAATCTCACAGCTATTGATATAAATCTGTGGCAAAATTCGAATAACATGGCGGGCCAACAACATCCATTTCCATCTGGATTTCCCAATGTACAGCAATCCGCAATGAGGACGCAGTTCGGTGGTGGACAAATGGTATCTGGTTTAATGGGGCCGCAACAAGGTGGTAAATATGTTCGTCGAAGAAAGTAATTAAGGAAAAGATGTTTTGAAAGAAACGCAGCGATGTTAAGATAATATTTTTACAGGTATGGTAAGTCCCCAACAATTCGGAGTTGGTGTAGGAGTTGGAGTTGGCGTTGGCGGGGTTGGTTCCAACACCATGGGTATGCCTAACGCTCAACAAGTATTGGCGCAACAGCAACAACAGCAGCAATCCGTCGCGATGCAACAGCAAGTGCAACAGATGCAGCAGCAACAGCTACAGTTACAACAGCAACAGCAAGCTGCAATGGTGCAACAGAATAATCAAACGAGCAACCAAGCTACAACGCCACAAACCCCTGTTCCACCTACGCAACCGCCGCCTCAGCAACAACAACAGAATAAAGAATTTAACACTGCAAGTTTATGCAGGTTTGGTCAAGAAACTGTACAGGATATTGTTAGTCGGACCTTGGAAGTTTTCCAAACATTAAGAGTTCTTCAGCCCCCGAATGGTAACTTTGAATTTACGTCGTTGAATTGTATCCGTTGTGCGTTAAATTATACGGTAAAATATTGTGATTTTTAGGCATGGCACAAGGAGCGAGTTTAGCTAATGAGAAAAAGAATAAAGTACAAGAGCAGCTGCGTACACTCAAGTTACTATTTAAACGTTTGAGACTGATTTACGAAAAATGCAATGAAAACTGCCAACTTCAAGGAATGGAGTATACACACATAGAAAGCTTAATCCCTTTGAAAGAAGAGTGGGATATGAAATCCGACGAGAAGAAAACATCCGAAGCTTATAGACTGGCTTGTGAAGAAAGCAAGGAAATCATGGAGGTGAATATAGGCTTTAACGCGCAAACATAGGAAGTATTTTTTTTGCACAGATTAAAACATAAAATTTTTTTCAGCAAGTGGTACTAAAAAATAGGCACCTTAAGGAAATAATTGATCACCTAAGACGCATTATTTCAGAAATAAATACAATGTTGAATATGCGTAGATCTTAAACTATAAGCTGTACATAAATATTTATATAAGTTATTAAAAAAAAAAAGAAGAAAAAAAGAAAATTGTGTTGATAAATAAAAATATTCTTTCGTATGTAATATAAGAAGATCGGTATTACTTACCTCTATTTCGAGTGTTTATTGTGCTGCAGTGTTGTCGTTCACATCAAGATAAATAATGTCACTCGCTCTCAAAACGGCTTCTGGAATCTTGCCTAATGGTGTTTCCAAGTTTCTTACGTACACTTCTAAGCACTCTACGTCACAGCCCCTAAACTCGGCGGAAACACGCGTATTTTCATATAAATGAAATTCTGTTTGCTTGCCTGCAACAAATAATTTACAACTACATGAAACAGCTTCTCACCTAAATGTAAATATTCAAGTGAGAATGATTTTAAAGGATAAATTTCGTATATCATTTTTTTTAATTTAACAATTATCCTATTTACGTAACTTTTATCAACAATGTTTAAATTAAAGATCATTTGTGACTTATATTCGCGCATTGACTTAAATGATTTTGATACTAGCGCCACATTTGATCAATTCTGTACTTAACTACGCTAACTTCCTATCGAGTTATTATACTTTTATGAAAATTTATGCAATATTTATATAAATTACAGAACAATTCGAGAGATACGTTTATTACAATTGATCAAAGAGGAAATAAATAGGTTTGTAAAAGTGAAGGTCGTACCAACGATTCCGGTAATTACACGCAGAAATCGTTCGCGTAAGAATGCACGTGCCTCTTGCTTTTCAGGGGTCGCAAATACCATGTTAGTGTTATTTTCATTCAACTGTACGCTGTCTTCGACAGTACCGGTCATTTTGTTAGAAAATTTGCTGACTCGCGAAAGCAAGCTTCCTTCTCATGGCGGAACCAAAACAGTACTATGCGCGTAGTGTCGCTATCGTGCCCGCCAAATTTGAAAACACGAGCCTTACGATTCAACGGTGCAGCTAAATATTACACGTTATCTCTTAAGTTAATATTCGTATTGTAACAATATATTTATGTGAATAAATAAAATACTGAAATACAAGATATTGAATAAATATTGAATAAATAAATAAAACATTAGTAATTAAGTTTAACGATACAAATTTCTGTGTTTATCGCGTTATTGTATCACGTTATTAGTGTAACTATTAATACTAAAATAGTCACATATTTAATGGACATACTAGAAACCCACATTTCCTAACGAGGAAGCTTAGATTACCAGAATTAACATATTTTCAAGCATATCTAAAAGAAATACACTTTCACAACGTAAAAGATGGGGGCGACCCGCAGGTTTTGAATTTTCTCAAATAGGTTTCACAGTTTCTCTCCATTATTGCTCCAAGCATCGTACAGTAACGATGAATTTCCCGATCTTGGTGTTTTTAATCATCAGTCTGAGCTGTGGTAGTAAGTATTTCCGTTCGCGTTCGATATTAATAAAAATAATTTTCATTCGTCGCTTTTTATGTCGCGTGTAGGAATAAATGACGAAGTTACAGCAGCGACAGAAAATTTCGAGACGAACCACGGATCGTTAGCAGCGACCGCTGCGAGAAACGATCGTGTTGAAGCGCCGGAGGAACAGATCTATAGGATGGAACCGTATTCAGGGCAGAAATCTGTTGAACTGCAGGAATCGAGAAGAATGGCGAGCACAAAAGTTGACTCTTCGAATAGAAAATCTAAAATCTTAAGAAGTTTGGCTTTTTTGGCTGGTTTAAGCGTCGGTGGTTTAGCAGGTGCAGCATCGTCGGACGTAAAAACTTATGCTAAATTTGCACCGTTAAACATCGGTGCTTCTCGGATTTCTCCTCAGCTCGCTGCGATTTACGATCCTTATCCTTACGCGACACATCCTTACGTATTGGCTACTCCTTTAGGATTTTATCCTTTATGGGATCCTCTACGATTGCACCCAATTAATGGAGTGCAGAGCAATTTTCAACCGTTGACACAAAATTCTCAAACGTTAAACCTGTTGGACGATAACAAGCCGTCCGATCCGTTGAACAACGACGAATACGTAGACGAGGCGAAGAAAATTGAAAATGTCAAAACTTCGAGTACTGGCAGCGAGGATACTGACAAGAGTGCAGAATTCCAAGTGGAAGACGATCGGAACGCGGAAGAGAAGGTAAGGATTTGGTAAGGTGAATAAACAGAAATTAGAGCAGAAAATCATACGACGTTTCATTTTGCATTGAATTTAGTGCGAACAGATATAATTAGAATTTTAAATACGTTAATCTAAATCTTTCGTATAAATATTTTCGCGCAAAACCAAATTGTATTCGTCGTCGAAACACCGTGCGTCTGTAATTTTATTTTCACGAGCGTATCGTTTACAAAATGACCGATTAAACTAATCGTTGAAAACGATTGCTTAACAGCTTAGAAACTTTTGTGAAATAAATATTAATTAAATTTTATCGTGAACTTAAGCGTTAAATAATCGATACAAATTTTATGCAAATTTATTTAACCAAAACTGCTGGAAATAATTTTGATTTTTACTTCTTTGTATCGTTCGGTAATGTGTTTGCTGAATCAGGTTGTAGAAAGTAGTATATCAAATTAGAAATGTTAATGAAGCTACGAAAAGTATTACACGTTACGGCGTGATACATAAGGAACAGTAATTAATAAGATTTGTTTCATTTTTCATTGACAGATGATATCTTCCGACACAGCGTGCAATATACGGAAAGGAATCAACGGAAAACAGGGTAGCACGGTGAAAAGTATTTCCAGAGAGCGTGAAAATGCCGATGGTTCATTAACGACACTAGGTTTACGAGCTATAAATACAACGGACCAAACTACTCCTACTAACGCGACTCACAGGAATACAACTCAAATCCCTGGTACGATTCCAAAAAATGAAACCTCGACGACGACGATGAGCACCATGGAAAATTCTACGATGGAGAACAATGAAACGAATCGACCGTTCTACGGCTACTACGGTGGATATCCGCAAAACATAAACCACATCGATCTGACCACGGAATCGTACGACCATAAATACCACGGTTACGAACATATTAATTATAATTTACCTTCTTACGACAAACCTGTGAATTTTTATTCGGACGAAAGGTACAACTATTATCCTGTTCCACCTGTTGATTCCTATCCGTCGACTCAATTTCAACGAGAACATATTCCCGACTACCATCTTGACGATTTCAAAAAATTTTTGTACGCATCGGACAATACGCCACCGTTTGTCAACAATGATTTCAGACCTGTTATATAGGATCTGTGTAACGCGACGATTGTAATTGTGATCGTGTAAAATATGTTTGCGACGAGAACGAATAAAATTTAAAAAGTTTTTACCGAAAAATTGGTGGAATAATTTTAATGAAACACTGTTTGAAAATTAATTCTTTTTTTTAAGCCTCTATAGCACGAATTTTGTCCGCTTATCGGAGAAAAAATTACGATTGATTGCAGTTTTTCGCTTAGATTTGAAAATGTTTTAACTAATAATTACCGCAGATGGATCATGGTGTCGCTACGGTGATACAGTACAACGATAACTCGATAAAATAAATTTTTTAACCTTCTATAGCACGAATTTTGTCTGCTTATCGGAGAAAAAATTACGATTACAGTTTTTCACTTTGATTTAAAAATTTTTTAACTAATAATTACTGTTGGTGGATCGTGGTGTCAGTAATAGAGTAATCAAATTTAATAGTGCAGTGATAACTAAAGAAAATAAATTTTTTAATCCTCTATAGCCCGAATTTTGTCCGCTTATTGGAGAAAAAATTACGATTACAGTTTTTCACTTTGATTTAAAAATTTTTTAACTAATAATTACTGTAGGTGGATCGTGGTGTCAGTAATAGAGTAATCAAATTTAATAGTGCAGTGATAACTAAAGAAAATTAATTTTTTAGTCCTCTATAACCCGAATTTTGTCCGCTTATCGGAGAAAAAATTACGATTACAGTTTTTTAAAATATAGATACATTAGTTTGTCACTTTCAAGTCACCACGGCGCGATAGAGGGTTAAATTAAGTAACAAGTGATCGTTACGGGCCGGTAGGTTAATTTACATATAATCCGGTTGGATGTAAATAATTACGTTCTTCGTGTGTTACACTAACGACGCTATTGACTGTGTAAGACGCTGGATAGGACGGTAATAATTACGGGATGGTTCATTGGGTTGTTGACAGAGTTCTAATAGCGAGCACGTTTTCAAGAGATCGAGAGAATTGTTTATGAAGTTCCGTTAATATGCGTGGTGAAAGAACGAAAGTGTTTCTTCTGCTATTTTCTGGTTTAGCATTTGTATTTAATTGTTATGCATCAGCAGGTAAGTGTTACTTTGTGTGTAATATTTGTGTTCGACAAAAGTGTCGTACGATGTAGTCGTGCGATGAAAAATATTGTGAATCATGTTATTCGGTGATGCATTTTGTGATATTTCTTTCTGTATACTTAGAAAATGAATTTAGACTAAGTAGTAAAGGTTTTTATATTCTTCGACACGTGGGTAGAATATTTTATTGAAATCAATGTTGTTTATAGAAGTTCTATGTACATGTACAAAATTTTGAGTGTAATATACTTTTAAATGAAAACTAACGACTTTAAATGTGGTGATAGTGAATTATTGCTAGTTATGATTATAATTAGCAATCTCATTATGATATAATTATTACTAATTGTGGTTAATTTATTTGTCATATTCATTTATATATATATTATATTTTATTATATATGTTATATTCATTTTTAATGTAATATAATCATAATTAATTATGATTGTATTAAAACTATATTAAAATCATTAAAATTATCAAAATCATAATCAAATTCATAATCATCAAAATTATATTAAAATCATAATTACTTATGATTATATTAATAATTATGATTAATTATTAGAAATAATTATATTATAATGAGATTATTATTATAATAATTATTAATCAAAATTAGCAATAATTTACTATCAGCACGTTTAAAGTCGTTAGTTTTCATTTAAAAGTATATTATACTTAAAATTTTGTATTATTACCAATTATGATTAATAATTCTTAATAATTATATTATTACCAATTATGATTAATAATTCTTAATAATTATATTATTACCAATTATGATCAATAATTCTTAATAATTATATTATAACGAGTTACTATGCTTTTACTGTTATCATTACGATACAATACAATTATTTCGTATTAACCCTAATTATTTTTTCCAGAAACGCATCCAATCAGTGATCATCCTGTCTACGACTTATCCAACAGATTAACGACGCTTTCTCTAGTCTTAGGTAGAAAAGCTAATGACACTTTTATGACGTTGAACGAACAAACAAATCATAAATATCAAGACTCGTTTTATTATAAAAAATATAGAAGGTATAAAGAGATCCGTGAACGAACGAATCCTTTGTTCCCCGACAAAGGTACCCAACATGCAAATAGAAATATGGTTTCACAAGTTAATAACTTAAATTCGCAATCGTATCGCAGAGAAGCGTCTGTACCTCTGAACTTACGGTTTAATTTACGGAATACCGAAAAAGGAAAATCACGGTCTCAACGATTATTTAATAAACATTTCGTTAAGAGAAACGCAGTTTATAGAAATGATAACACCAGGCAAGGTATATCGAGAGAAAAACAGAAAAAGGCAAAAGCATTGGGACGTCTGTTAATTAACAACATTTCGAATAAAAACGACGAGGAAATGCAAGACGATTACGTCGAAGACGAAGATGACGATTATTTTAAGGGTGTAAATAAGAAGATAATGAACTGGGAAGATTATCAGAACGAAGACGGGGCAAGCGTGATGGAATTAATTGCTCTCAACACAAGACACAAGACAACCGCGAATCCCACGCACGATAATGAATATCTTTACCGATAATAATAAGCTGTTACAAATATTTACAAATTTTATTGTTTCTGACAATCTATGATTTTATCACGGAGATTCAAATAACTTTATTTTTACTATAACATTTCTACACAATCATTCAACCGTTATTTCAACTTAATAATTTAACCACGTGATTGAAAAAATGATTTTCAGAAGCTATGTTTTCAACTTTGCATAGATTGTACGGTAAAATATTCATCGTTCATAAAGTATTTTACAAAGTATACTTATTTCTGAAAATTTTCAGTTCTCATTAGATATAGAAATATTTATACGGTGATCGCGAAATTATTTTTTCTTCTATAAAACACCTCGCAGTGTATAAATAAATAGTTGAAACGAAAAATTAAAAATTATTCGTTCTTGTTATACATTTCTGCTTACGCGTGTGCTATTGGTAGCATAATTTTGTAAACTAAAAGTATGTGCGTTTTACTGTTTTCTGTGAATTACAGTTTGTTTGGACAATTGTTCGTGGATTGTACAGTTGTTTCCAGCCTGTTTTTACAGTCGCTAGTAAAAGAAAAATCATTCAGTCTCGTGAGTTACCTTTTAGTACAAAATCTGTTAATAACAGAATATAAACGGTGATTCTTTTTAATTGTCGATTAATCAGTAAACTCTTCCATCAGAGCCGACCAATCGGACAGCATGGCTCGCAAGGAAGAAACCTGTTTTATTTTCGGACGAGTTTGGAGGGCTGGGCTTCTCGTCTATTTCGAGAAGGCTGCCACTGCTGGTATTGTGTTTCTAAAGACGCGAATACTTTGCAGCTTTTACGAATTGTTTTTCACAAAGAAAATTCTTCCGTCCTTCGATCCTTGTTTCGTTCAATTGAACCATAAAAAAAAAAACACAATATTCGTCTATCTCTATCATTTGTCGCGAATATTTTTAAATTCAGAATATTTAAACAAAACTTCTATCTTATCATTCATTTTGGAAAGCTACATCACACATAAACAAATTTAGAAAAATTATACACCGTTCAATTTTAACGAGGAACCAATTTTCTTTCTTATGTATCATATTCCATAACAATATATTGAAATTCAAAAAATAAATTAAAAATTCCTTCATTTTTATTGATGTACAATTTCAAAAATTTTTATTCAATTAATTTAAACGGACAATTTACTATCAAGTTAATTACATTTTTATTAATGCATAATTTTAATAATTCTATGTCGTACGGTGTTACATCTGCGATTTAAAATATATTCAAGATGGACGAAAACCGTGTGCGTAGTTGCTTACTTTAAAGTGTAACGCGTGTACAGGGGTTGACTCGATACTGGCGCACTATTGCGTGCACGATTATGCAATAAGCAAATAGGAAACGATCGACTTCCTTCACGGAAGCGTTAATTCCTTTTCGCGAGGGGAATGTCGATATTATCAGGACAATGTGCTAATTGATATACTTCTTTGAAAATAACGCGATTATCCATTGTACGTGTCTGCAAGTGGTCGCAGGGTGTCTGTGCACGTGTCATTTTAATCGATTCGATTAATTAAACTAATTTCTAATCTGTACAACGCGAATGCTAACGATGATCCATACATTGGTTGTTCAATTAAATTTTACACGATAAATCGATTATTTTCAAAATACAAACTTGCAATGTTTCGAGCTATTGCATCTCTCCGTGCAGCATCCGATAGGCTGTCACGAAGGTATCTATGCGATCAGATTAGATTGTGTCTCTTTAAGTCTAAATATATACCGGGTGTCAGGGTTGAACGCCCTGGGATTTCCGGTCTCCATCCTGCGCACTTTGATTTTCCGTTTTTTTTTTCTTTTTTTTTTCTCTACTTTCTGGTAGAAACACTTACGCCCTTTTCATCATCCGTCGCTGTTCCTCCTTCGTCCACCCTTTTTCTACGTCGCTCACGCTTTTTTTTTCCACGCGAAACCTAATAGCCTTGCATCCTCTAGGACACTTCAGGACTATTTCCTGCGTGTCGGACGAACCGGATGGGAAACCGCAAATGTAGAACCCCACGCGGTGTTTCACTGAAACGATAACCAAATATTACCACCGTATAGACAACGAAACGACGATCGAAGGACCGATTTAAAATTCGGCGGATCGATAAAACGAATAAACTAATAAAATCTACAAAATCTCAACCTATAGCTACAGAGATATAAAATGACCCTTATCAGGAAACTTTCGAACATGTTCAACGTTTCTTCCATGGTGCATACATTATATCTTATCTTATCGTACGTTTCACACTTTATTGAACATTTAAGCGCATTTGTAAGAAGGCTTCGCTTTTACCAAAATATTTGTACTCGCACGAAATTGAGAAGCGTAATTTTGTCTGTTCCATAAATTAAACGCAGAGGTGAAACAATCCGTGTCTACAATTTTTAACCGCGCCTTTCCGTCGTGTCTTTATTTTCTAAAAACTATCCACAGCTTTGGACGTTTCTTAACACGTTAAGCGCCACGCCGGTCCCCGTGGACCGACGCTAAAATTTTCGTTTAGGCTTCACCGGTTTCCAAAGGCTGACAGAATCAATTTTGAAAAATAATACCTTGCAATTGATTAATGGGATCTGTTAGATCACATTAAACAAAGATATGACTTTCCTTTGCAAACTTTTACAATTCTCTTCTTAAATTCTTAACTATTTTGCGACCAAATGTTTTCGAATTAGTATTATAGAGCACAGCCTAACGGAAAGTCGACCAAAATCAGCGTGGCGTTTAACGTGTTAAAATTTGTGCGAGATCTCTGTCCATCGGGACGCGAAATGTTATAAGTACTTAAAAAATTTGTCAAAAGAAACGTGTCTCATCGACGGTACAATGGAAGTGTCGCTTCGCCTTCTCGTGCTGCGCGTCTCGACGTTCCTCGAGGGTGCACCTCATTCGGTATGCAACATAGCAACGCGTATAGGTATCTACAAAATACTCTTTGGATATACGCGTTTTTGAAGTTGGTGCACATGCACATAGAAAAGAAGTGGCTCGTTCTGTGTGGTAAATGCACCACGCTCGGGTAAGAACCCCGGCCTCGTGTATGGGGGACGACAGAGAAGAGAGACAGCTGTGGGGCAGCTGGCAGCGCGTGCCACGAACCTATGGGGTCTCCTTCAAACGCAGACGACGATGATATCCTATACTTCGTGACACGTAACTTACGGCAGGTTTCGAACAATGCAACGAACAGAGGTTGCCGATCGTTCAGAATCGAAGAAGAGATTGACCAAATTATCTTTACCACGATTGTCCACGAGGTCACTTATGAGTACCACTTTTGGTTGCTTTTTTTCATTACCAGAAGCACCCCATGTAGATACGTTGTGTCAGAGCTTTCACTCAGTTGCTATTCAACGCACGAATTAATTCTTTCGTTCAATAGGTAATATGAAAATACGGATACAAGAATGGGTGTTGAGAAGCACTCTGGAACTATCAACAACCAAAGTTTTCACCAACTTGTTTCGACACGTTTTAGAAAAAAAAAAAAGAAATTCCATTCTCTGTTTACGTGGTTTATTTTGATTCAACGCGATACGAACGGTCCTTTGGATGTACGTTTTTGTGTACATGTGTAATTTTTATGAAATAAGAATTGCAAGTAAACGCGTAAAGATAAGATCTGAGATTCTAATACGGTTTATTGTTTTATTTTTGCTGATTTTTTGTGTCTCGAATTAATCTTCTATTTATATATAGATACATATTTTTTGTACGCGTTCCTTGGGAACGTATGTGTCGTGTAAAAACAAAGTTGGTTGTATATATATAAAAATACATAATGGAAAGGGGACACACTTTTATATAGAAAGTTTCTAAAAATGTGCCACAGTAACTGCATAAAATTTTTATAAGGAATCACGAATTTCAGTGTTGAAATAATAGAACTGAAACAAAAGTGTAATTTATAAAATCAAGATCACTGTATCCAAACGATATTTTGTACTCAAAAAGTATGTATAACGTTTCAAAGGTTTGTACAATTCTGATACAAATATTTTTTTTTTTATTCTTTCTTTTCTATTATTGTTATTACGATAGTTCCTTGTTTTTATCCCATTCGTTTTACTTGTTTGTGGAAAGTGAGAACAAGGTACCGGCATTGTGCGAGATTGAACGGGACGTTAGGCTTCCTTGAAAGTTTTTCACCCGCTTCAAAGAAAAGAGATCAGCGGGTTCAAAGCCTTCGGGGGAGCGTTTCAGCCTAGTGAACATCTGCCGTCGTCTGCAACGATAATAATTCGAACAGCTGATACTCCTCGACGGACCACCGCCTTGCCTCGTGGATCCTGTAGGATCATTTCGGACTGCCACTTTCCAAGTCTGTAGAAAATTCGGTAGTATCGCGTTCTCTTCGTATCCTGTTTCAATTTGTTCTTAAAATCTTCACCAATGCATTAAACGTGAAAAAGAAATTAAACAACGAGCAACATTGTAGTTACATCAATAGAAAACAGCGGACGTCTTTTGTTTATTTCTCTGCTCATTGCAACAGTGTGAGTTCTACGTGAACGATACCCTGTAATTTCAAAAAATAAATAAACGAGTATCGTTTCATCAAATCTATGACATGTAATGAATAAATAATTACTAATAATACAAACACAAACGATTCCATTTAACCCTCTAAAAAATTACGATTGATTACGATTGATTAGTTTTTCACTTTGATTTGAAAACGTTTTAACTAATAATTACCGTAGATGGATCATGGTGTAGCTACAGTAATACAGTAATCAAATTTAATAGTACAACGATAACTCGATAAAATAAATTTTTTAATCCTCTATACCCCGAATTTTGTCTTCTTATTGGAGAAAAAATTATGATTGATTGCAGTTTTTCGCTTAGATTTGAAAATGTTTTAATAATTACCGTAGATGGATCAGTTTGTTTTTAAGTCACACGGTCTCATAGACGGTTAATAGATCNAAACAAAAGTGTAATTTATAAAATCAAGATCACTGTATCCAAACGATATTTTGTACTCAAAAAGTATGTATAACGTTTCAAAGGTTTGTACAATTCTGATACAAATATTTTTTTTTTTATTCTTTCTTTTCTATTATTGTTATTACGATAGTTCCTTGTTTTTATCCCATTCGTTTTACTTGTTTGTGGAAAGTGAGAACAAGGTACCGGCATTGTGCGAGATTGAACGGGACGTTAGGCTTCCTTGAAAGTTTTTCACCCGCTTCAAAGAAAAGAGATCAGCGGGTTCAAAGCCTTCGGGGGAGCGTTTCAGCCTAGTGAACATCTGCCGTCGTCTGCAACGATAATAATTCGAACAGCTGATACTCCTCGACGGACCACCGCCTTGCCTCGTGGATCCTGTAGGATCATTTCGGACTGCCACTTTCCAAGTCTGTAGAAAATTCGGTAGTATCGCGTTCTCTTCGTATCCTGTTTCAATTTGTTCTTAAAATCTTCACCAATGCATTAAACGTGAAAAAGAAATTAAACAACGAGCAACATTGTAGTTACATCAATAGAAAACAGCGGACGTCTTTTGTTTATTTCTCTGCTCATTGCAACAGTGTGAGTTCTACGTGAACGATACCCTGTAATTTCAAAAAATAAATAAACGAGTATCGTTTCATCAAATCTATGACATGTAATGAATAAATAATTACTAATAATACAAACACAAACGATTCCATTTAACCCTCTATAGGCTGAATTTTGTCTGCTTATTGGAGAAAAAATTACGATTGATTACGATTGATTAGTTTTTCACTTTGATTTGAAAACGTTTTAACTAATAATTACCTTTTTAACTAATAATTTAACTAATAATTTACCGTTTTAACTAATAATTAATAGTACAACGATAACTCGATAAAATAAATTTTTTAATCCTCTATAGCCCGAATTTTGTCTTCTTATTGGAGAAAAAATTACGATCGATTACAGTTTTTCGCTTTGATTTGAAAACGTTTTAATAATTCCCGTAGATGGGTCATGGTGTCGCTACAGTAACACAGTAATCAAATTTAATAGTACAACGATAACTCGATAAAATAAATTTTTTAATCCTCTATAGCCCGAATTTTGTCCGCTTATCGGAGAAAAAATTACGATCGATTACAGTTTTTCGCTTTGATTTGAAAACGTTTTAATAATTCCCGTAGATGGGTCATGGTGTCGCTACAGTAACACAGTAATCAAACTTAATAGTGCAGCGATAACTAAACAAAATTAATTTCTTAAAATATAGATACCTCAGTTCGTAACTTTTAAGTCTCACGGTCCCACGGAGGGTTAATTAATTTCTTTCGTACCAACCAAAATTATTACCACAAAACAAAAGTATCGCTATTTTAAAATAAAGANCAGTTTTTCGCTTTGATTTGAAAATGTTTTAATAATTCCCGTAGATGGGTCATGGTGTCGCTACAGTAACACAGTAATCAAACTTAATAGTGCAGCGATAACTAAACAAAATTAATTTCTTAAAATATAGATACCTCAGTTCGTAACTTTTAAGTCTCACGGTCCCACGGAGGGTTAATTAATTTCTTTCGTACCAACCAAAATTATTACCACAAAACAAAAGTATCGCTATTTTAAAATAAAGAACCAATCTCGACGGTTAACTAATTACTTTCATACCGACAAAAAGTATCACCACAGAACAAAAGTATCGCTATTTTAAACTAAAGAACCAATCTCGACCAATTCGATTTCTCAATTTTCTAATCCGAAACAAATTTCAAAAACTTGTAATCGACGCCTGTTCCGACCAACACAAAGAACAATTAATATCCCTAACCTCTCGCTTCAATCCTACGTTGTACCTCCGTTTATCTCGTATAAAGAAAAGGAAACAGGAAGCAACGTTCTCCAGTGTGCATCAGGTGACAGTGATACGAAGAATCAGAGGTGCGTATTAATTCGCTTGAGCTCTACAAATATTTCGCTTCGGTTTGATTACCCAATTGTGTTCGAACGTATTCGATAATTCTAGCGGTTACCAAGATATAATTAGTGGGTCGTTAAAAACGCGTTACGTTGCACAATACCGATTTGACTCAACGTAATCGTTTGTCCGCCTGTGTCGCTTCTTGATCAATTATTTGTTTTTGCTTCAAATTTAAATTACCTGCTGCGAGTATTATACTATCGACGCTTTCGGTACACCTGGAAAAGGTATGCTTGAAAAAAAAAATATAAGATGCGGAGGAAATTAATTTTTGTTCGTTAAATTTCGTTAGAAATTAGTACCATGGCAAGTTTTATAGAGTTTATAGGAGAAATTGCAAACCAGTCATTTTGATCGATTCGATAGGTCTAGAGTTAACGAATACGAGATCGATAGTGTTAATACGGTGTTGAATATTCGGTGATTACGATATTTAATGAAATTCGTAAAATCTATCGAGATTGGAGAAATTGTGTCCAGAGACCAGTGTTTACCCGATCCGAATGTTTTTGGCGAGGCCATCTTGCATGTTCGTAAACCGATCTGCTTATTCTCTCGGTCGCTCCTCTTTCACCCCCCGTTGCAGCGGTCTCGTCGCGACAAAGGGGTACACGACGACGGGCACGTGTACCACCAACGTTTATTAATAAACCTCGACGTCGGCTCGACGATTTCTCTTTAGCAGAAGGCCTGGAAACGTGTGCAGGTGATTACAGCCGTCTGGCGTAAATGAACAGGGAACCATTATTTCTTTTTTTTTTTTTTTCTTTGTTTTTTATTCGTTTCTTTTCTGATTTTCCGGTGGACGTATCACTTTAGAACACGGCGTTCCTTTCGCGAGCAGCTGTCTTCCATTGATGAACGGATCGTTTGTGATTATAGATAAATTGTTAGTTTCTGAAATTTATCGATACATCGGAGTACTCGAAATGATTCATTCATAATTTCTCATGGGAGTTTTATAAATTTACCGTGGTATATTTTGTAGCGATTTAATAGTAATTTTTTTGTTAGTAATATAAATTTTTGTCTCCCGTGGATTATTAATTTTGCTTCTTTTTTTTAATAAGTGTATTTTAATCGCGGGTAGTTATACTTTTAAAATGGTGATATAAATTGTTCCAAAATTTGATTATTATAGATTTGAATTATTGTTTCATTAGTAGTTTTATTCTGTTGTATTTCAGTTGCTAGTATTAAAATTATTATGGTAATTATATAGCAAGGTTAACAGTTAGAGTGCCTATTCTTTTCCAAACATAGATTAAATCTTATACAAAATTTAAAAAACGAACTGTACCTCAAAGATTTATTATTATGTAACAAATAAATCTTATTAAAGAGTTTTTTCTTTCAATGATATAATATTTAAAAAATTGTGGTACTGGATAGCACATGAATTTTACACAATCATTCTGAAATATAGCAAGGTTAACAGTTAGAGTGTCTATTTTTTTCCAAACATAGATTAAATCTTATACAAAATTTAAAAAACGAACTGTACCTCAAAGATTTATTATTATGTAACAAATAAATCTTATTAAAGAGCTTTTCTTTCAATGATATAATATTTAAAAAATTGTGGTACTGAGTAGTACATGAATTTTACACAATCATTCTGAAATATAGCAAGGTTAACAGTTAGAGTGTCTATTCTTTTTCAAAGATAGATTAAATCTTACACAAAATTAAAAAAACAAATTTAAATTTAATTATATCTCTTTATATCAAAGATTTATTATTATGTAACAAATAAATCTTATTGAAGAGTTTTTTTTTTTAATGATATAATATTTAAAAAATTATGGTACTCAGTAGCACATGAATTTTGCACAATCATTGTGAAATTATGCTTCAACAAGTGTTTCACAGCGAGATGAAAATAATTCAATCATAATATTTCCAATCTTCTCCATTGTTAGGGTTACATCTGGATTAATAGTATCTCTGAAAGCATCGCTTTGAAAGAGAAATTTTGCACGTTCGATTCGTAACGGTACCATCGTTCGATTCACCTTTAAATAGTTTCTTTTCACAAAATTTTGTTCACGGTAACACGAGCACGGCCAGGCATCGTCTCGTGTTTTCTAAAACTCTGGCCTTTGCGACTTTGGCCGAGAAGATATTTTGGTGTGTTTCGTTGAGCGCGTGGCAATCGGCCAGTGTCGAATGTGCGAGGCTGTTCTGTGATCGGAACACGATCTTATTGAAACCTTTCCTCTACCAGTATCGACTACTATTTCTATAAAATGTTTTATAATCTCCATCGTTGCCTTAATAATTTAAATTCGAAATTTTTATTCGCACACATCGCCTCTGCTATTTTAAATTAATTTTAGAAAAATCATAATTATTATTCTGTAACTATTTTAAATACCATTGCAATTTCCATCGATCTCCATGGTTGCGTTAATAATTTAAATTCAAAATATTTTTATTCACACACATAGCTTCTGCTATTTTAAATTAATTTTAGAAAAATCATAATTATTATTCTGTAACTATTTTAAATACTATTACAATTTCCATCGTTCTCCATCGATCTCCATGGTTGTGTTAATAATTTAAATTCGAAATTTTTATTCACACACATCGCCTCTATTTTAAATTAATTTTGGAAAAATGATAATTGTTATTCTGTAACTATTTTAAATACTATTGCAATTTCCATCGATCTCCATCGCTGCGTTAATAATTTAAATTCGAAATTTTTATTCACATACATAGCTTCTGCTATTTTAAATTAATTTTAGAAAAATCATAATTATTATTCTTGTAACTATTTTAAATACCATTGCAATTTCCATCGATCTCCATGGTTGCGTTAATAATTTAAATTCAAAATATTTTTATTCGCACACATCGCCTCTATTTTAAATTAATTTTAGAAAAATGATAATTGTTATTCTGTAACTATTTTAAATACTATTACAATTTCCATCGTTCTCCATCGATCTCAATGGTTATCTTAATAATTTAAATTCAAAATATTTTTATTCACACAACATAGCCTCTGCTATTTTAAATTAATTTTAGAATAATCATAATTGTTATTCTGTAAATATTTTTAACACTATTGCAATTTGTTTGATTTATTGAGAGATTATTTTATCATGGTATGGATATTTTTGTGTGTCGAAATTTTTGTTAAAATAATTCTTAAGAGGAAAACATGGCTGGTCAGTTATTAATAGTCCGGTTTTCAGCGTTGTAAAATCGAACTTATTTACCCATGACACACGTTTCAGTTGATTTACGAGACATCCGGCACACCGTTGTCACCCTCTACAGCTGTTATAATCGTTGGTCATACCTGAAAGGTTGGAGCTGCCTTTTCTGACGCGTCTATTTTAAAAGGAAAGTTTGCGAAATGCATATCTACGATGTTACTGTGCTCTAGCTTTCAAACGTGTCGAGCTAACACGTTCCTCTTCTCGTTTAATCAAAATTATCCGATTCATAGAAATCGCCAACTGCTGATATTACTTTTGATGGAATCATTTTACCTGGCTCGGTGTGAAGATTCTTGTGCACTGAACCAAATGCACAAACGTTCCCGTTTTAAATAACTTTCTAATTTTTAATGTTGTTCTGATCTACACACAGTGTTTTCTTCCAAGATTTCACATATTTTTATTATCCAACAAAATTTTAACATTTTTTTCTTCTTCTTTCTTTATTCTTCGTCGATTACCCTGCGTTCAATCGAAATTACACATCGGAGCGAGTGTTTCGTAATTAAAATTAACAGCGAAATCATAATTCAGTAAAAGTAAAACAATTTTTTTTCCCAATGTCGAAATAAAAGTAACACAGTTATTAATTTAGAAAGTAACGGAAGTTAAGAAAGAACAGCCAGTTCGGAACTACCAGGGCGATCGAAACGATCAATTCGCAATTTTTCATACAAATTTTCTGTATCTACCGTGCTGCCTTTAGACAAACATTTATCTCCCTTATATTTCAATATTTCCTCGCTTAAACACACTTATTATAAAACTTAAACGAAAACTGCGTACCAAAAATAAAAAAAAATACACAACCCAAGAGAAACGACCCTTTCTCCCCATATTTATCAAAAAATTACGGAACATCTTCAANTTTCGTAATTAAAATTAACAGCGAAATCATAATTCAGTAAAAGTAAAACAATTTTTTTTCCCAATGTCGAAATAAAAGTAACACAGTTATTAATTTAGAAAGTAACGGAAGTTAAGAAAGAACAGCCAGTTCGGAACTACCAGGGCGATCGAAACGATCAATTCGCAATTTTTCATACAAATTTTCTGTATCTACCGTGCTGCCTTTCGTCATTTTTTCGCAATCTTTCGTAATTTTCTGTTCAAAATATAGACAAACATTTATCTCCCTTATATTTCAATATTTCCTCGCTTAAACACACTTATTATGAAACTTAAACGAAAACTGCGTACCAAAAATAAAAAAAAATACACAACCCAAGAGAAACGACCCTTTCTCCCCATATTTATCAAAAAATTACGGAACATCTTCAAAAATGCATCGCAACAAATTTACAAAAATTCTATAACTTACGAATTTCCTATTCTAACTACTTTAGTTTCATTCCAACTTGGTTTAATTCCAACATTAAACATTCCAAATATCCTCAAGATTTCACGATACACAAATTCCAGTCCTACTATCTCTACAAACATAAAACTAATTTAATTCGTTACCCTGTACAAGACCTCTCCTACCCAACCCGCGATCAAAATACTCCAGCTGCTTCGGCGTACTCAAAAATTCCCCAAAACCATCTCAAAACTCCCACCATCGTAACACAACTCCGACAATCGAGTTAGAAAAATGGAACTGCGAAACGCAGCAGTATTTATCACCCGTGTACGTAACACGGTCGTTGCTTCCACGGTAGCTGAATTCAGAAAAGCGGTCTTTATGCTCGACCAAACGTCCCAGAGCGTAGTTTCGCTTGGCTCTAGGATAAGGAAAGAGCGAGACGGAGACATAGAAAAGAAAAGAAAAAAGAAAAAAGAAAAAAGAAAAAAGAAAAAGGAGAAAGAGCAACGATGGTTGGTGGAGGAGGAGCCCGATGGCAATACAACAATATGATTATACGGCGTGCTGCACCGGTTTTCTGCAGCAGCTGCTGTCGTTTTGGGGGATCCAACAGAAACAGACGAGGAAGGGCCGTCCAGGCGAAGTGGTGCACTGTCACGGATGGTGCTGGTAGTGGTAAGGCAGGTGGGGTGGGGAGGTAGCTGCAGGAGGGGGTCGGAAGAGAACGTAGGGCCCACTTCGCAGGGTCTGTACCTGGTGCGCACAATATGAGTGTGAGAAAGAAGGAGTGAAAGAACATGGAAAGGAGGAAAAAAGAAAGGAAAGAAAAAAGAGAGAGAGAGAGAGAAGCAAAAGAGAGGGGCCCCTTCTGGTAGGCCTCTACCTCTATCCTTGCCTGCAGCATTGCAGAAACTCGAAAGCCGAGCCAAACGAAAAATACCCTGCTACCTAGGTTCGGGCAGGCAGTTTTACTTCTCACAAGAAGCAAAACTGGCTCCCTTTTCAGGCCGTTACCGAGCCTTGAATGGAGGTCAGGGTCCCTTCTCTGGTTTGCCCTTTTCTTCTTCCTCGAGGTACCTTTCCGCGTCCTTCTCCTTTTCGGCCCCCGGCACCATCGGTGATGCCTGTTTCTCTTTTTGTCCCCGCTTGCTCGTCGGTTTTTCCCGGCGCACAAGGGGTCCGGCTTCCGCGCGCAGAAAGGGGATTTTTATCTGTTCCCTTTTATATGCACGAAGGAGTCATCGATTCGAGGGAATTGAGAGAAGAGGGTAGAGCGAACAGTACTCTCGGAGTATTGAGCTAAGAGAGGGAGAAACAGTTTATTTTTGTCTTTCTTTCTGTGTTGTACGACGCATGATACACGAAATCTTGTATGAACCGTAGGTACGTGTGCTTGCGTGTATTTTGTGCGTTTCACGATGATCGTATACGGAGGGAGGGACGGAATTCGTCGGAGGGTCGCGCGTTACGGGTATTAAGTTCTATACGAATGCTCTGCTCTTGTATTCGGTTGGTAAAAATAATTACTTATTTTATAAATATCGTTGGGTATCGGTGTTCGAGTTTCGTAATCTTTTGTGTTGCTGGAGTAACAATTGGAGAAAGTAATCTTTGTAGCAGAGATAGAGAATTGCGGGAAATTGGTGGAAATGTATCACGGTTGATTTATAAATTTTTTGTGAGAAGTTTGGTGGGTCTAAGGATGTTATCTTGATGGCAGGAAAACGAGGTAGAAATTTATAAAAATTGTACAAGGAATTACTGAGTGATCATTTTGACTATTTTGATACTTATGGTGATATTATCTCGATAAACAAAAATTCTAGAAATTTGAATAGCAATGCTTATAAAGAGTTTATTTATTTTTTAAGTATTATTAGCCGTGTTTAGGAAGATATATTTATTAATTTGAAATCACGTATATTAACACGATGAAGACATAGAAATTTATAAAAATTCTATAAGAAATTACCAAGTGATTATTCTGATCATTTTGATCATTTTGATACTTCTAATCATATAATCTCAATAAACAAAAATGGTACAAATTTCAGTACCAAATCTTATAAAGAGTTTCTCTATTAATTTTTCAAGTATTATTAGCCCTGTTAAGAAAGATATATTTATTAATTTAAAATAACCATCTTAACGAACGCATATTAACATCAAGAAGGTATAGAAATTTATAAAAGTTCTATAAAAAATTACCAAGTGATCATTTTGACAATTATTATACTTCTAATCGTATAATTTCAATAAACAAAAATGGTACAAATTTCAGTACCAAATCTTACAAAGAGTTTCTCTATTTTTTAAGTATTGTTAACCCTGTTAAGAAAGATATATTTATTAATTTAAAATAACCATCTTAACGAACGCATATTAACATCAAGAAGGTATAGAAATTTATAAAAGTTCTATAAAAAATTACCAAGTGATCATTTTGACAATTATTATACTTCTAATCGTATAATTTCAATAAACAAAAATGGTACAAATTTCAGTACCAAATATTACAAAGAGTTTCTCTATTTTTTAAGTATTGTTAACCATGTTAAAATAGATATATATTTATTAACTTAGAATATCCATTTCAGCAAATGTATATCAACATCGTGAGATAATAAAAATTTTAATATTCCAATTATAGGTAACCAAAATCGCCGGTCGTCTAAATGGTGCTAAGCCTGTGAAGTGATTAGCGTTGACCAAAGTACCACAGAAGGTGTCAAAATTGAGCAGGTCGTCCTCCCGTCCGGCGGTGATCTCGCCAAAATTTGGAGGATGTTGATGCCTGGTGCCGCTGGTCTCAGTGCCGTCGGTGCGGTGGGTGCTGTTGGGGCGCCAGGTCCGGACGAGCTGGTCTCGGGTCTTGGTGCCTTGGCCGGCACCACTCCTCAACAGAAGGACACAACATGGACAAAACTTTTCGTCGGAGGCTTACCTTACCACACGACCGACAAAAGTCTCAGGGAACATTTCAACGTATACGGTGACATCGAGGAAGCGGTGGTCATCACCGACAGGCAGACCGGCAAAAGTAGAGGCTACGGTTTCGTAAGTGTCGTAAACAACGTATCCGATTTACTCGATATTTTGTTAGTTTTCTTGATTGATCGTCGTTGCTGTGAACTGCTTTGAGTTTTGTGTATAGCTTAGAGTGAGTAGTTTAAGTATATATATTTTTTTTTATTCTGTATCGTCATTTGGTAATTTTGGAATTATATTTGCACTAAATCGTGGCAGTTTTTTTATAGCGATACAATTTTGTAGCGGAGGGTACCACGATGAAAGAACACGGGAGGGCTGGTAGAATTTAATCATATAGGAATTGAACAGAATTCGTTGATAACGTTCGATGATGAATCGAATTAAAATTATTTCTTGACACGTGCGATTTTGTTCTGGGGTTAAATTTTGAGTTTAAATCCTGTATTTTTCTTGATTCGATTGTTTCTTTTTTTTTTTTAAGTAAACGTAATTTTTCTTTTTTTTTTTCTAATGTGATATTAAATTTTCACAATAATCCTGTGAAACTTAAGAATGTTTAGGAGTGCAAAGCGGTTCGAGATTTGAGCTGAAAAATTAGACAATTCTTATGAACTTCTCTATAACAATTCTTAATTTGAAAAATTTGAAAAATAGTGAACAATTATAATTTTTTTATTTCTTTTAAATACAATACTAAGTTTTCACAATAGTCCTGTGAAACGTAAAAAAGTTTAACAGTGCAAAAGGGTTCCAGATTTGAACTGAAAATAGTGAACTTGAACTGAGAATTGAAAATTTGAGCTGAGAATTAGTGAATTCTTATAAACTCCTCTGTAATAATTTTTAATTTGAAGAATTTGCAGAATCCTGAACAATTATAATTTTTTTGTTTCTTTTAAATACAATACTAAGCTTTCACAATAGTCCTACGAAACTTAAAAGAAATTTAAGAGCGCAAAAGGGTTAAAAACTTCTTATAAACCTCTCTGTGACAATCCTCAATATCAATAATTTTATTTTCTTCAAACTAAATATATTTACAAGCTTCCGTTTGAAGTGTGTTTTACGCTTTGACAAATTTGTTACTAAAGGAATAGAAAAAGGTTCTTCAACCGTTGTTCGTTACAGTATTCGTCAGAGCGAACTTGTTAAGTGCGCAAAGATAATGGTATAATTAATTATGATAACGTAACCAGTATTTTTCACTCGTATCCAAAAGACATGTTTTGTTGACTTCCCGTATACTATAATGTTCTTTCTTCCGTAACAACCTACGTACTCCTTTGTTATCAGTCTCGCTTTTTATCACATATGCATAACTTACGCGATTGATAATATGGAAATATACGTGTCAACGTCCTTATTGCCCACTGAAGCGAATTTCTGTTGAAAAATGTCCGTCACTGCTTCTAACAATGATTATCATTCCGTGGGAAACCAACGTTACTATGAGGGTATTTTTGTTTCTTCCAATTAATTCCTGACATTGGATTTTATTTTAAAAGATTTTTTTATTTACATTTACCCACCACTGCCATTGCGTTATTTTCGATAAAATTGTGTTTCATCTTCGTTCAAAAATTCCCCAATTCTTAAAGAAATACGAAGAAGCTGTTCCCAACCCTTTGCATCCCTAAACTTTTCTAAGTTTCACATCGTTATGAAAATTCAGTATTTTTCTGTGAAAAGAAAAATTATAAGCGTTTAAAATCTCTGCTTCGTTTTAAATTTAAAACAAAAGAAAATGTTTAATTGTCAAAAATACAAAATTTAACTTGAACAATTTTTAAATGATTAAAAAGAAAAATTTGTTTTTAATAAGTTTTCGGAACGTAACCCCCCTTTTTGTACTGGCTCTGGATCTCATACAATACGGTTTCACACAACACGGCATTTTCTAGGAACCAATCTACCGTATTATAAGAGGGTTACCTGTAATTATTAATTCTCTAAAAAATGGATTATCTCTGATGTCAAGAATAAAAGTAACTATTTAGTATATTTAACCCATTCGCTGCCAAGGACGAGTATACTCGTCCTACTTTAAATATGTTATAACATGCAGACTTTTGAATTAGCAAATTTTTTGTCGCCGCAAACATAAATATAGAAATGTAAAAAACTTGAAAAAATACTACAGATAAAATTTTTTACAAAAATTATACTTTATTTCTTATTTAAAGAGAATGATCTTTTTATGATCTTTTTATGGTCTGCGTCAGGCCATGCCGTACAATGGTACAACTCCGCGAAAAATCTTGCCGTAGTTAAGAGGTTAAATATGTTGTAACATGCAGGCTTTTGAATTGGCAAATTTTTTGTCGCCGCAAACATAAATATAGAAATGTAAAAAACTTGAAAAAATACTACAGATAAAATTTTTTACATTATTTTTTTTTTTCATTATTTCATCCATCTGCGTGATTTCTAATTTGTTTCTCTACTAAAACGTACGCAAATACGATAAAGGATATCGAGTCCTGTTGCCTTCCCATTGCCAACGACGAGTATACTCGTCTTTGGTTTTATGCTTGCAAATGATTACGTATGATAATATATGTGCTCTTACCAAGAAATAACAGAGCTTTGGTGAACAGTAACACTCAAAATATAAACGGCAGTGGGAATTACTTCGTATAATTCATGCTTGGCAGCGAATCGGTTAACCACCTTATAAAATTATGATTTATCGGTACCAGGTTGAAAACGAAGCGTTTAATGATACGAAAAATAATTTTCGTATCGAAAGACGCGAATTGGCACTTAACTGACCGAATTACCCAAAAGCGTCATTGAAATATCTGGGCGTTAGGTGCACGGTACATACACGAGCTTGTACCGTTGCTTGTGAGGGAGAGGGCTGCAAGATCCAGGTGAAGCGGAAGGATTAGTCGAATAATCGATCGGATCTGCACGCAGGTGATCATGGGAGACAGGCCAGCAGCAGAGAGGGCGTGCAAAGACCCCAACCCCATAATCGACGGTCGCAAAGCAAACGTCAACCTGGCGATTCTTGGAGCTAAGCCTAGGGGTAATCTACAAGCGAGTAAGTTTGCTCAACAATGTGTGCTCATTGAATGAAAATGGATTGCGTGAAGTATTAGGTAACTGATTCGGCAGTCGATGGTGTTTGATCTTTCGTCGCTTGAATGGTTTTGCGCTTTCCTTTTTTTTTTTATTTTAATTTCATTTTAATTTAACTTTATGTTCCGAGTATTGATTCCTTAACTCGTAGAAACATGTTATTTGTCCTGGTGCTTGAATATTTCTTTCGTAGGTATTAAAAAACGTATTTTATATTTCATATCTTGTCGTCTACTTTGTCTCCATTTTCTTTGGGCAATTTGAAATTGGAAGATTTATGTTTTAGGTTAAAATTATGAATTTTTGTTACTTTTATCCGAGAGCAATTAGTGGAGAAAAAATTACGATCGATTAGTTTTTCACTTTGATTTGAAAATGTTTTAACTAATAATTACCGTGGATGGATCGTGGTGTCGCTACAGTAATACAGTAATCAAATTTAATAGTGCTACTAAATAAAGGAAATTAATTTTTTCAAATATAGATACATAAGTTTGTAACTTTTAAGTTACACGGTCCCATAGAGGGTTAATGCAAATTTAATAGAGATTTTGGAAGCAGCTTATCAAAAACGAACCAGTTGGGATAAAATATCGACCGTGACTCGGAGTGCAAAGGGTTAAGGAATCTTCACAATTTTCATAAAGAATAGCTCTAAATCGTGGGTACCATTGAGCTAATAAAAACGGTACTTTTTACACTACCTGTATTTCAGTAATATAAAAACAATTAATTATAATTATTTACGTTTTAAATTCCTCTAGTAGATAGTACTAAATTTGTTAATCTACATTATTTTAATATTTATCTAGATATCATTTATATATCTAGTATTTACACATTAATTATCGAACGAATTACTAAATTTTAATAATTATTATTGGCATTGATTAACATATCGATTACCCCTCTATAGCCCGAATTTTGTCTGCTTATTGGAGAAAAAGTTACGATCGATTACAGTTTTTCACTTTGATTTGAAAATGTTTAAAATACTAATTACTATAGATGAATCGTGGTGTCAGTGATGCAGTAATCAAATTTAATAGTACAATAATAATGTAAAAAATAAATTTTTTAACCCTCTATAGCCCGAATTTTGTCTGCTCATTGGAAAAAAAGTTACGATTACAGTTTTTACTTTGATTTTTAAAATTAAAAAATTAATAATTACCATAGATGGATCGTGGTGTCAGTAATACAGTAATCAAATTTAATAGTGCAGTGATGACTAAAGAAAATTAATTTTTTCAAATATAGATACATCAGTTTGTAACTTTTAAGTCACACGGTCCCATAGAGGGTTAATATTAGCTATTAATATTACAAATCCACGTGTATTTACTTCAGCAAATACATTTTTTCAATTTAAATGATAATTAAATTTACAACCGACCGATTTGAAAAAAAAAAACTGGCCCTCGTTCTCCAATTTACTTCACAAAATGATATTTCTATATTCTCCATAATACTAATTCGGTACGAAGTAACACGATTCCAGAACCTAATCTTGAAGCATCAAGAGATTCGCAAGAATAGATGTCATCTCTAATCTTTCGGTTGATTTTTGCGCGTCATTGTCACGGGTTTTACGTTGTTGAAACATAGCCAAAGCGGCAAATCCCATTCGTCGCAGTAACAGATAATATACCACTTGGACGAGGAGCACAGTAATTCTTCTGCTTGATATATCGAGGACGTGTGTTGAGGCGACCGATGAAAAATCATCGCAAGGATTCTCTTAACGAGACATTTGACTCGTGTATTAATTAAGAAAGTTGAGACTCGTCTTCCGTTTAAGAAACACGGTCCGATTCGGGTCTCTTCGGTCCGTTAGAAATTAAACGTTCTGGCAGAAAATAATTTCAGCTTGCTTGAAATTATTTGAATTTACTACTTTCAATCTCGTTGGACAAAAGGAAGGGCGGAGGATATCATTACGAACGTCATTCGTGCAAATCGAAAAGCGTACCCTGAGTCACTTTCTCGAACTCTTGCCGATGGCTCCAGGCCAACATAGCTTGGCGCTTCGGCACCTAAGTCTAAAATTGCCTTAACCCGAGCGCCGGTCCCACTTTTGCTTCTTTCTTTCTTTTTTTTTTCTTTTTCTTTTTTTTTTCTTTCCTTTTCACGCGCGAAAAATCATTTCTAACTTGGAATCGGTCTACGATACCTTTGGTACTTGACTGCGTCGTCGTAGGAAATTTACAATTCAGATTCGATATCTTTGTGTTGAACTTTTTTATCAAGTTCGTCCACTTGGAATATTAAAGTGGTTAGAATACAATTTCAACTTGCACGATGGAGACTATGATTTACAATTTTGTTACGATGATATTTTATCAATAAAAAAGTAAAAATCTCGTAGTGAAGTATCATTTTTATTTATTATTACTTATTATTGCTCTATTATTACTTACTACTCTATTTATTATTATTATTACTCTATTATTTATTATTATTTATTATTACACGTAAAGTGTAATAACATTTAACGTTTAAAATAACATTTTCATAGAAAACACAAAAAAGTTTCCCGATAAATATTTTTCAAAGGTATATTAAGATTTGTAGGGAATATATTATCGATCTGATGTGTTAGTTTCTTTTTTTGCTTCCTTTATTTTTATTGATTTTCAGAGATTAACCGTTTTAATGCATGCTCCTATTTTCTTTCTCTTTTTGCGCGTGTGTGAGGTATTTATTGCTAGTTTTGTATATTTCTTATGTTGCGTATCGATCTATAATCGTTTCGATATTATTGCTGGTCATAATTGTATTGTTTAACAGAAAGCGTGTTATAACCATCACTAGAATATCAATGTATGCAAAGCGTATGCTACGTTATGCATATTGTATGCGCAAACTTTTACGTACTTCCCAGTCATTTTGTTGTAACAAAAGTTCAAGAACTGTTTAAGTTTGTTTAACAAGATACAAGACAAGTTAGCATCTAAAATTAAACAGTTTAATTTTAATAATACCATACTTCTATAATTATAATATTTGTTCGGTGGTTCATGAAATATTTAAAATTTTATGAAACATAATAATCTTTATATTTCCTGCAATGTAAAAATGCTTCGACATTTCGAGAAACGAAAGAAAATGAAAAATAGAAGAGTTCAAGCATATTGTTTCTTTTAAATCAATTATATTCGAGGTAAAGTTTGTGTTTTATAACAATCAGTTTTAGCATCTCGAATTTTTTAAATTCAATTTCACGTAATATAAAATTTTTGTATGATTTTTCTGTTGCATCTATAATGAAAGTTATTAGAAAAGCGTTTTCTTTTTTTTATAATTTTTTCTTCTATTTATAGTGAAAGCAACTAGAATTATAATAAAACTAGATTTACAAAAGGAACTAAAGAAATGCTTTTTTTCTTTTTCTCACATAATACAAAAGTTTGATACAATTTTCTGTTATATTTCTAATAAAAATAACTAAAAACGTATTCTTTTCTTTTTCTCACAAAACACAAAAGCTTCATACAATTTTCTATTGCATTTCTAATAAAAATAACTAAAAAAGTATTCTTTTCTTTTTCTTACAAAATACAAAAGTTTCATACAATTTTCTGTTTATAATAAAAGTAACTAAAATAGTGTTCTTTTCTGTTTCTCACAAAATACAAATTTTCATACAATTTCCAATTAATTTCTAACAAAAGTAACCAAAAAAGTATTCTTTTCTTTCTCTCACAAAATACAAAAGCTTCATACAATTTTCTATTAATTTCTAACAAAAGTAACCAAAAGAGTATTCTTTACGATTAATACAATTTTCTATTACATTTATAATGAAAGTAACTAGAAAACTACAGCACACTACAAACGTTACATAAAAAAAGAAGAAAGTCTCAAACGAACAGTATATAATTTTCACTCTTCATTTTTCCTTCGCTTTCGAATTAAAAAAAAAAAAAGAAACCGTACATACTGTTGTATATAAACCATGCCAAAAAGAGACCCGTAACCGCTGCTTTACGAGCAACGCCAAAAAAATATTCTCGTCTAGACTAGATGGAAGGAAATATATAGAGGTATTTGCAAAGAACAGGATGTTCGATTTACACGAACACGGGTGCTCGAGTTCAGGGCTGGCCATTAGAAACGTAAATAGGATTAACTCCGAACTGTTTATGATTTCAGCATTCCCGTTCGCTGCTGGCATTCGGGCTGGGTACCCCGCAGTTCTTCCTGGCCAATATGGGTGAGTCCACGTTGATGTGATTTGTCGAAAAATTATTTAAGAATCATACGTGTTAACGTGATCGTAGCTACTCGAGGAACAGCGTAGGCCAAGAGGTGTCCTCGCTGGCATTTCCGATTAATTACAAATCGAGATTTTAAAGATCGCATCGTTCAGACTAATCCAATGCGAGCATATCGAAATCAAAACGATGCGCCGACAGTTCAGTTTTCAATAGTTTAGCGTGTTACAGTTTTCTTTATTTTTTTACGACACATCGATCATATTTTTCAAACGGCTTTTTTTTTTAACAATTTATACCTTACACGTTGTCTCTTGATGTTAAAATTAAGCAAAATTTTTCTCGAGTTTTATTTATTTTTTTTTAATACAACTTTCGCCACGTACGTCAAAAAGAGGGAACAATTTTAGGGAACCGAGAAACCGCAAAAAGGTCGGTAGAAAGAAAAAAGATAAAAAAAAAAAAGAAAATATTCGAAAACCGAAAGTACTCGCTTGACGGTTTCGGTTTGACAATGTTGTGAATATTTTTTTAAAGACAGAATATATATAACGTTTCAGCATCCTGACGCATGCGCGTAAGGGAGCAAGCAGAGAATTCCCTTTTCGAGATCCTTGAGAGCGCCATGGGCCGTTCTAAGGAGCGCAAATAAAAAAAAAAAAGCAAATGTATATATATCTGTATAGATATATATAAAGACAGAATGGAAAGAGTCAGAGAGACATGAAATGAAAAAAACAAAAAAAAAAAAAAAAAAAAAAA
>SMSQ01026019.1:39902-56517 GCA_019453375.1 Ctenoplectra terminalis
AAAAAAAAAAAAAAAAAAAAAAAAAAAAAATACGTGCAAAAAAAAAAAGAAACAGAAAGAAAGGGCAGAGAATTTTGCAATCGATGAAAATGAGAGGGAGGGAGAGAGAAAGAACGCGGCACACGCACACGTATCAGAAGCCATGAGTACCCACGAATTTATTTCTACAAAATCAAAGACTTCCGAGGATCGGCCTCTTCTTCTACTACTGTATTTTTTTGGTTGTGTTTTTTGTTTCTTCTTTCTTGATGAGGTTGACGTGAAGTGATATGATAATGATTGCGGTTGCTGAGAGATTTGTTTGTTACTGGTTTTGACTTTTTTGGTCTTTACTCTTTTACACTCTTTTTCTTAATCAACATAATCATAATAATCGTAATAATATTAATATTAATATTAATTATAATAACGATAACGTTATATATATATATACATATATAATTATCTTAATAGGAATTGTCTAATTAATTCGTAGCAACGTTAATTTTAACGAACGTGGCAATAACCAGGCAACGTAATACGTTTTTTTTTTTTGTTTCTGGTGAAATTCAAATTCTGTAACACAGACAGACGCACAGCTTGCTGTTAAATTTTGCAAAATCGATCACCGATGGCAACATTTATCAGCGAATATTAAAACGTTTGATTTACATAGATTCTTTTTCTTTTTATTTTTTTTTTTGTTGCATTTCTTACGAATTCTTTCTCACTTGGATCTACTTTTCATACCGAGTGTGTTCCATCAAATGTTTTGTTTCTTTCTAAATTAGAATTCGTTTCCGCGTGCACTGTTTTCGTTTTTCTTTTTATCTATTTATTTATTTTTTTATTTTGGTTTGTCTTTGGTGGCGGGTCTTCGTCAGCTTCGATGAAACCGGAACTCGACATAAACGTACCGTCGCGACAGCTTATTTTTTAATTCTGATAATTAAAAAAGAAAATATAGCGATTCGCACAAATGTAATCAAGGATTGCGATAAGTATTCATTCATCTGGATTTTGGAACAGAATATCGTTACCGTTTCGCGAAATTTTGGTTACCTTTTCAAGCGATTTCTCGAATGATATTTCATAAAAAAAAAGAAAGAAAAAAACGGTCGCGCAAAACGCTCGCTTTGTGAATGATTTCTTCGATTACTGAAAAAAAAAAAGAGAAGAAAAAGCAAGAAAATAGCGAGAAGAGATTAACCGTGTGCGGTAGAATTTCGTTGAATTATGAACGATTCGGCCGATTCTCCGAAGCGGTGGATCTCCCGTATTTTTCGCCGGAAATCGACCCGCACCGCCGCAAAACACGACAACGTTCATTAATTTTTCATCGTGGCAATCGATTTTATCGCGGTTTACCTCGTTTGGCCCAGTCAGATTCTTCGGTGTAGCATAGAAATTCGTGGAGATATTGAACAGTATCGAAAGGCGGAATCGTTACGAGAAAAGAAAAGAAGAAAAAGAAAAAAAAAAGAACTCGAAATGTATTCGCTCCTGTTTCACTAACAAAATTGTCGTAACGTTTCTCGATAATCATTATCTTCCATCCTATAAATTTCGCGTACACGTCGACATTTTTCTTTATTCCTTTTTTTTTTTCCTTTTTTTTTCTCTCTCTTTTTCGAATTGTAATACTAAGAGGAAGAAGTATTTACTAACGCATTACTATTTGATGTATGGACGAATTTTGTTTAGATGAAACGGAGATTCGTCGAGTGTACAGGCTCCGCTAACCATTATAATATTAATAACCTTGTGTGTGTGGTGAAGGCTTACACTACACTTGGTGTCGCTATTGGTGTTGTATTTTTTTGGTGTTGTACGTGGTGGTTTTTGAACTTTAATATAACACGGTGTACCGTCTGTCATTAGGAAATTCAAGGAAAAAAAAAAAAAAAAAAGAAGAAAATCGAAGCGTTTCTTGTAGTTTAATTTTACAGCGGTATAAATGTCCGATGTTACGATAAGTATCGAAATTTTTAGAGTCGTACACGAAGTTTCGTTAAATTTTTCATTCTTTGAAACGTGCTATCGGATGGATCGAAGATGAACGTTCTTGTTTGAATCGAAACACAGCGGGAGGCGCCCCGACTTTTCTCGTCTCACGAAAAAGGTTAACAGTTTTTAGGGTATTGAGAAAAAAACGCTAATAACCCAGTCGGGTTGATGCAACTTTAAAAATAAAAAAAAAAAAAAGAATAAGATATGTGTATTATTTAAGAAAATTGATGGAAATTTACACCGTGATAAATATTGATGGGTAATAGGTGGGAAGGTTAAAAATTAGTTACGCATTGAAATCAGTATTAATTAGGGTAATGCTAATGGTTGGGGTAACTGAGAGGAATTGTTGATTTAAGTTGTATATTCTATAAAAGATTATTATGTTGTTGTACTTTAGTAAATCCAGTAGTTCTTACATTTTTTTATTCTACAATTTTTAAATAGCATCAACATTATTATCTTACCACAAAAGAAGAATATATTTTTATTTGAATAAAATTAATAAAATATTATTAAGCTGTAGTACTTTCTTAAATTCAATAGTTCTCAAATTTCTTTATTCTACAATTTTTAATTAGCGTCAAAATTATTATCGTACTGCAAAATAAGAATATCTTTTTATTTTAGCAAAATTAATAAATTATTATTAAGCTATAGCACTTTATTAAATTCAGTAGTTCTCACATTTCTTTATTCTACAATTTTTAATTAGCGTCGAAATTATTATCGTACTGCAAAATAAGAATATCTTTTTATTTGAACAAAATTAATAAATTATTATTAAGCTATAGTACTTTCTTAAATTCAATAGTTCTCAAATTTCTTTATTCTACAATTTTTAATTAGCGTCAAAATTATTATCGTACTGCAAAATAAGAATATCTTTTTATTTTAGCAAAATTAATAAATTATTATTAAGCTATAGCACTTTATTAAATTCAATAGTTCTCAAATTTCTTTATTCTACAATTTTTAATTAGCGTCAAAATTATTATCGTACTGCAAAATAAGAATATCTTTTTATTTGAACAAAATTAATAAATTATTATTAAGCTATAGTACTTTCTTAAATTCAATAGTTCTCAAATTTCTTTATTCTACAATTTTTAATTAGCGTCAAAATTATTATCGTACTGCAAAATAAGAATATCTTTTTATTTTAGCAAAATTAATAAATTATTATTAAGCTATAGCACTTTATTAAATTCAGTAGTTCTCACATTTCTTTATTCTACAATTTTTAATTAGCGTCGAAATTATTATCGTACTGCAAAATAAGAATATCTTTTTATTTGAACAAAATTAATAAATTATTATTAAGCTATAGTACTTTCTTAAATTCAATAGTTCTCAAATTTCTTTATTTTAAAATTTTTAAATAACGTCAAAATTATGATCTCATTGAAAAAGAAAAATACCTTTTTATTCAAACAAAGTTTTACCATTGTAAAATAAAAGATCTTATAAGTAAATAGGAAGCTCTTATAAGAAGAAAATGTAAATCAAATACTCAATTTTATTTTATATTACATATTTACATCCAGAAAAAATACCAATTAAACCTTAGGTAATCTAAAGTACAAAAGATTCTCGACAAAAATTCATCAATAATATTTAACCGAACAAATACATGGATTGAATACAGAAATAACCATGCGCATTATCAAGATGAAAGACTTTCAAAGTAGAGTGGCAAGAATATAATTCACATCGAACGCATAATCGTAGATCCGTATTGCGAAGCACATGTACTCAAATTAGCGGAACGTAGGTGGAAAAGTGAAATCCAACACCGTCCGAGAGACGTTCTGTACGTCAGAGAGGGTTTTCACGGTGCTAGTAAATTCGTGGTGTCGTAAGCTATCACAACCGACCGCCGTCGACGACGACAACGACGATGACGACGACCACGACGACGACGACACGCCTCGGATCTCGGTTCGGCCATCTTGTAGATTCTGGCGTTGGTCCAATCTTTATTTAGATCCACCTGTCCCCCGTGTCAGCTTCTATGTTTGAGCCATTCCCTCGAGGGTTTCTACGAGAGGACTTTTAACACGAATTAAAACTCTTTCTTCCCTTCTGAACAAAGTTACAAAGACCACTCTTGTAACCAGAGTGTCTGTTTCTATTGATACCATTGGTCGCCATTCTTCGCACAGGAATATTACTCTTTTTTTTATCGCTTCTTCTGACATTTGCACTTATTATCGCAACGAACATGGTTAATCTAGCGTTAGAAACAATTCTGTAAAGAATTTTATGAATTTCTGATGAATTTGGAAATTCGTATTATTGAAATGTTAATATAGGAGATTTTCTGCAAAGGAAGATCGAAAATTTATGATAATCGCGCAGCTCTTCGATAAATCTAGTGAAATATTCATTTTAATATCCGAAAATCTTCATACAAATGGACGAAGTCCAAATCTTTGACTTTGGTAAATAATAAAATTGAAAGATGATATTAATTCAAAGATATGGCTGTGTCACAGAAATATTTTATGTTATATTTCCCAGTTGGTACTAATTTATGTATAGATGTAACAGTCGCTAATAATCGTCATGCAGTTGATGCGATATTTTAACTTCCGAATAATAAAACAAGAATTATAATAAATCTAATATTTTCAGCTCTTAGAAAATAGGACACAATTTATATATTTCTCGTTGCTCGTTTATTTTCTACTTTTACTACCAAATAATAATTCATATTTATTAATGACAAAAAAAATTCGGTAAGATATAGACAACCCTCTTATATATTAATATAAAGTGTTCTATAAATATAAAATACTGTATTTAAAAGATACAGGTACGTGCAGGAATGTGGAAAATTAATTTTAGAAAATACCTAGATTCATTTATCATTTTATTATAATTTTAGTTGAACGACATTCAAACTTTCAAATAACAAAACAAAAATTATAATATAGCTTTTAGAAAATGAGACACAATTTATATATTTCTCGTTGCTCGTTTATTTCCTATTTTTGTTACGAGATAATAATTTATATTCATTAATAACAAAAAAAATTCGGTAAGATATAAACAACCCTCTTCTATATTAATATAAAGTGTTCTGTAAATATAAAATACTATATTTAAAAGATACAAGTACACGGAACGTGCAAAATTAATTTTAGAAAAAACCTAGATTCGTTTATCATTTTATTATAATTTTAGACGAACGATGTTAACATTTTTCACAGAATTATCCACGAGTCTGTCGTAGCTGAAGTATTGCTTTTGGGAAGGAGGTTCATAGTCAGCGTTCCGTACAGAATGTCTGTTTCTATTTTCATTGTCGATGCTTCTATTCACCTGTCGCTGTCACTCATTCGACGAGACCCGTAGCGTTTTACGGGAGACAAACATTGTACAGGCCGCAGGCATTTAATTGCATAGCCGCGAAATTAAGTATTCAAAGTCATCGTAAAATGAATCCTGAACGTCCGCGTTTCGAGTTCCGTTTCACGAAACTGTAATTTTTTCGCGCGCTCGAAACCATGTTTATTGTCCCAGTATCTTAAAGACGGCCGTGAATAATCGTTTTTTGACTCGTAACGGTGTGTCTTTTAACAGATAAATTTCTATTTTCGTTGCTACCTTCCATCGAAGCGTTGTCGCTCTTTCTTTTACGTAACCGACTTGACCGACAGTCGCTTGATACTCTGAAAGAGAGACAAAATGGATGCAATAAATTGTACTTTATATTTAAACATTTATTTATCTTCGTTAGACTTCGCATTTCAGGTTTTGTAAATTGTTCCAGTTATTATTCCTGTGGAAATATTTATTTTAAGCTTGCTATAGTCTTCGAGGTTTCTTCGATTCGATCATACTTTCATATCTTTCAAGAGTTTACGAATTTTGGAAACATATATTCGGTATAAAATTGAAACTAGAAACTAGGAGTTTAAAACTTTTCTTTTATATATTTTTTTTTATTTAAGCAATTTCGATCTGCATTGAGATTATCTTGCATAATTTCTTTACATGGACTTTGCATAATTTATTTTCGTAATTTAGAGGGAATTTTACATAACTTAATTCAACACTTTTCTTTATTGATCTCAAAAATAGAAAATTGTTTAAAAAGGAAAACACAATTGTATCCATGAACGATTTAAGGTAGTAGGGTTAATTGCTCTTTGAATTCTTCGTTTGTCGTTCCCCGTTGATATTATTCTTTCTTGGGCCTTAAATTTATGCGTTCCAACGTTTGAATTACAATAGAACTCTGTTTATTCAAATCTCACTTACCCATACGAAATTAAAAAAAAAAAAGAGAAACACAATTGAATCAGGAAAGATCCAAGGATGGTAGCAGGATTAATTATTCTTAAAAATCTTCGCTTATCGTTTCCCATTGATGTTATTCTTTTTTACATTCCAACATTTGAATTATAATAGTACGCTATTTATTTAAATCTCTCTTATCCATAGAAAATTAAAAAAAAAAGAAACGATTGAATCAAGAAAGATCCAAGCGTGGTAGCAGGGTTAATTATTCTTAAAAATCTTCGCTCATCGTTCCCCGTTGATATTATGCTTTCTTAGACCTTAAATTTCTGAATTTCAACGTTTGAATTACAATAGAACTCCATTTAAATCTCACTTACCAAGACGAAATTAAAAAAAAAAAAAAAAAAGAGCCGATTGAATCAAGAGAGATCCAAGGATGGTAGCAGGCTTAATTACTCTTAAAAATCTTCGCTCATCGTTCCCCGTTAATATTATTCTTTCTTAGACCTCAAATTTATGAATTTCAATGTTTGAATTATAATAGAACTCTGTTTATTTAAATCTCACTTACCCATACGAAACTAAAAGAAAAAAGAGAGACGATTGAATCAAGAGAGATCCAAGGATGGTAGCAGGCTTAATTACCCTTAAAAATCTTCGCTCATCGTTCCCCGTTAATATTATTCTTTCTCAGACCTCAAATTTCTCCCTTCCAACACTCGAACCACACTAAAGCTCCATTTACCCCAATTTCACTTATCAAAGAAAAAAAAAAACTCTATTCAATATTAAATTTATCAAACTTCGTCTCAACTACTGTCGATCATTTTCCAATCACACCTATCTTTACAATACCAACAACAACAAAAATTAACAAACGTTCCTATCCAGCTACCTGAACACGAACTCCATTTATCCGAACGAAAAGTTAAGGGTTGTACGCGAAATCACTGAACTCCAGTTATCCAAACAGCTTTGGTCCCTTGAGTGTTCTCATAAATGGAGTTCTACTCTCAGGTACCTTGGGAAAAAAAAGAAAGAAAAAAAAAAAAAAAACAAGAGCGCGTTAGCAAAGAAACAATTAAGTCGTCGAGGAACCACCCTCGAACTCACCATTGGTCTGTTCTGCTTTCCAAGGATTGGCAGATCATCCCATTGGATTATCCACGGCGCCGGCGCTCGCACCGTTTCTTCACTGCGCATCGACTTTACACAGACACTCTCACGGTCGCACAAGCTTGATACGTACACGTTGCCGTGTTGACGATCACACAGGTATTTCGTGCAACGCACAGGTGTCCGGATATACCTATACTTGTAGGAAAGTGCGGTACTCATCAACACGCAATACGGAAACATAGTAAAGGGAAAATTACGGTGTGACCACCTGGCACACGTGCCGTCACATTTCCATGCTTGTGCGAAGCCTCGACGATGTTACGTGGGACACTTTTTGGTGTCTTGAAAAACGTGTTTCAGATCGTAGAATATACTGGTCTTCGACTGGGAAGGACCAGTTAAATTATAATAATAAAGGACGAACTACCGATATTTTAGACGCAATTATAATTTTTTCCTTTTTAAGGGTTCTTTACTTTCTGGTAAAGAAAAAGAAAGTAATGTCTTATTTATATTTGTAAGAATTAAAAGTCGACCTTTATCAATTTTTATTTCTCTCCGTGAAAATGTTTCTGATTAAGAAATAACACGGTGGACAAGTAAATAAAAGTTCGATCTGGATTTAGTCGGAGCAAATTTAACCCATTCGCTGCCAAGACGAGTATACTCGTCCTACTTTAAATATGTTATAACATGCAGGCTTTTGAATTAGCAAATTTTTAGTGGCCACAAACATAAATATAGAAGTGTAAAAAACATGAAAAAATACTACGAATAAAATTTTTTACAAAAATTATACTTTACTTCAAATTCATTCTCTTATTTAAAGAGAATGATCTTTTACAAATTTAAATTAAGCAAAAATCAACTGGCAATGGGAATGATGTCATATAATTTAGGCTTATCAGCGAATGGGTTAACTGATAAAACAAAAACAAAGTACTGACAATGAGTTTCACGATTTTATACCGTACTGCCATTTTGTTTCGCGAATATTTATGCACATTTGATATAAACTGTGGATATTTACGCAAATTTATATTTTTATAAAAGAGAAAGTAACAGCTAAACAGAAACTTGTTTTGTCATTAGAAAGTTTGTACAAAATCTGATTCCGCATATTTTGCACGGTCGCGTATCATATATTTTTGTATTCGCAAATATTCATCCGAGCAGCTACCAAGGTCAGAATCAGGCCGTGAAACAATTACTAATATAACAAATAAATTATTAATAGCTCTCTCAGATTTTTCTTATTTTCTATATAAACATGAATATCGCGATTCGTACATGGACTATTAAATTGAATCTAAACTCAAACTAAAACTATACGAATATTAAATTCGTACGGTATTTCGCAAATTACCATGCAATATTACACCCGCATAAATATCCGCGGTTTATTCGTAAATCGTTTTGTTGAAAAAAAAAAAAAAAAAAAGTGTGCGATACGTGGTAAAATTGGTGTTCCGAAATTTAATTCATATTATAGCCATCCACAATTACGGTATTTTCGTTTCTCTTCCACCTTACCATTTGCGGTGAGGCAAGGGTGTTTCACTGGTTACCAGCGGTCTCCTACAACCCTCGTATTACCCTATAACGAGCGTTGTACATACTTGGATATGCAAGTCCTTGGAACCGTGCACGCACGAATTAGAAGGGACGATTAAGCAACTTTGTCCAACCATCCGCCCTCGCGTTTCCTCGCGCAATCAGGAGATCCTAATCGCGGTGTACGGCCACTTTGCGTCGGAAATCGAGGGTGGTCACTTAGATCCGTCACGAAAGGACAATGCAGACCTCTTCGTGACCACGAAACATTTTTTTTTTGTTTCTCTCTCTTTCTCTCTCTTTCTCTTTCTTATCTATCTACCTATCTATTCATCCATCAAATGTCTTCGATCGTTCACTCTTCTTCTGCCGCCATCTTCTAATGTTTGTGCTTGCGCTTTCGCGAAAATGGCACAGTCTGCACATGCATATAAATTCTTGGACAGGATCTTTGTCTCCATTTTCTTTGGGAATTTAATATTGGAAGGTTTATGTTTTAGAATGAAATTATGAATTTTTGTCAGTTTTATCGGAGGACTATTAGTAGAAATGTTTTATCATATTAAAATTAATACATGGAGGATGACGAAATTTCTCGTATTTTGTATTTGATATTTTGAAAATATAGAAATAGTGGACGACGATCGTATGAAAGATTACTTTTGAAAATGATCTTAACTCAAATTTTAAATTGTGATCTATCTTTAGGAATTATTTTCTGTTTGATGTTTTGATAAGGTAAAAATAGTGAACGACGACTGTATGAAGTTAGTTTTGAAAATGATCTTAATTCAAACTTTAAATTATGATCTATCTTTAGGAATTATTTTGTGTTTGATATTTTTAATTGGTAAAGATAGTGGACGATAACCGTATGCGACATTACTTTTGAAAATGATCTTAACTGAAACTTTAAATTATGATACATCTTCAGAAATTATTTTGTATTTGGTATCTTGAAAAAATAAAAATAGTAAACGACGACCGTATGAGAGATTACTTTTGAACATCAAACTCCAAATTATGATCTATCACAATCAAGTATACAAAAACAAGATCCCGTCGTCAATGTGTTAATAGAAGGTTTATAAATCGTTATACACCACGAATTAAATGAATTTAAAATTCCAATATTCTTAAATTTTGTTTGAAAGAAAAATATCCCTTAATGGTGCTTAAAAAATTTTCTTTATGTGCCGTATTGTACAGGAATTTATCCAACTCTCGAACCGTGTTATACACATCGTTATAACAAAATTCGCTCACATTAAACAAAATTCGTTCGAACCAGTTTACAAAATCAATAAGAAATTTGAACAAATTCACTGAATCAATCCTTGATATTTTTTGTGTCCTTCCATCGAGTCGACACGGAATAAAAATGGCGAAATTTTTGCTCCAATTGTCGATACGTGACGTTCATACTTAATCCCGGGAGAAATTGTGTGACATGTTTTTTTTTTTCGTCCACCAGCATATATCCGCGGGTTACATCGATCGTATGAAAACTTTTGCACGAGCCTCGCCGCGATGTGTCGCCGACAATTTCTCATCGCGGAAATTATACTGACCATTAAAATAACTGCCTCGGCTTTGCACGAAAGGTCCCAAGGACAAAGGTGCCGAGCGATCAACGTTATTACTTTGGAATTATTCTGTTACGGTTACGTCGAACTCGTCGCCGGCAATTAGTCACTTTAATCGTTGATTGCCAAGCTATCGCGTCGAGTGAAAGTCTATAATCGACGATCACCTTCTAATTAGATAAATATTGTGCGATACACATCGCGTAATGTCTAAGTTCATAACAATTTCACGTCTTCAGAAATCAATCGTGCGATGGTTCTTCGTATCAATGTAAACAGGACGACCATTTGTAACCTACATAGGAGAATTAAATTCTATAAATGTAGCTAAGGGATGAAATTTGTTTGGTGAAGATTTTTCTATTATTTTAAGATCGTTTAGATATTTTTTCAACGGTACGTTTTATATTATCGTCTGTGTTTCATGATTTTTATTTTCTTAAATTCTTCAATTTCACGTCTTCAGAAATCAATCGAGCGATGGTTCTTCGTATCAATGTAAACAGGACGACCATTTGTAACCTACATAGGAGAATTAAATTCTATAAATGTAGCTAAGGGATGAAATTTGTTTGGTGAAGATTTTTCTATTATTTTAAGATCGTTTAGATATTTTTTCAACGGTGCGTTTTATATTATCGTCTGTGTTTCATGATTTTTATTTTCTTAAATTCTTCAATTTCACGTCTTCAGAAATCAATCGAGCGATGGTTCTTCGTATTAATGTAAACAGGACGACCATTTTTAACCTACATATCTATGAATGCTTATGTTTTAGAAACTACGTTGAATTAAAAATTTTTCTTTTAGGAGAATTAAATTCTATAAATGTAGTTAAGAGATGAAATTTGTTTGGTGAAGATTTTTTAACTATTTTAAAGTCGTTTCAATATTTTTTGAATGTATGGTACGTTGTATATTTTTGTCTGTGTTCCATGATTTTTATTTTTACGTATCTCCTTTTTATTTTCTTAAATTTTTCAGAAGAAAGATCTTCAATTCATAGTAATTCCCAAAATATAATTTTTACTAGATTTTTACCAGATCATAGGTTTTTATGCAATTATAGAAAATTCATATATGAAAAATTGCACAAAATATACTTAATATAAACAAATATACGAAATATCCAAATTATAGTGCTTTTTACATCCATTGAGTGAAATCATTTTCTACCAAAGTTCTACTTTCTTCGCTGTCTTCTGAAAAAAATATGAATTCGCATAAAAATCCACGGTCTAATTGTTATCTTCGAAATAAAAAGTATTTAACTATTCAGAATTGACCGAATAAAAATGTTTTAATTCCAGAGAATCCACTTAAAAACACAGTATTTATTTTAAACACTAGTTTTCACCTACTACAGTTTATTAACAACAACAGTCTGCTTCCATTTATAATTTAATCGAACATCGTATTCGCGAGAAAAAAATCTTCAGTTCCAACGAAACCTTATTTTCGTTTATTTTCATTTCCTCGCAGCATTGACGATTATTATAAACATGTGTAAATCTACTCAATTTTAGATCGATATGTTCCAAGAAAAAAAATCTCCGCCTGACCTTGAACAAGTTCTCTGTTATACGAGTCTACAACTGTCTATCACGTTCGCGATGTGAAAGCGTTATTACGATTGACAACACGCGTTAACCCTTTGCGCTCTTAGTCATGCTTGGCATTTTATCTCAACTCAGTTGTATTTGATAAAATATTTTCAAAAGCTCGCGGAATTTGCCTCAACGATCGTATTTTTATTTGCACCTGCGAACTTTTTTAAGTTTCAAAGGACTACTGTGAAAACTTAGCGTTCTTTTGGAAAGAGAAACAGAAAATTACAAATGGTTACGATTTTTCATTTACTTCGTTAATTTACTTTATTTTAAGACAAAAGAATATGTTTGAATTGACGAAGATACAGAATTTAATTCAAAAGGGTTAATTTTAACACATTGCGGACGGAAATTTTATATTTTATAGTTTCGTACGTTAAAAGTGAAAGAAGCGTAGGAAATCGGAATGTCGAGTCCAGCTCGAAATGGGAGCGCGAAGGGTTAATGCCATCAAAATACAGTAGTGTTCGCTCGAATGTCGAACGTTTGGGTCCGCGTCGACGTTTATCCGGGTTCGTAGGTGTACCAGAAATCGCACGGTCTTATCTCTCATCGCTCGCTAGCTTCTCGAGTGCGATGAAGGTGAGATTTACAATTAGAAACAGCGAGTGTTAGTGAAATAGAAAAGTTGTGCTGGTGTGATTCAGATTCGTTAACCCTTTAAGTGAGGGTGTGATTTATGAACCGCGTTAATTTTATATTATCCAAGTGATACTCTATTTTAAAAGATTCTTTTTTATTGTATTTGTTCTATTTTTATTTTAGTGGTATATAAGCCACAACCCCTATTTAATATTACCAAAAATTAATTTTAGTATCTGTGTAAATTACATTTATTTTATTTTTATTTCAGTGGTATATAAACCACAGCCGCTATTTAATATTACCAAAAATTAATTTTAGTATCTGTGTAAATTACATTTATTTTATTTTTATTTCAGTGGTATATAAACCACAGCCGCTATTTAATATTACCAAAAATTAATTTTAGTATCTGTGTAAATTACATTTATTTTATTTTTATTTCAGTGGTATATAAACCACAGCCGCTATTTAATATTACCAAAAATTAATTTTAGTATCTGTGTAAATTATATTTATTTTATTTTTATTTTAGTGGTACATAAGCCGCAGTTGCTATATAATATTACCAAAAATTAATTTTAATATCTGAGTAAATTATATTTATTTTATTTTTATTTTAGTGGTATCTAAGCCATAGTAGCTGTATAATATTACCAAAAATTAATTTTAATATCTGAGTAAATTATATTTATTTATTTTTATTTTAGTGGTACATAAGCCGCAGTTGCTATATAATATTACCCAAAATTAATTTTAATATCTGAGTAAATTATATTTATTTATTTTTATTTTAGTGGTACATAAGCCGCAGTTGCTATATAATATTACCCAAAATTAATTTTAATATCTGAGTAAATTATATTTATTTATTTTTATTTTAGTGGTACATAAGCCGCAGTTGCTATATAATATTACCCAAAATTAATTTTAATATCTGAGTAAATTATATTTATTTATTTTTATTTTAGTGGTACATAAGCCGCAGTTGCTATATAATATTACCCAAAATTAATTTTAATATCTGAGTAAATTATATTTATTTATTTTTATTTTAGTGGTACATAAGCCGCAGTTGCTATATAATATTACCCAAAATTAATTTTAATATCTGAGTAAATTATATTTATTTATTTTTATTTTAGTGGTACATAAGCCGCAGTTGCTATATAATATTACCCAAAATTAATTTTAATATCTGAGTAAATTATATTTATTTATTTTTATTTTAGTGGTACATAAGCCGCAGTTGCTATATAATATTACCCAAAATTAATTTTAATATCTGAGTAAATTATATTTATTTATTTTTATTTTAGTGGTACATAAGCCGCAGTTGCTATATAATATTACCCAAAATTAATTTTAATATCTGAGTAAATTATATTTATTTATTTTTATTTTAGTGGTACATAAGCCGCAGTTGCTATATAATATTACCCAAAATTAATTTTAATATCTGAGTAAATTATATTTATTTATTTTTATTTTAGTGGTACATAAGCCGCAGTTGCTATATAATATTACCCAAAATTAATTTTAATATCTGAGTAAATTATATTTATTTATTTTTATTTTAGTGGTACATAAGCCGCAGTTGCTATATAATATTACCCAAAATTAATTTTAATATCTGAGTAAATTATATTTATTTATTTTTATTTTAGTGGTACATAAGCCGCAGTTGCTATATAATATTACCCAAAATTAATTTTAATATCTGAGTAAATTATATTTATTTTATTTTTATTTTAGTGGTATCTAAGCCATAGCAGCTGTTTAATATTACCAAAAATTAATTTTACTATAATATAACTTTAGTACGTGGTTTATAAACCACACCCCCATTTAAAGTGTTAAAATATAGTCATGTCTGGTATCATTTTCATCCGAGAAACCTCAGCAATTTTATTATAATAATCTCGCGACTGAAAGGAAATAACGAAACAGAAGATACAAAAATTTTCTCATTCCAACGATTCGACACGTAACACGCGGATAAAATTGGCCGTCGGAAGTCAGAGATAACACGCGATCGGTCGGGTGAAGCAGGTTTTTTAAGGAATCGGTGGGGATAACTTCGCGACACTTATTCGAGCTGAAAATGCGACACTCGAGCGGACACTGGTGCAGTCGCACCGTTTTCGGACGTGTCTTCGTTTTGACCAGATTTCCTCGTGCACGCTTGTCAGTTTGTACGAAGTGCAATTGGAATTGGAAGGTACGGGCAACCACGAAGACACTCGGACGCGGTTACTTGTACACGTATAGAGAAATAAAGTAGAGGTAGTAAAATAAAAGCACGCAGAGTGGAAAAAGTGGGGTTGAGGACACGCGAGCCATCCATAATGCACAGACCGCAGCAAAGATGCGTCAGCAAGATAAATTCAATAGAAAATGGAGGAACAAAGAAAAAAAAAAAAAAAAAAAATAGGAAAAAAGATCATATAAGAGTAGATTAGGTGATTTCGTGAATTTATTTATTCGTCCAAGGTCTGGACTGCGATTCTCGGAATGTAGATGTCCGCTATTGCGTTTCGCTTGCACAATTCTTTACAATATTTTTTGTACTACAATTTGATTCGATTTAAATAGCTTCGATAACGATACTGGAAATCAGAATATTAATTGGAAGTATTGTTTCGATTAGATGACTAGGTGATTAGGTGATGTCGTCAATTTGTTTATTCGTTCAAGATCTGGACTACGATTCTCGGAACGTAGATGTTCACTATTCCATTTCGCTTGCGCAATTCTTTAAAAGTATTTTTTATATTACAATTTGGGTTGATTTAAATAGCTTTGGTAACGACACTAGAAATCAGAATATTAATTGGAGGCATTGTTTCGATTAGGTGACTTCGTCAATTTTTTTATTCGTCCAAGATTTGGACTGCGATTCTCGAAATGTAGATGTTCTCTATTGCGTTTCGCTTGCACAATTCTTTAAAATATTTTTTGTACTACAATTTGAGTCGATTTAAATAGCTTCGATAACGTTACTGGAAATCAGAGTATTAATTGGAAGTATTGTTTCGATTAGATGATTAGGTGATTAGCTGATGTCGTCAATTTGTTTATTCGTTCAAGATCTGGACTACGATTCTCGGAATGTAGATGTCCGCTATTGCATTTCGCTTGCGCAATTCTTTAAAAATATTATTTGTTCTACAATTCGGGTCGATTTAAATAGCTCTGATAACGACACTGGAAATCAGAATATCAATTGGAGGCACTGTTTCGATTATACAAAATTATATTCTCGTAATAGAAAACAATCGAATGAAGCACAGAATTTTTCCTACGTTAAAATTTGTTTAAAATTGAAAAAAAAAAAGAATTTTAATAAACACAAATACATACTGTAAGCGAAGAAGACAATAAAAAGTAAAAACTTAACCGAAAAGACGAAATTACTTACCGAGTGACCTGATACTTCACCAGTATGGACACTAATGCTATTTTTAAGCTCTATTGCGTTCCAACAAACGAACTTCATTATTATTATCTCGCGTATTATAACGTATGGTAATTCGTAAAGGCAATGGGTATTTTATCAGAGGTATAATTTTCGTATTTTCATTGTGTAAATAATTGGAAGCAACGTGAATGCCAGTTAGACAACATAAATGTCGATTAAAGATTTTTTATTAACAAATCAGTTTATTTTACCGTCACTTGGGGCCAGACAGAAATATTCAGGCATGGAAATAAACGTGATTCTAAATATCCTATTAATTTCCGTAAACTTGGCGTGGAGTCCTCGCCGGCGGAAATTGTCAGAACCGAGAAATTGGCTGCAAGTGCCCCGAGAAAGCATCTGGTAGCCATCTGGTAACAAGCCAAGTGTAATATTTTTACGACGATCACCGATAAACTAATCTTCCAGTCGATCAATTCGACAAAAAAAAAAAAAAAAAAAAA
>SMSQ01026019.1:60805-89842 GCA_019453375.1 Ctenoplectra terminalis
TACCACATTGTTACCATTCTCATAACGCGTCGCTTTCCGCCCATATGTCCTCCCTTATCCTTCACTCACGCATCGAATCATTTCCACACGAACACGACACACTCACACTTCTTTTTATCGAGTCATTTATCGTTTCGATTGTACACGTAAAAGTAACATTTAAATGGCGGTGTAGAACGTGGATAATACTCTGGTTCGGTCATCCAATTTTTAAATAACTGTTTCAGGTAATGCAGAATCGATTAATTCAGTGACACGTGTTTTCGCAACAAATTATGCGAGGAACGAATGGCAATTGATTTTTCGCGTATTCACGAGCTGCGTTAAAGACAGTTTTTGTTTTTCGTTGGATTTCGAGAGTCTCGTGGCCGGACTGTGGATTTTTATGCATTTGTAGGGAATTTGAAGGAAGAAACGTAGAATTAAATGTAAAATACAGGGTGAATCATGGTCAGTTTAAATTATTTTGTTGTTAATTGCACGATCGAAAATTTGTTTGGCTGGTGTAATATGGTTCGAAGAAAGCTATGAGGTGATTATAGTAATTTTTTTTTTTAAAGAAAAGCGCAGAAAATTCTTAAAAATGCATTATTGTAAATTTACAGAATTTATGTGAGAAATTACAAATCAGCCATTTTAATCAATATAAATTTGTGGAATTTCTAAATTTACAGAATTTCTAAATTTATAGAATCTCTAAATTTACAGAATTTCTAAATTTACAGAATTTCTAAATTTATAGAATCTGTAAATTTAAAGAATCTCTAAATTTACAGAATTTCTAAATTTACAGAATTTCTGAATTTACAGAATTTCTAAATTTATAGAATCTCTAAATTTATAGAATCTGTAAATTTATAGAATTTGTAGATTTAAAGAATCTCTAAATTTACAGAATCCCTAAATTTATAGAATCTCTAAATTTACAGAAATCCTAAATTTACAAAATTTCCGAATTTATAGAATCTCTAAATTAACAGAATTGATATAAAAAAATTGCAAACCAGAAATCTTGACCTCTTCGATAATTCTACTATTAACAAAACAATCTGATCAGATCACGTATCATGGTTCACCCCGTACAACACCCACCGTAAACATTTAAAAAAAAAAAAAAAAAAAAAAATTGCCTAGCCAGCCTACACTTCCAAAATTACATTCATAAAAATATGAACCCGTATAAAAATTCTCAGCCTGTTCGCGTAACAGCCACCGCTCGCGTTATGGTTCACAAATACGAACGCGTAGTCTCGTAACGTCAAGTCCGAGTCCATTAGCGATCATCGTGTTATCTATTCGAGAAAGTTAGCGGCAAACGCTTTTCCAATAAACCGTTTATCTTAATTGAAGAACGAGCAGGGTACGAGGCTGCATTCGCGCTTTACTCGGCCGCACGCAGGGCATCGCTTTGCGTCGAACATTCACTGTACACATAGCTCTACACGCGTTAGGAAAAAAAAAAAAAAAAAAAAATGAAATCCAACTGTCCTCCTTTCACTCTTTCCTCCAGTTCTTAACTGCACAGGGAGAAATGTACTGTTAAAGCTTCCGGTGACCATCAAGTTCTGTTGATTACCTTGAACAAGGTAAGAGATGATTTAGAACGAGGAAACTCGATGGAGCACAGGTTGCTTCGAACAGCGAGTGTGATTACGTAGGACTAAACGATCATGGTGGACTATAAACGACGATAAGATGATTGTTCAAAGCTGAGTTGAAAAGTATTTCGAGTACCTTATAGAAGGACTAGCTATAGTTGGTAGTTGCTTTAGTGTTCCTTTTTCTTTTTTTTTTTCAGTGTAAAGTTTTTGAGCAGAGTGTTTGAAGTTGATATTGTTGGCTTTTCTACGTAGAAAATAATTTTGCTTCGTGATTTAGAAACAGTTTGTAATTTGAATTTGTTGGTAATTTATAAAGATATTAATTGGAGCTGTCGAGAGATGTTCATTGCATTGTTACGGATTGTATTTGTATTATGGAAAGTATTTGTAAATTGTTCGACGTAAAAGAGGATTGTTTTAAAATAATTGGAGAACGAAAGAATTTAAGAGAACAACGATCAATGATATCAACCGTCTCGTGATCATCTTATCTAGACATTCAGAATGCGATCGCGCAATCTTAACCTCTCGAGGAACATTTTTAAATTGGAGAAGAGTGATTTGATTTTTTTGTTCGGTTACATTCCATTCTCTCTAAATCGATATCTACCATAAAAATATAATAAAAGAAAATAAGGGCCACACGTACACCCCCGTTTATAAGTCATGGGACACTTAAAAGAATTTTGAACGAGAAAAAATTAATTCTACGATCATAGAATCAATCTACCACTCGCTAATTATTTATCTTACAAAGAAATTTAAATTAAACTATCTTTCTAAAATTTTCTGGTTCATTAAGTGATGACCCACTTTATTTTTAAAAAATCACTGCATCGTAAATTTAATTAACATCTAAACTAAAAAAAAAACATGTTTGCTAAAGAAAACAAATTTGTAACATTGATAGCTGATATTCAGATTGCTCGAAATATTACTAAAAACAGCTGAAAAATGGAACAGACCGAGCCATCTCACTCGAAATTACCCTATCTATATAAAAACCAATATTTTTCTACTTCAAACGAATTTCTTATTCAATAACAACAATCTATTATACAATTCAGTCAATAATTATTAATATCAACATCTGTAATTCAATATACAACTAAAATCAGTCGAAAAGCGGAAAATTTCATAACACAATATCGAATCATCTCACGCTCGAACTACACCAATAATTTAATTAAAAACTTACAAGTGTCCATTGACTTAAGAACGGTATCATACAGGGTGTCCCAAAAGGTCTGTAGGTCCCTTCGAGGTATGATTCCTGAGATGATTTCAAGCAACTTTTTCCTTTGCCAAAATGTCAAATTTAGCTCCGTTAACGAGTTATTAACGAAAAACACTGGCCAATCGCAAAGCGAGTAAAACAGCTGGCCGCCAACAGGAGCGTTGATTCCGCGTCGTGTTTGTGCCTCGATGAACAAGTCAGGATGCACCGAAGCAACTGCGAACGAGTGTCGAAACTCAGTTTATTTGTTCCACGCGAACAATAATTTATTTACTTAATATAACTTTCATTTCAATACTCGTCAACGGTTGCTTCGATACATTCCGACTTGTTCGTCAAAGCACAAGCGCGACACAGAACCAACGCTCCCGCTGGCGGCCAGCCGCTTCGCTCTGTGATTGGTCACTGTTTTTCGTTAATAACTCGTTAACAAGATTTATCTTGACATTTTCGCGAAGGAAAAAGTTGCTTGAAATCATCTCAGGAAACATCCCTTAACCAGTTAACTGCGCCGATCACTTTGCAAAGCCAGTGTGTGTCGCGATAATCGAGCAACGACGGGTATAGTTAGCTCTCAGGAAGTTACGAATCCAACTCAAATTATTTGTAATTTTCATTTGTTCGCTTCATTTCATCTTCGCCTCTAAACATTTTCAAAATATAAAAATTTACCAATATAATTCAGTTTTCGAAAAAATTTAAACATCAATTTATATATCAAACTGCAACAAAGCTTCACGGATACAGCCGTCGCGACACAAAATTCTGCCACATCTCAATCACGGACATAGTCGTCAAACACACTTAACTGGTTAACCCTTTGCGGTCCTACGTCGAGCCAGACTCGACATTTTACTTTGTTCCATCGTTTTCAGTTTTGGGATACGAAGGATATTCTTTTACATTAAAATGTTATTTGATGGGTAATTTTCTATCTAGATATCTTACTGGCAATGAAAATGTGAAAATTCAGCCAAATTATCGACAGTTTTTTTTAAAGTATATTACTAAATATGAACTAGTTAAGTTACAGTGTCGAAAGTGGCTCGGACCGCAAAGGGTTAAAGGGACTTACAGACCTTTTGGGACACCCTGTATATGCACTCCAATTAAACATAAAAAAATTAAAGACCCAAATTCACAGATACGTAACAATATACCCATCAAGAGGTTAAACCAATTGCAATCGGTGTTAACTTGCCTGTCCACCATGATCGAATTCTTCGTATTAGATGTATTATATGTACACGTTGCACGGTGGTTGGTCGCAGAACTCTCTAACCGTTTTATGATTTTGTTTTCAGGGTGCCACCGGGTTACGTGTACCAGTCGCCTTACCTGGCGGCTGCGGCGCCAGGTGGTTTGGTACCGCTTCCGGCGACGCAATTGACCCATGCAGCGGCGATGGCAGCAGCGTCCCAATTCTACGAGTATCAAAACGTCGCGGCTGCGGCCGCCACGTATCCGGGAACATCGTACAATTTCGCCGAGGCGTATCCTTATACCAGCGCCGCCGCGGCTGGTATGTGTTTGAAAAGTGTCCAGAGCAAGGACAGCAACGGGCTGATACACCACCACCAGCAGCACAACGGTAGCAGCCCTGCGGTGCTGGCACACCAACGATTGGAGAAAGCTCTCTTGCCGCCATTTCTGCCGTCCGTGCTACGTAGCAACGGTAGAACATTATTAGAAAACCAAAACGCACTGAAAAAAATAAAGAAAAGAAAAAAAAAGTGAATGCTAGCAACGGAACGAATGAGAATGATTGTGAGAGCGATTGAGAGAGAGAAAAAGAGAGAGCAGGGATAATATCGTCTTAATTTTTCGCAGCGGATTTAGTTCTGCTCCCATGAGGAATCTCTGCAAGATTCCCACAGATATTTTTTTTTTAAATCGTTCAGGATGTTTTTGTAAAGTGTAAACAGATTTTTATTCTGTCGGATGTTTGATATTATTCTTTTTTTTTTTTTTAATACGTGAAAAATTGTTGGTTCGAAGATTGATTTAATTTATTCGATTCGGAGTTCTTGATACCTGTTTCATCCGTTTTTAATTTATCTGAGAGTTTTATCAGACTCGTCGAATCGTATTATTCGTGTTTAAAGGTGATAATGATATACTTGGACGTAAAGTGTCCTTTTGTAACGCATGCGCGTACAATTGAATATCTTTTAAGTTGTTTCGTAGAGGACTGCATGTTTCGTGGAAGCTACAGCACAGTTGATAGAGTTTGCGTAACAAGGTAGTGTTAGTTATAAATTAACAATACTTAAAAAAGCTGCACGTGTCGACACTTTTGTCAGATTTTGTCACTATGATGAAATTACTGTTTTTTTTTTTTTTTTTTCAAGCTTCTAAATTATATTTCGTTTATTACAATTTTTGTTTTCTTATTCATATTGAGAACGAATTTTTATAGAAATTTTAAAAGTTGATACAAAGTGACGAAAACTGAATTTCTTTTTTTTTCTTTCGTTTTTAATGTTAGGAAGCTTGTTACATTTTTTTCTGGTGGGAATCTTGCCGAGGATATTTTCTGCTCGTTTCACTTGTCGCTTTTTTTCAAATTGCGTTTATATATATATGTTCTGTAATTTTTATGTTTCCACACTGAATTGCGTCGGTTGTCGTAAAGAAATTTATTTCTTTGTTAAGATTGAAGTAATGGGCCTTGGATTTAGCAGGAGAACTTTCTGCAGTCTTTTTTTTTATTTTTTTATTTTTTTTTGTTCCATGTTTGTGCCAAATGATACTTTAATTATGTTGGAGACTGTATGCAGTTACTTTTATGTTACTCGTACGTTCTCAGGAATTATAACGAATGCTTGTATAGAGGTTTCTTTAATTTGCGCTGGAATGTTCTGCTGTCGGTATAACAGACACAGTGAATACTGGAGATACAATATTGCATGCTTATGCTGGCTTCGCATTCAACACGATCGACATGCAAATTTTGTTAGTGCTCTGATGTGCTGTCTACGGTGGTGGTGGGAAAAGTGTCACGGTGGATGACAGTAGTAAGCTTTTATCATGCGATGATAGTGTCTTGGCAAAAAAAAAAAGAAAATCGAAAATTAATTTCGATCGATGTAAAATTTAAATCAATGAAAAAAAAAAAAAAAATGTATAAATCAAAATTTTCTTTGCAACATTTGGGTTTGAGAAAAACGTGCAGGTAATTCTATTCTGAATTCAAAAATATTTATCGGATACGGGGTGAGGTACGTAAAACGTGACTGTTAAACACAATTAAAAATATTTGTTATATAAAAAACACTGTTAGGTAAAATTAAAATATCTTAAATATTACTCGGCATAATCCACACTTTTAGTCACCAACTATTTTTTAAACGGAACTATACTTCACAATTTAACTCAATTGAGTAACAATTATTAAAAATCAACCTAGAATACCTTCAACATCTTCCCATACAACAAACTATTACTAAAAATACTAAACATTCCACCTAAAGTTCCTCAATTATACCTAAAATTTTCCATATCACTCCTTTCAATAACACACAATTATCACACTTTTACATACCTCACCCCGTGTATTAAATCAAAACCAGTTCAAAATAAAATAAAATAAAACTTTCTCCTTACAATATTATCAAATACAAAAATCACAGAAACATACTGTAAATAAAAATACCTTGTAAATAAGTTTACGTTTCTCCGAACGACCCCAGTTTCTCGTTCTCTCGAAGAATTACCTGCGTTGAAATCGCCAAAAGAAGAAAAAAAAAAAAAAAAACAAAATTAAAAAAAAAAAAAAGAGCTCAGAGAGCGGTTTATTTCTTTTTCCAGCAAACGCAGCAGCGGCAAGTTACGTGACACCGTATACGTATGCAACGTTACCAGGTGCAGCGGCAGGATTGCCAGCAGCCGCGGCCGCAGCTGCAACAGCGGCGGGCGCTGCCTTCCCAGGACTCCCGTATCAAACGACGCCTCAGGAAGCAAGATTGCAATAGAAGCTGGATGAATCGCTGCGAGGAGATCGGCACCGTCACCAATTGTTCCAGCGGCATCGAAACTCGCAACGCAAAACTCGATCCTCGCCGCCGTGCACACGTGCTCGTGTCTTCGCCTGTCCTCCGCGTCGATCCGCCATTCTTTTCCTCGTTTCGAACAGTCAGCCTCTAGCAGAACGAGCGACTCTTGTCCGTGCGATCTCGGCCGCGATCATACGTACATATTTCCTCTTCGTTGTTTTTTTATTAAAAGAGCAAAGAAAAAAAAAAATATACAAGCGAGATCGCGCGGACGAGCGTCCGCTGGTCGCCATCGGGCCTTAGGCGCCGAAAAGACGGCGTCGTTGCGCGCCGCGCGAAGCAGCCATTGTTTCACAGCCATTCGGAGCCTCGCTACGAGTTTTCGAGGAGTTAATTTTGGAAACGACGCACGGCGAGAGACAGAAAACGAGGAAGCTTTTCGCGGACGCGACCTACGCCACTTAGGATCGACGGCTCGCAGTTTTCTTACTAATTTAACCTTTATTCTTCCCCCCACCTTAATCTTCCTTTTCCACGTTCTCCTTTATAGGGCCAAACTTGGCACGATCGGCCAATGTACTTTCGAGATACAAGACGATACCGTAATATCGTTAGCGTTACGATTAATTTATAACTAACCGAAGCATGATGGGCAATAGAGGCTTTCGATGGACGCGCGCGGACGTATCGATCGGATTCCTTCAACTCGGTTACGTTGATCACACGGTGAATTGAAATTTNTTTTTTTTTTTTTTTTTTTGGGAAAATTTTTTTTTTTTTTTTTTTTTTTTTTTTTTTTTTTTTTTTTTTTTGGGACGAAATAATGATTCTTGAAGCATGGAATTTTATGTTCTTCGCGGATGGTTGTTGGAACCGTTTCGTAAGATTATGGACGCGAGGATGAGTTGAAACGGAATTTTGATACTTCTCCAGCTATCATTTCTGAATATTGATCGAGGATTATAAATTTCTGTAACTTGACTCTGTAGGCCGTTTAGATTCAATTTTTGGAGATACTGTTCTAGTATTTTACGCAGGTGGGAAACGGTCTCTGTGTAATTGTCGGGATTAAAAATTCGAGAAATTTTCACGAAACTACGAATTGTAGAGTAACTGGTTTCGATGTTCGAAAAACGGATTGGCTTATTGTAACAGTTGGAACGAACGTTCTTTGGAAACTGTTTTCTGTTTTAAATTATCGTAAGAGGAACATTATTTTTTTTATTATTTATTTACACGTATTCAATTTTTAATATCTTCTAAGTATTTTTAATTAACGTGAAAGTTCGAAACCGAGTATGAAAAAAAACAAAAAGCAATTTTAACACAGTTTAGTTTCGTGGAATTTCTTATCCAAGAACGTCTCGCTGAAAATTGCTCGAAAAAAGGAATCTTTGAAAATAATTTTCTGGAAAAATTGTGAACGCTTTTTAAGCAAAGCGTATCATTGTAAGTAACGATAGTTACGTTACAATGAAACCGATGTTGCCTTAATAATCGCGTATCTGCGAGATCACCAAGTGTCTTAAGGATAATGCCTTTCTTGCGTGATTTATAGATGTTATTTAAATGAACTGATCAGTGTTTCGTAGTACGAATCCAACGAGGACCAACGGACGAACGAATCGACGTTGCTGGTTGTCGAATATCGATAAAAAACTGAAAGAAAAAAAAAACAAAAAAAGAAAATTATACAAAAGCACCAAAATTCAAAAGTCGTTCGCAAACACACAAAAATCATTAATTTGTAAATAAGGATGGTAATTCTATTAGCGAATTTTTAACGACACTCGATTCTCCCTTTTGACGATACATAATTTAACTCGCATTAGATAGAATACGATTCCGTCTTAAAAATTAAATAATAATTTTGAAACAAGAAACAACATTTAAATAACGTCCGCGTTATTCGAAGCGCGTTCTAAATACGGATCGATTTGTCCAATTATGAATTATCCAACGCTAACGTAACACCGCATGTCGTTAGCGGTCCAAGGAGGAACAGCAAGATGAAAATGAATTCGTTCGTCCGATCTTAAAGCGATCTGGTGCCTTAATTAGCACGACCGAATAGTCTTAACGGTTAGAGAAAACTAGTCAGTGATTCGTTAGCGCGGAGCTGTTCGCTAACGCGTGTTACAGGGGTGAAACTAAAAGGAGACGAAACGATGCGACGAAAACTGAGAAGAAAAAGAAAATTGAAAAAAAAAGAATAGAGTAGAAAAGAAAAGAATAAAATAGAAAAGAAAAGTAAAAGAAAAGAAAAGAAGGTGGTAACTAGCAAGCGAGAAGATAGACGGAGGATCGGGCTATGAAGAATGAGGCTGTCTAGTCCTAAACCCTTCGAGACCTTAGATGCGGTTAACTCAGTTCGTTAGAATTTTAAGTAGACGTTAACGCGAAGGAGAGAGAAACGGAGAAGGAAACCAAAAGTCTTGTAAAAAGTTAGCAAAAAGATGCTGTTAGGAAGGCTTAACGTTAGGCATTAATTATTACATAATCGTTCGATTAAGATAATAGGAAAATAAATTAATAACTATTGATATACATGATATTATTATTATTTTATTATTTTATATTATTATTATTATTATTATTATTATTATTACTATTAATTGATAATTATTATTACTATTAATTATTGATAATATTATTGTCATTATTCGATTATTCATTAATTGTTCATGTACTTAATGACAAAAGCGAAGAGGATACGTGATCGGTCGAATTTATTGTGAACCGAGGATAGAAGAAAAAAAAAGAATAAAAAAGATAAAAAAAAAAAAAAAGAAAAGAAAATGAATCTTCCGTTGCGATGAAAGGAAGAGGCGAACTCTTTGGGGTTGAACCGTGAGGAATGCGTATTCTCGTCACGGGTACTATGATCCTTTCGAATATCCTATACTCTTAGGATTAACGGTTGTAATATATCGTCTGTTATCTTTAATAATATTAATATTGTACACACTATCGGTAGGTTAATGAAACGAAATAAAAGTGAATATATTTGTCTCCGAGAGAAACGAAAAGCGAATGCGTCTTGATCTTGTGATAGATCGCGACTCTTGTTGTCTGTTGCTTTCGCACGTCATCTGAACTCTTCGCGAGAGACGAAACACGAAATTTGATTACCGAAAAAATTCGAAGGAAAAAAAAGGAAATAAAATCTTAATTTTCAGAAAAATCGTGTATCCTTCAATTGCATCCACTTTCTTTTTTTTCTTTTCTCAAGCTTGTTCCTTTTTACTGTTGATATTCACATTTACGGGATGAAATCAGTGACGAGGGTTGCAAAAACTGTCGATTAGAATAATTAAGAAACGAACGAAGACAGAAAAAAGGTGTTAAACATGAAACGTGTCTCAAAAATTAAGCGAAATCACAGCTGGCCCTATCACAATTAAAAAACTATTTTTTATCCCAATTTTCTCAATAAAAAATTCATTGATCTTATAAATGTTTGTTACAATTTTCAAAAATTGCTCTGAAGCGAACAAAAATCGATGCTTAATTCAACAGCGTTGCACGAATTAATACCTTTATATTTTGCAATCTTTTAGACCGATTTCAACCCTTAACACTTTGACGGCCGCACATTTTTCGCATCGCTTTTAAAAAACATCGCCTTTAATATTCACACAATCGTTCCTAGCATAATTATTAATAAGAAAAGCGTTAAGATCACTGTTACACTATTTTTAATATTTTTTAAAAAATATCGAAATATCGAAATGACGACAAGAAACCATTTCCAGAAAATGTACAAAGTCACACGCGCCTGAGAGCGGCCGTCGATGTGTTAAGTATCCATATCAGCTAGAATAAAATGTAAACTTTGTTACAAAAAATTTGATTACGATCGATGCGTGTCAATTAGACGACGACTGTTATCGATAACACAGAAAGAACCACGAATTTATTTGTTCCTGCTGTCAACCAGTTGTTACGCTTGAAATTCGGTTTTTCTTTTACAGCCGAGGCGAGTGACTCCGTTGCACCAATGGAACTCGATCTTGTCGTTTTTCGTGGCTAAAGATAATCTTAATGGCCTTGTGGAATTGGACGCCGAGCGTCGCGGCGGGCCGCAAAAACGAGCAAAGGGGAAACCGCCCTCGACGTCTAAGTCAGGCCCGCAACGGCCGAGCAAAAATAACCAGCTGTGTCTTTTGGCAGAATAACTCTACGATTTGGCTCCCTTCGCGAGTCTTCATAAATTTGTCACTCTTTGAAGCCGTGTCGTGGTCCTGTGAAACAAGCTTAGGGAAGAAGAAGAAAAGAAATTTCCTTTGACTAGAATGTTATATAATTGCAAAGAGAAATTTCCTTTGACTGGAATATTGTATAATTATAAAGAGGAATTTCCTTCGACTGGAATATTGTATAATTACAAAGAGAAATTTCCTTTGACTGGAATATTGTATAATTATGAAAAAATTAATACGCTTTCCAAATAGTACAAACTGTCACAATTAATTTATTTTATCTAATTTTTCAGCATGTGTTGGAACAAAAAATAATTAAAACGACACCGAGGAGGCCGTACGCTGTGACAAAATATTTCTGGAGCGCCATGATCCAACAGATCTCACAGATTCCATATTTGTTCATCCCTCTGATACTGGACCGTAACAGTCGTGCATCTTACTTTTCCGATTTTTTTATAATAAAATAGGTTGTGTTTCCTAAATCCTTCAACAGTCTGGACCAGATTTTGCATAGTTACTCTGTGAAACCTTCCAGAAAATACGAACCACCAAACTACCCTCTTCCACCGAGTTCATCCCTTTGACTGGGCCGGATTAGTCATACAGCGGAAGGAGCAAATGCTACGGGCCCCGTGTATGGAGCAGAAAATATTTAGCTGGTGAAATTGTGCAACAGCCCTGATTAGCGTTAACAGGTACTTTCGCGTCGAAGAAATGTTTTTCTAAAAAAATGTGTTTGAAGATGTTTCTGTAAAATAGGGCCTCTTGGTAATATTTGTTACAGACCTTGCGCTGGTTTAACACTAGAACTACCGAAGCGGTCAAAATGACCGGTTTGCGATTTCTCATATAAATTCTGTAAATTTATAGGGATGCTATAAATTTTCTGTAAAATAAAATTATTAAATTCTATGAAATATAATTATTAAATGCTATAAAATAGAATTATTAAACTCTAAAATAAAATTATTAAATTCTCTACAATAAAATATAATAATTGTATAAAATAGAATTATTAAACTCTCTAAAATAAAATTATTAAATTCTATACAATAAAATATAATAATTGTATAAAATAGAATTATTAAACTCTCTAAAATAAAATTATTAAATTCTATAAAATAAAGTTATTGAATGCTATAAAATAGAATTATTAAACTCTCTAAAATAAAATTATTAAATGCTATAAAATAAAATTATTAAATGCTATAAAATAGAATTATTAAACTCTTCAAAATAAAATTATTAAATTCTATAAAATAAAATTATTAAATGCTATAAAATAGAATTATTAAACTCTCTAAAATAAAATTATTAAATTCTATAAAATAAAATATAAAAATTCTATGAAATGAAATATAAAGATTCTATAAAACGAAACATAAAAATTCTATAAATTTTCAAGAATTTATTGTATTTTTCCCTAACGAATATAAATCAAAATTTATTTCCCCTGCATCTCACATTCTTTTTCAAACGATTATCATTCAGAATTCTTTGCTTTAAATAGATATACTTCAATCGTCGATAGTTCTAGTGCTAACCCTCCACAGCACCATATGATTTAAGACTCGCATACTCACGTATTTATATTAAAAAAAATTGATCCCGTTCAGTTATAACCGTACTATTAAATTTTGTCACTGCGCTACCGTACCGATACCACAATCCATTTATAGCAATTATTAAAAAAATTTTGCGAACGACGTAAAATACTGTAACCAATCACATTTTTTTTCTCTGTTGAACAAACAAAACTCGGACTACAGAGGATCAATCACTGTCCCTTGACGCTAACATCTAAGCTAACATTTAATTAAAAAAAAAAAAGGAAGAAAAAAGAAAAATACGCGAGATACATGGATCATTATCCACATACACGGATCGCTTAGCACAGACCGCAACCAGCCATGCAGAACACCTTTGATATCGGTGCACGCCGGTCATCGTTGCCAGAGACGATAAGATGTCAGCACCGGTGCTTCATTGATAATTTGTCCTCTGAATGACGCCCCGCTTATCATTCGTTTTGATAGAGAAATAGTAAGGGAGCATTGCCGTTGACACAAGAGCGAGCCTCAGTTATCCCGCGTTTATCCGCGTAAACTAGAGCGCTCATCGCGCTTAGTGATTTTTCAAGTTACTCGCCAGTCGAGGGAGGTCGCGAGCAAGGAACGACTCGAGGATCGCGATCCAGATAGGACTCGCGACCTGGAAGAGTCCTTCCTGAGTCCATGCGGAAGCACGTGGCCCAAGGTCAAGGTGAGACTAATAGAATTCTCGCGTGTTCTTCGCTTCCTCTTTACATACTTTGCACCGTCTCTTCTAACTGCTTATATCAAGATATAATTCTATCAAGTCTTTTTTCTGTCTTCTTCTTCTTCTTTTTTTTTTCTACACCGCGGTGCATAACTATAGCACCGCCTAAATTTTTATCTGTTTTAGGCTATAGATTAAAAGTGCAAAAGAATTAATTGTAGAAATTGAAAAAGTATGAGAAAAATGAACCGCGGACTGAATCGCATTTAAATTACTCTCTCATACAGAACAATATAATGGAAAATGTGATTTTCAACTGTTGCGTAACTATAGCACCGGCGTTGTTATTTACTAATTTAGAAATGCAATAACAAAAATAAGTAACGAAATAAGTAGAGATATATTTGGGAAACTTATTGATAGCGTTCCGGACACAATTTTCGAGCTAATTAGAAAAAAAGGTGGTCCTACGAGATATTAAAATTGTTTATCATTGATTTTATCGATGCGGTGCTATTGTTACGCAACAGTGAAAATTCACACTTTTCATTGTATCATACTGTACAAAAGGAGAATTTAAATAAAAATTAATTTAAAGTTGATTATTTTTCGTACACTTTCAATTTTAACAATTCATTTTTCTGTATTTTCAATCTAAATTCTGGAACAGTTGAAAATTTAGGCGGTGTTATAGTTACGCACCGCAGTGTATTACGATTTTCTTTTTCTTTTTCTCCATTACGATTTTCTTCTTCTTCTTTTTTTCTATTTCAATTTTCTTCTTTTTTACTATTACGATTTTCTTCTTCTTTTTTTCTATTACGATTTTCTTCTTTTTTTTTCTATTACGATTTTTATCTTTTTCTTTTTTTCTATTACGATTTTCTTCTTCTTTTTTACTATTGCGATTTTCTTCCGCGATAATCGAATTTAACCTTCTAAAGCAGGGATTCTGTTCGATCGTGAGAAAGAAATAAAAATTAATTATAGCTTCTGGTTTTAATGCGAAAATTTATCGACCACTAGCTGCTAATAGGCTGTCTAATATAGGAATAATGGTACAGTAATAAAATGGTGTAACGACAAGTAAGTAAAATGAAATTTAAAAAATATAAATACACGAGCGTGTAACTTGTAAGTCACACGGTGCTATGGAGGGTTAAATACGTCACGAACTGTAAATGATCATTTGTTTCTATTGTAGCACTCGCTAAATTAGCGGTTAATGCGAATACAAAAGAATGATTTAAAAAATTGAACACGTTTCACGGTTTTTTAACACCAGAACTACAGAAGTGGTCGCAACGACTGGCTCACGAATTTGTTATGTAAATTGTATCAATTTATAGCGATGCGTTTTTAGAGACTTTAATTTCGCGAAAGAAATATTAGGTTGTCCCAAAAGTTTCTTTCGTTTTATTAATAAGTAATGGATGCATAATATTTTATGTTTTACATGTTACTATATATACATTTTGTTTTATTTTTTCCCTCCATCTATCGATTAACAAATAAAAGTAAATGTTTATTTAAACGTTGCTAGACGAAACCATTGCGGGAAGATAACGAAAGAAACTTTCGGGACAACCTGATATAAAGGTTTTTGTTTCTCTCGCCTTATGTATTTTCACGAATCTATATCGTTTTTATTTATTCGGTACGAATAAGTATATTTCAATCATTGATAGTTGTGGTGTTAAATGTGCAGTTAATTTGACGTTGAAATAAAATATTTATTCGTTTTACATATTACGTTTCTTAGGTGAAATTTATGGAATAAAAATTCTTTTCGTTAATGAATTCATGGAACAAAAATTCTTTTCGTTAGTGAATTTATGAAACAAAAATTTTGTTCCTTAGTGAATTCATGGATCAAAAATTTTTTTTCGTTTGTGAATTCATGGAATAAAAATTCTTTTCGTTAATGAATTCGTGGAATAAAAATTCTTTTTGTTAATGAATTCATGGAACAAAAATTCTTTTCGTTAATGAATTCATGGAATAAAAATTCTTTTCGTTAGTGAATTCATGGAACAAAAATTCTTCTCGTTAGTTAATTCATGGAACAAAAATCCTTTTCATTAATGAATTCATGGATCAAAAATTTTTTTTCGTTTGTGAATTCATGGAATAAAAATTCTTTTCGTTAATGAATTCATGGAATAAAAATTTTTTTCGTTAGTGAATTCATGGAACAAAAATTCTTTTCGTTAATGAATCATGCAGAGTAACAGTGCATTTTTAATCTCTAATAGTTTCGTTTATTATTTTACGTATTTCATTTTATCTTTCGTAGTATCGTGTGTGTTAAGAATTACTGTTAAACAGTCTTAAACATCGAATTAAAAATTATAAGCTCACTGTCGACAACTGTTTACCAGTTTCTCGTGTCTCTACGGTTTTATCATGCGCATGTGTCGCGCATAAAAATGATTAACTTTCAACGCACAAACGTGTTCGCTGCTTTGGTTAATATTCGATGAAGAAACCTCGTGACATTTCAGCTCAAGAAACCGGAGATCGAGGTGGAACTATCGAGATAAAGACCTCTTTTGTAAATCTAACGAATTCTTCGATTCGCAAGAACCTTATTGCTAGACCACAAATTTTTATGCAAATTCGTACTCTCACTGATATTTAAAAAAATAGAATCTGTATAGAAAATCGTTTTACCGGGTAAATATTAATATAATCATTAATATATAATATTAATATAATAATAAAAAAATAGAATCTGTATAGAAAACATATATTAATATTATATATTAATTATTATATTAATATTTACTCGGTAAAACAATTTTCTATACAGATTCTATTTTTTTTATCAGTGAGAGTACGAATTTGCATAAAAATTTGTGGTCTAGCAATAAAGTTCTTGCGAATCGGAGAATTATATTAATATTAATTATTATATTTATATTAAATTTTTGTGGCTTCAAATTTTCCATAAATTCATAATAATTCATTCTAGTCGTTACCATTACTCTTTGATATCTTAAATTCATATTTTATATTTCTCTCGTTTAATACAATCATTTTCAGAGTCGGTATTTAAAATTGTAATATTTTTAGGATTCGTAGAAACCTTTCTACAATTTTTTTTCCCCCGTAGAAATTTGAATTTGAGCGTCGAACGTTGCTGATATTTCGACTTTTCATCCGTGCGTAAGCCCATCGTAAAGTTAAGTCCGCGATTCTTCGCATACTTCTTGTAGCACGACGAGGCGGAAGTAACAATCGGCTGGAACTCCGTATTAATGCAGTCTCCGAGCGTCACAACGAAATCTATACCCAGTTAAATTGCAATTGCGTAATCATCTCAGGTGCCCGTGGCGCACACGACAATTACCGAGGAAATCGTTGGTAAATAAATCAATTACATTCGTTTGACATTTTGTCGTTTACACGAATAAAACTGGGTTCTCTTATTTTTTTTTTTTTTTCTTTTTTTTGTTTCGCGCGGTGCAGCAAATAAGCCAAGTGGGAAAATAAGGGTACCGTTATCGCGAAATATCTAACGAACGAACGGTTTTATCGGTTAATACGACATAATTCATGCATCGTCAGTATCTGAGTATCAAACAAACTGCTGATAATGGGATCCACTTTACGAGCCTGTTACGCGTTGAATTTTTACTTAGGAACGCCAGCTTTTCTAAGAACAATTCGCGAACGATGTTGTCGGGAATATTTGAACGTGTTGAAATAACATTAATGGTTGTTAGAATTTGTGGAACGTTGACTGTTGTATCGCTCGCGGTTGAGTTGAACGAGCATTTGTTGTCACTGCTTCGGATGTTTCGTTGAAGTCGAAGGAATTCTTGTGTTGTATTATTAAAGTGGAGAACTCAGTATAGGTAATATTGTACGATTTGTAGTTTTTTTACTTAGTGTTTTTGAAGTATTTTTTTTGGTTTTTCTAACTGTAATATGCAGTAGGGGCATTATTCTTCAATTTTTGTTATTTAAGTTATCTGGAGGTATTTCATTCTTCTTCTTTTTCTCTTCTTTCTTTAGTTTTTTTAATTTAAGTTTTTTGGAGGTATTTTTGCATTTTAATGGTAATGTGTAATATTGTCATTGATTTTTATTTTTTTAACTTACCATTTTTATGTATTTTTGGTTTTATAATTGCAATATGCAGTATTGGCATTATTTTTAAATTTTGGTTATTTAAGTTTTCTGGAGGTATTTTTGCTGTTTTAATCGTAATATATAATATTGTCATTGATTTTAATTTTTTTAAATTACCATTTTTATGCATTTTTGTTTCTATAATTGCAATTCATAATATTGCTATTATTTTTTAATTTTTGTTATTTAAGTTTTCTGGAGGTATTTTATTCCTTTTCTTTTTCTTTTTTTTCTTTAGTTTTTGTAATTTAAGTTTTCTGGAGCTATTTTTGCTGTTTTAATCGTAATATGTAATATTGTCATTGATTTTTATTTTTTTACTTACCATTTTTATGTATTTTTGTTTTTGTAATTGCAGTACGTAATATTGCTATTATTTTTATATTTTTGTTATTTAAATTACCTCGAGCTACTTTATTTTTTTCTTTCTCTTTGTAGTAGCAACACGTAATATGCCATTTATTTCAATTTTTGTTATTCAAATTACCTCGAGCTACTTTATTCTTTTCTCTTTCTTTGTACCACCAACATCTAACATACCATTTATTTCAATTTCTGTTATTTAAATTACCTCAAGATATTTTATTTATTCTTTTTTCGTAACTGCAACANGCTTTTCTAAGAACAATTCGCGAACGATGTTGTCGGGAATATTTGAACGTGTTGAAATAACATTAATGGTTGTTAGAATTTGTGGAACGTTGACTGTTGTATCGCTCGCGGTTGAGTTGAACGAGCATTTGTTGTCACTGCTTCGGATGTTTCGTTGAAGTCGAAGGAATTCTTGTGTTGTATTATTAAAATGGAGAACTCAGTATAGGTAATATTGTACGATTTGCAGTTTTTTTACTTAGTGTTTTTGAAGTATTTTTTGGTTTTTCTAACTGTAATATGCAGTAGGAGCATTATTCTTCAATTTTTGTTATTTAAGTTATCTGGAGGTATTTCATTCTTCTTCTTTTTCTCTTCTTTCTTTAGTTTTTTTAATTTAAGTTTTTTGGAGGTATTTTTGCATTTTAATGGTAATGTGTAATATTGTCATTGATTTTTATTTTTTTAACTTACCATTTTTATGTATTTTTGGTTTTATAATTGCAATATGCAGTATTGGCATTATTTTTAAATTTTGGTTATTTAAGTTTTCTGGAGGTATTTTTGCTGTTTTAATCGTAATATATAATATTGTCATTGATTTTAATTTTTTTAAATTACCATTTTTATGCATTTTTGTTTCTATAATTGCAATTCATAATATTGCTATTATTTTTTAATTTTTGTTATTTAAGTTTTCTGGAGGTATTTTATTCCTTTTCTTTTTCTTTTTTTTCTTTAGTTTTTGTAATTTAAGTTTTCTGGAGCTATTTTTGCTGTTTTAATCGTAATATGTAATATTGTCATTGATTTTTATTTTTTTACTTACCATTTTTATGTATTTTTGTTTTTGTAATTGCAGTACGTAATATTGCTATTATTTTTATATTTTTGTTATTTAAATTACCTCGAGCTACTTTATTTTTTTCTTTCTCTTTGTAGTAGCAACACGTAATATGCCATTTATTTCAATTTTTGTTATTCAAATTACCTCGAGCTACTTTATTCTTTTCTCTTTCTTTGTACCACCAACATCTAACATACCATTTATTTCAATTTCTGTTATTTAAATTACCTCAAGATATTTTATTTATTCTTTTTTCGTAACTGCAACATGCATCTTTATTAATTTCAAATTTCTCAATTTAAGATTCCTTAAGTTGACATATTTTTTCCTTTCTTCATAATTACCCCATATAATATTGTCACTGATTTGAATTTGTGCAACTCAAGAGTTCCTGAAATACTGCATTATTCTTCCAACAGCAGTACAAAATAAATGTATCAATAAAACAACCAAACACAATAATTTTCTCGCATCGAAACTGTGCGGTAATCAAAATCTTTTCCGTTCGTTTAAAAAAAGAAACTTAATTACTAATTTCAAACCTCTGTTCGTTAACAAACCAATACACGAACATCTGCGTGTCAAGAAACTTTAACAAACAGATTACGAAGCTGTCCGAACGATTAACGCTTAACACATTTACATAACGCAAGAAACTCGGAAGATTAAACATTTTTTAAATAACGTTTATTTTTTCATGCGTATCATTGTTCTTCTAACCATTCCCTTCTCCGATTCTGTTATCGCAATAAGATAATTTCTGAATGTAACGCTCGTTTCTAACGAGACGAAAATGTTCGTAGTAAAATAATAATAACTAAATATTAAATTACAAAGATTCTTCGATAATTCATTTCACCAAAAATTAGCATTCCATTTACTCGAAAAAATTCTTTCTTCTTTACTACAAATTTCTTTCTTATCTTCTTTATTATTCTTTAAAAGTACCTGTAACTTGATCGATTTCCTTAACAAATTTGTAAAACAAAAAATATACATAGTTTCACCTTTGTTTATTCCAAAATTACAATTTTCTTTTACGGAGAAATAAAATCTAGTAGAATAAGCCAGAGTTAATATTTACACACGTGCACTTATCGAAGTAGCTCGTTAAATTTTGCAAGTTGAACCGCATAATTTATTCGAGATATATTTCCATCAAAAAGAGGAAGAGTTAGTGGAACAATAGTAAATAAAGTGACTGCTATTAATCGTTAAACAATTACCACAGCTCGAACGATAGATAACAGACTTATCGCTATTGAAGGAATTGTACGGAAAATGAGAAACGTTCTATGGAGAAGTTAATGTAATTATCATAATCATGACCTTGTTAGCTTTTTATTTCCATGTATGTGTTGCGCACACTTTTCGTGTTTGATATAACGGCTAGATTTGCAAGTCACTTTCGTTACATCTTCATTCAGGCGATCTTGATTTTTTTTTCTTTATTCTACTTGTTGGACTTGCCAAACAGCTGACATCTATTTTATTTTAGAAACCAAGAAGAGATCGATTTAATATCTATACGTAACCGCTTGCTGCGTATAGTTATTGCATATAGTTCGATTTATTCGAAAAATTAATGTGAAATGTGCAGCGGACCGCGGCGAATCGAATTGAAATTAAGATTTTTATGTTTAAAAAAATTCCTTATTGTTAGTGTTTGAATTAAATGGGTGTTAATTACGAATTTATAATTGAAAGTTAACTTTCTTAATTTTTACTGTTCTCTTTTAATTTTTACTATTCGCTTTTAATTTTTACTATTCTCTTTTAATTTTTACTATTCTCTTTTGATTTTTACTGTTCGCTTTTAATTTTTACTATTCTCTTTTAATTATCAAAAAAAGATTCGATTCTCCTCGGTCTGTTCTTCAGGATAAATTATTAAGAACTATTAGAAACTAGAAAAGTGGAATAATGGTAGCGTTTAATGCACCATTTGTACATTATTAAATGTTTTTCAACGTTTTAATATACAGTATAGACGTTCAAAGGTTTGGATATACTGCTAAATTTTTATTTTAAATTCTGATAAAAATTACAGAGTTTAATGCTTTATAGTACTCTGATCTTTGTATTTTAAACTATTTCTCTACTTTCTTGGATACACGTGTAGAGTAAGAAAAATAAAGCGTTGATATTATAATAAGTGTGTGTAATTGAAAATACGTTTTCATCGAGATTTGTAGCCGAACTTTTGTGCGGTGGTGCAAAGAGTGTAATTCTATAATCCTATTCTAACGATTGATATAATATTAAAATATAATATTTAATTGTATTATATTCTAAAATAATGTGTAGTATTTTATTCTATTATATTTCACAATAATGTATAGTACTTTATTGTACTATATTTTACAATAATGTATAATATTTTATTATATTACACAGATTAATAGTCACACATTTATAGCACACAAAATATAATTGAATACAGAAAATCGTATCCCATCTCTCTATGCTTCGAACAAACAAAAATGCATTTAACAATTCTAAAAAAACAAATTACATTCCTAAAAACCGTTCACATAAAAAAAAACAAACCTAAACTACCCCATCTACATCATCATTTACAGAAACATGAAAACCAAATAACATATTAAAACTTACAAAATAAAATGTCTGCCTGTATTTGGAACCGAAAGAATTTATACAATGCTTACTTTTATAATAACGCGTTGAAATAAAATTGTTACAAAGTGTCAAAGAAATAAAATCGTGAAAAAAGGATAAGTCGACCAGGTTTCGTGATAGATTATATTTTTTTAAAGGTTCCGGAGAGTAACTATGCAAAATTCGGTACTTTTTCTCAAAGAGTACAAAAGTTAATGTAAAAGATATAGACAGACATTTTATTTTATTACAGAAGATTGGAGAAATAAATTATGTGAATGTTACAGTGCAGTCGGAGGGATGAGCAAAGGTTGTGGAATTTGTGGGATTTATCCCCGATGGCTACGAGATCGTGCCACCCCGAAAAATTTCATCGCCGTGTATGGACTCCTCGGCACCGTGCAGGCGATGGCCTTCATTTACATCGTTGTCACCCTCACGACGTTGGAGAAAAGATTCAAAATACCTAGTCGCACAACTGGTAGGTGTTTTAACTCTTTGTCACTTTAATTATAAATTTTTATAACGAAACAAACACTCAGTTAGACGAAGAATGACTATTTTTAACGAAAGAAAAATTCAATCGGGTCAAAAATGACGGTTTTTAACAAAAAAAAACTCGATTGGGTTGAAAATCACACTTGTTAACGAAAGAAAAATTCAGTTGCGTCAGAAAAGACCCTTTTTATAAAAAAAAAAACTCAATTGTGTCAAAAATGACCCCTTTGAACGAAAAAAAAACTCAATTGGGTCAAAAAAGACTCTTTTCAAAGAAAGAAAAATTCAATAAGGTCAAAAATAACTCTTCTTAACGAAAGAAAAATTCAGTTGCGTCAAGAAAGACCCTTTTTAACGAAAGAAAAAGTGTATTGGGTTAAAAACAACCCTTTTCAACGAAAAAAAACTCAGTTGGGTCAAAAATGGCTCTTTTCAACGAAAGAAAAATTCAATCGTATTAAAAATGACCCTTTCCAACGAAACAAAAATTCAATCGAGTCAAAAATGATTCAAGGACCATACCACGGTTAAACGAGTATTAATTGCGAACTTATAACACATTTACCCAATACTTAGAATTTATCTACAGTTATTCAGAACTATTTTAGATACATAAATCAATTTAGAATTATTTAGAATTTATCTACAGTTATTCAGAATTATTTTAGACGCATAAATCAATTTAGAATTATCTACAATCTATTTACAATTTATAATAAAAAATTAGCTCCAAATTTTCATCATTATTCTTCCACGATAAAACAAAAAATGATCCGACTCGCCTCGGTCTTGTCCCATCTACAACGCAAAGATCTGCAATAATTTCTTTTCTATCGTCAACACGAGTGACATAACAGCAGCTTACTCACTCGGCAACAATGAAATAGATCCAAAACGTGGAAAACCGAGAACGCTCGAGTATTTCGCGATTCTTAGTTTCACCGTGATTTCTCTTGTCACTGATACCGGGTAGCCAAGTGTTACCAGTCTAGTCGTATTAAAGTACTTCTACTTGCACTCGCACACGTACACACATTCGGCCCCGAACAAAGATAAATCGCTTGTCAGTGTGCGTTTGTCTAGAAACCTGGTTCCCAACTTGCGCCTCGTAAACCCCCCAAAGGGGGTCGCCAATTATTTTCCAAGCGTTCGACGCGCTTACATTTTTCAACAATTATTTTTACACGAAACATCGCCGTAAAAATTGTCCGCGCTAATTCATTTCAACATGGCCGCGCTGCGATGTCCGATCGTAACACTCAATTCTGATCGATGAAAATTAGCTCTTTATCGGAAACTTGAACTCCACGACGGGGTTTAATATTTTTTTAAAAAATATTAGTAGTCTGTTGTTACGTGTTAAATATTTTGTATCATTTTAATTATTTGCCGTGACCAGATTTTAATTTTTTTTTCAATTTTGGCTGAGTATCTTGTTGAATTTTTTAAGAATTAAATGCAGAAAGTTGCGTCAAAGGGTTGAAGGTTGCTTGGTTGTTCCGAGAAGGGGTTGTAGGTTGTTCGGATGTTACGAAAGAGGAAAAGGTTGGGCAACACTGGTCTAGTAGGTAAGTAGAGTGTCGCAATCATAGAAGTGAGAAATCTGTCGTTAGAGCAACGAGCGTTGGACACGCACTATAAAGACACACGAATGTACATTATACAAGTTTATTGTTGCTGAGAACATATTCCAAGGATACACGCGTGTCCTGTTTTTTAAACACGTTCGTTTGCTGTGCGTTTCAAGAAGAACGATTAATTTGAAAAATTAATCGGATGATTGATGCATCGATGTTGCACCGATTGAGACGTTACTTGCACGGCGAACGCAGAATTGGACGAACAATTAATTACGTGTTGCAGCGACTGCGTGAGAAATCGATACAATCCTTAAGTACGCGAGCGTGTTGCGTTCATCCGGTGACTTCGTGGTTTTACGAGGTCGCTGTTGACACGATGGATTCGATCGGTCGATACCTGCACGTATCCGTTGGAATTCAATCGCGGTATAAATGATATGTTTCTTCGTATGTGGATTTTGTTATTTTTCTCGTTCGAAATAGATTTGTTTAGAATTTTTATAATGGTTGATTAAAATGAATCTAATCAAAATAAGAATTCGGTTGAAAGAAAGATTTTTAAATTCAAAATTATTTTTTTTTTTATATGTAGATTCTGTAATTTTTCTCGTTCAAAATAGATTTGTTAAGAACTTTTATAATGGGTAGATTAAAATGAATCTAATCAAAATAAGAATTCAGTTGAAAGAAAGGTTTTTAATTTCAAAATTATTTTTTTTATTATTACATGTGGATTCTGCAATTTTTCTCGTTGAAAATAGATTTGTTAAGAATTTTTATAATGGTGAACTAAAATTAATTTAATCAAAATAAGAATTCGGTTGAAAGAAAGGTTTTTAAATTCAAAATTATTTTTTTTATTATTATATGTGGATTTTGTAATTTTTCTCGCTGAAAATAGATTTGTTAAGAATTTTTGTAATAGTGAATTAAAATTAATCTAATCGAAATAAGAATTCAGTTGAAAGAAAGGTTTTTAAATTCAAAATTATTTTTTTTATTATTACATGTGGATTCTGTAATTTTTCTCGCTGAAAATAGATTTGTGAAGAATTTTTATATTGGGTAGACTGAGATAAATCGGATCGAAATAAGAATTCAGTAGAAAGAAAGACTTTTAAGTTCAAAATAATTTTAAATTGGTATTAATTACGAATTTATAACGAAAAATTAATTTTCTAAATTTTTACTATTATTTTTTATCAAAACGATCCGATTCGTTTTCATTTATCCTCTATCAAAATATACACCTGACATAAATAATAAATTAAAAAAAATCAAAACGAGGTAAATCAAGAACGTCGGTTCACCTGAGATCGACAACAATTTATGCGCATTATCAATGAATGTTGTTATCAAACGGACCAAGATTCCTCGTTTCGGCGTATCATTGTTGACAACGTCAAAAACTGAACCCACCATCGATCAAAAAATTTCAAATCAGTATACATTTACGTAGTATTCTCTCATTGAATTAGAACGATCTACAAAAATATTAATTTCCTATGATAGCATGCGACGAGATCCTNATTAAAAAAAATCAAAACGAGGTAAATCAAGAACGTCGGTTCACCTGAGATCGACAACAATTTATGCGCATTATCAATGAATGTTGTTATCAAACGGACCAAGATTCCTCGTTTCGGCGTATCATTGTTGACAACGTCAAAAACTGAACCCACCATCGATCAAAAAATTTCAAATCAGTATACATTTACGTAGTATTCTCTCATTGAATTAGAACGATCTACAAAAATATTAATTTCCTATGATAGCATGCGACGAGATCCTGAAACACTAACCGCTCAAGTGCCAATAAGCGCGACGAAGTCAAAACGACCTGTTCATAATTTTTTATAGCAATTTTATAACTTTGAAATTATATATTTTTGATATATCAATATAGATTTTCCATCATTTTGTTGCAAAAAATGTGTACAAACACACATTTTTACAACATTTTTCACTACAGGTATCTATTTTATTTTCTTTGGTGCAAATAAGTCTACTTTAATCATCAAAACACACCGATGCTTCTAGCGTTGTTCGAACAAATTTGATAAAACTGAAACTTTTGCTCCGATGAAATAAAAGAAAAATAAGTAAATGGTGGGAAGGATACAAAATTAGATTTCTGAAACGACTCGTGGCACTCGAACAGTCGTGGTTCCAATTTAACCCTCTATGGCTTTGTGTGACTTCAAAGTTACATACTACTGTATTTACATTTAAAAAAATTTATTTCATTTAGTTATCACTGTACTATTAAATTTTGTTACCGTATTAGTGTAATGACACTGTTGCGATTGTGTCTCCGCTGATTCCTTTCCAGGAGACTCATCTTCTCTTTTATTTAAGAGAAATAAATAAATGGTGGGAAGGATACAAAATTAGATTTCTGAAACGACTCGTAGCACTCGAACAGTCGTGGTTCCAATTTAACCCTCTATGGCTTTGTGTGACTTCAAAGTTACATACTACTGTATTTACATTTAAAAAAATTTATTTCATTTAGTTCTCACTGTAGTATTAAATTTTGTTACCGTATTAGTGTAATGACACTGTTGCGATTGTGTCTCCGCTGATTCCTTTCCAGGAGACTCATCTTCTCTTTTATTTAAGAGAAATAAATAAATGGTGGGAAGGATACAAAATTAGATTTCTGAAACGACTCGTGGCACTCGAACGGTCGTGGTTTCAATTTAACCCTCTATGGCTTTGTGTGACTTCAGAGTTACATACTACTGTATTTACATTTAAAAAAATTTATTTCATTTAGTTATCACTGTACTATTAAATTTTGTTACCGTATTAGTGTAATGACACTGTTGCGATTGTGTCTCCGCTGATTCCTTTTCAGGAGACTCATCTTCTCTTTTATTTACAATTTATTCCCAAGAACTTTATTTACAACGTATTTACAATCTCTGTTATCGTGTGCAATTATGGAACCGGAAGACAAGACGGGTGTGTCCGCACTCGTCTGTAGTTCTGGCGATACTCTCTTTGTTAACACTTTTCCTTGACACCCCTTACGGTGGGCTTTGCGACACCGCTCGATTAAAGACTTGTGTCCAATGCTACCCTTGATCGGACGCCAGGTTCAGTCTGATCTTAACCTCTTGGGCACGACGCGCCACTATCGTGGCTTTCGCGGATGTCATCTTTCGGAACGACGCGCCGCTATAGTGGCTTTCGCGGATGTCATCTTTCGGAACGACGCGCCATTATAGTGGCTCACTCGCTCATCGTTTGAAATAAATAATCGTCTTCATATTCATTGCTAAAAACTTCTTTTGTCTTCGCATCGATTTACAACAGTGTTAACAATATACAGACAGAATATACAGTCTTTGTTTTTAATACGCCAGTGCCAGGTATGAATTGTTGCTTTTCACTTAAATAAATGTACCGTTTCCTCTTTTTAACATATCCTTGTAATTTGTTAGAATCGTTACGATTTTTTACGATTCAGGAACCGACTCGGAAATCGGAAATGATCGTTTATACGTAGTTCGCGTCAGACTCTGCCGTCCAGGGAAATAGCCTCGCGCAAAAGTCAGTCGTACCTAAAAGGTTAAGGGTTGATTCACAGTGTCGCAACAATACCATAGTCCATCTATAGCAATTATTTTAAAAATTTTGCGAACGAAGTAAAATACTGTAATGAATCGTAGCTCCTTTCTCTGATAAACGAACAAAATTCGGACTATAGAGGGTTAACCCATTCGCTGCCAAGGACGAGTATACTCGTCTTGGCAATGCATGACACCCTGCCAAAGAAGGGTACCCCTGTTTTTTTTGGCCACCATTTTTTTGTGGCCACAAACATAAATATAGAAATGTAAAAAACTTGAAAAAATACTACGAATAAAATTTTTTACAAAAATTATACTTTATTTCTTATTTAAAGAGAATGATCTTTTTATGATCTTTTAGTATAAAGCATCTCTGGATATAGTCTACGTCCCTAATTCTTAAAGAAATACGAAGAAGCTGTTCCCAACCCTTTGCATCCCTAAACTTTTCTAAGTTTCACATCGTTATGAAAATTCAGTATTTTCTTGTGAAAAGAAAAATTATAAGCGTTTAAAATCTTTGCTTCGTTTTAAATTAAAAAAAAAAGAAAATGTTTAATTGACAAAAATACAAAATTTAACTTGAACAATTTTTAAATTATTAAAAAAAAAAATTTGTTTTTAATAAGTTTTCGGAACGTAACCCCTCTTTTTGTGCTGGCTCTGGCTCTCATACAATACGGTTTCACACAACACGGCATTTTCTAGGAACCAATCTACCGTATTATAAGAGGGTTACCTGTAATTATTAATTCTGTAAATAATTGATTATCTCTGAGGTCAAGAATAAAAGTAACTATTTAGTATATTTAACCCATTCGCTGCCAAGGACGAGTATACTATAACCTACTTTAAATATGTTATAACATACAGGCTTTTGAATTAGAAAATTTTTTGTGGACACAAACATAAATATAAAAATGTAAAAAACTTGAAAAAATACTACTCCTTGCAAATGATTATGCATGATAATATATGTGCTCTTACCAAGAAATAACAGAGCTTTGGTAAACAGTAACACTCAAAATATAAATGGCAATGGGAATTACTTCGTATAATTTAGGCTTGGCAGCGAATGGCTTAAGGAACAGATAGAAGGTTTAACTAATTTGTATTTTGTATATTTCAGGAATAATTCTCTCCGGCAACGAGATCTCTCAAATTCTGTCTCTGGTATTGACCTACTACGGCGGTTCTGGACATCGTCCACGATGGATCGCAGTCGGTGTCGGTCTCAGCGCCTTCTCGTGTCTGGTCCTCGCGCTTCCACACTTCCTGTACGGACCAGGGCGGGATGCTTTGGCTTTGACGAAGGAATACCTCGACCAAACGTTGCTAAACGCCACCATAGTTCCTCAGGACCTGGCAATTTGTCCTCGCGTCTTTAAACCTGACCGTTGCGACGAGGAAACGCTATTGGACGTCAGCATACTTCCTCGACTCTTGGTCTTCCTCTCTCAATTTATCCTTGGAATTGGCACCACTCTTTATTACGGTCTTGGTCAAACGTACCTCGACGATAATACGAAGAAGAAAAATACACCGATGCTTTTAGGTAAATGGTTATTAAACTTGGTAGCGTCTTAACTGTTTAACTGGGGGTGTGGTTTATAAACCATGTACTAAAATTGTATTATATTACTAATACTAAAATTAATTTTTGGTAATATTAAATAGCGGCTGTGACTTGTGCACCGCTAAAATAAAAATAAAATAAATATAATTTACAGAGATACCAAAATTAATTTTTGGTAATATCAAATAGTGGTTGTGGCTTATGTGCCATTGAAATAAAAATAAAATAAATATAATTTACAGAGATACTAAAATTAATTTTTGGTAATATTAAATAGCGATTGTAGCTTAGATACCGCTAAAATGAAAATGAAG
>SMSQ01026020.1:0-11708 GCA_019453375.1 Ctenoplectra terminalis
AACACACTTTGTAATGTAATTCGCGAAATTATGCAACTTTCGGCTATAACAAATTGTCAATTTGTAATTTAGTGTTATTCAAGGTATATAAATTAGATAAACCACCCTGTGTACAGAGTATATTAGTAATTGCGAATCATCATTTCACTTTATCAAATTCTGAAATTTGAAAAAGATTGTTTGTAGAACTTTCGGTAATCAATGATGACCTTCTACAGAAGCAAATCAAATTATATTGATGTAATACTTGTTCAGAAGTATCAACAAATTTTGGGGTATCTATGTATAATAACAGAAAAGAATAATTTTTTACGTAATTTATAACAGATGAAAATTAAATAAATTGACCAATTGTCCTTCAATGATAAATATATGGTTTGAATTTAGATTAAATTGTACATCAAACAATTATTGAGTCGAGTTAGGAAATTTTACCTCATTTTCTGTATTTGCTGCATATCTCATCAACAAATTATACTTTTTCTTTTAAATCTTAAAAATTACGTAAAAGAATAATACAAAGTCAGAAGTCAAAATAATTTTATACAAAAAGCACGAGAATTTTTAGTGATACGTGATACAAGGAATAATTGAAAGTTACGTATAAATTTCAGTGTAAAATTACTTTTAAAAGAGTAATTAATAAAATGAATGTGTGAACGTCTAGTAAAAAAGAAATATTAATGAAAGTAATACTTAAAGTAGATTACAGATCGATAGATTTACGTATCTGTCACAAAGTTACGGAAGAATAAGACGAATACAAGTATGTCAATAGGTGAACAATCTATATTGATAAAGACTAATCTATTTTGTTTTATCTATTTAGTTGATGTATTATTTATTTATTCAAGGTTTATTTTAAGATGGTCGCATTAACTATAAAGTCATTCGTAACCACGTGTCTTAATGTTAATAACCTGTACAGATCGGGAAAACTGAATAGTACAGAAATAGTAAATAGTGCGATGAGAAGAAACATGGTTACTTACAAAAAATTGTATCAATCTTAATACGCTTGAATTTTAATTTACGTCTAAATAAAAAACTGGGTGTATTTTCAATTATAAAATAAAGAAAAGGGTGTCTTAGATATAAGACAGAGATTTAATATTTTATCGGGAACGTGACTAATTACACTGAATAGGGACACCTCACTGATTTCAATGACTTTGAAATATGTTATCAAGGTCAACGTTGTGAGCATTGTTTTTCTATATATATTGAAAATACATATTTTAATAAATATATTATTTATATTATATCTTTTTTATATTCATATTTATTGTTTTTTTATATTTATTTTATATTTATTAATAATTATAATTAAATATATAATTAATGTATATACATATATATATTTACGTTGCTCGGCTTTGGTTCCCAAGATATTCACAAAAAACTTCAATTAAGAATCGAGTTTATTAAGTCGAATGAACGATTCACACAAAATTATATACAGGTGTCTGTTCTCACGTCCATCTTTGTGAAAATTCAACCGGCTCATTGAACACGCTTTCGAATAATGAACGAAATGATTGTACAACATTCTATATTTGTATCAATCGATTCATCGGAAATGATTTCACGCTAGAGTTGCCGACCGTCTCACGGTGACCGAATATTAATCCAGCTTATTCTGTTATCCATTGATTTTTCTTTTTTATTTCTACAATATTAAAAATAGTTATCATGAATGAATCAAGTTTAGGTTGGCCTATATAAAAATGCTGCTGCCTACTCTATAATTAAGTGTATCGTAACATAAATTTAATTGTAATTTCTTGCGAATATCTCGGAAACTAAGTCCGGGCAACGGTTACATGTATGCGTAAGAAAAAAATGCTCAGAATGTTAACCTTGGAAATATACTTCAAGGTTATCGAAACCAGCGAGTTGTCCATTATTCTACATAATTATTGAAACATGATATAATCTTGGCTACTTTTTTTTTATGTATAAAACTATTACGTTAAAATTTGTCTTAATATTGATTCGCTCACATTTTGTAAACCAAATTTACAATGGATACGCGAAGTTAGATAATACTGATACATAAAATAAAGCGTGATAGGTAATTTTAATTAAACTACTTTTCATTGAAATTTTTCGTTTTTTTGTTTTTAGTACATTTCTTTTTTATAATTGCTATAAACTTAAAACTTTTCTGTAAAGAAAAGATATTGTTAATTTTCCTGATTTATTCGTTAATTTATAAACATAAGTTAAATTATACGGTTACATAACAAGCATAATAATAGAATTTTCAATATCAGATTTGTTCGCATAATATCATATTGAATGCAACAATACTGTAAATGCATAACAGTAGAAAACAAGTAATCATTTGAAATAAGAAAAACAGCTCTATACATAGTTGGTAAAATTTTATTTCGAACGTCACAAATGCATACACATGCTTCTATGCGGAGAATATGCTTACGCACGTACCACGTACACATCTTGTTTTTAGTACTGCACATATCTGATTACTCGTACGTGGAATATAAAATTGATAATACAGAAGCATCGCTAATTTTTTCGATCAAACGATCAAAGGACGTTGATAAGTTTGTAAAAGAGAATAAGTAAATCGCTGCCGTTTGGAGTAATTGTTTGGCATGTAGTTTTATTAATTGGAAGTGTGTGTGTGTATATAGTTAGCAGCGACAGTGTCTACTGTCCGAAAGTAGCAAAGCAATAGGTAAACGAAGAAAGCAGAGACGATTTCAGTGTGAGCCGTGACTGGTCAGCCGATGTGCCGAATAAACATCGTAGTTCACCGATAATACCCGAAGTTGTAAGGTGGCGAAAGAGACTATTGATGCGAGTGAGACAGAGAAACTCGTGCGACTGTCATGGTGAAGCGACGTCACTGTCGTTGAATACGTGCGAAAGAAAATCAGAGTGATTTTAAGACGTTCATGGTTACTGTTCGTTATGGTGATTCCTTGGTGATAAATCACGGTGTTAACAAGTGCTATGTTGTTTCTGTGTGTGTAGGTGAGAAAAGAAAAAGTTACCGTGAGATTTCTACAGGAAAAAACTAGTACGTATACTCTCTCGGAGTAGCAAGTAGTGCGATTATTACGTGTATGTGCCGGCGTCTAGAATATACATTCGTGCTGTCGCGTAATCGGTGTTTTCATCGTAACAAGAATCTATCGTGTCCGATACAAAGAGCGTTAGCAACTTTTATGTTTCTTCGTAGGTTCTTGTTCGCGTTAAAAGTAGCTATGCAAAAAAAGGATAAATTGGTAACTGGTTGGTGGCAGCCATTTTCCAGATGAGTTTTCCCCTTTCTTTCGATAAGCAAAGTGCGCTATGTCGTGAGAGAGAAAGAAAGAAAGAGGTAGTTAGTTAGAGGAAAGGAAAGAGACAGAAATCAAGAAGTAGGAGGAAGAATCGTTGTTTTATTATGTTTTGCGAGGTACGTTAAAAGACAGAGCAATTGATGACTGACCACCAAAATTCATCAACACGGCGGCATATATAGTTTCATATCGATGAGCATTTAACCTTGTTGTTAGTTGGCATGAAAAAGAGAATTATCTAGGGAAGTAGCGAAGGAAAGAATGATGGAGTGGGGAGGGAGGATGGAGAGGAAACGGTCTAATACAGACAATATAGAGACTCCCTATTGTCTGTCGTACGTTTGGTCGTTCGTAATCATGTATCACGACCGTTCCTGTGCTTTCGTAAGAACAGTCACGATGTCAAGTCTAGTTTCCAAGTAGCTTGCTCCGAGATTTTTTTTTTTTTTTTATTATTATTATACGATATCTCATCATTTTTCTATCGTACAAAATTCCTATTGATTACACATGCTAACCTCAAAGTCGTGAAATGAACGTTTTCTAGGCGCCGTTGAGAAAAAGCGAGGGGTGGCTCGCTGATCTGATCGCGCGACGAGAAAATTGCTTTGTACCTTGCTTCAAGTTTTAAGCTGACTGTTGTGTGTGATACCGCATTTCACCGCACAACAGGTACAACATCCTGTTTCAAGTGATTTCATTCTTCTTTAACGAACATAAATTACCTTAATCTATTATGTCGCACTGTTCTGCTTTTGCCGTATGATACCTTTTATTTACCAGGTTTCATAACCTCTCCTTCGTGTTCATTGACTACACCTATTTATATGAATTTCGATCGCTACAAAATTTCGATCAATTACTTTATATTTCGCCATGGTGTTTTTGTCCAATCATCCCTCGTTTAGATGTGTTCTTGTTTGTCTTTTAATTCTTGGGGTTAATATGGCAGTCATTTTTCTAAATACTGTTACCAGACAAGTTAGATTATTGATAAAAAAAAATTTGTCACTGAAAAAAAAGAGAACGAACAGGAATCTTATTTTTCTCTTTAGTTAAAAGTTCATGTTTAAATTGAGATTCTACAATTTTTGGTGGTTAAAGTTTAATACAGGTACATATGTTTGCAGCTAATTTTTACATAAAACGATGATACTTAGGATATTGAATATCATAAAATTTAAAAATTACCTTTTGCTAAAATCTCTACGCTTTATTGTTATCAAAATCTTGTCATAACGTTTAAAGTTTTTAAATTACAATATTGTTATGTACCCGATGACAACGCTTTCCCACTGCATTAAAAGTAACTAATTTTTTTAGTTCAATTCATTTGATAAAACAAATTAATAATAGTATTAGGAAAATAAGTTAGTGTTCAATTTAAATACAGAGAAGATCAGAATATATGTAAATATTTAAATTATATTTTTTCCCCCCTAAAATATCTTTTATTAGAACAAATGAAATTAAATAAATAATAAATGTTAACGAGGCTCGTAATTATTAATATATTTTCTTAAATATTACATAAAACACTTTTTGTAAGCATGACACACGTCTAAAACTAATTTGTATAAATGTTATTGAATATAAAAATATATAATTGTTTGAATCTATTTGATTTTGTATTAAAAGAGTGTTGTGAGATCGATAACAAAACATGTGCTCTCATTAGTGCAATAAGATTCGACGAAGTTAGGTGGTTATTTATTGATTGCAAGGAGGCGATTAAAGTGCATTGAAAGTGCATATTTCTGGGAACAATATTTGTGATGTGATATAATTGAACAAATTGGATGTCAGTGTAATAATGTAGTGCCAACTTTACAGATGGATAAACAGGGATGACTGATAATTGCTGGAATTCTGGTGGTGGTAAGTTTTATAAACTTTATACTATATTAGAATATTTTTGAATGAACGTCGGTTCCTTTGTATTGTATATAGTTTTTCATTCGGTAAAATTAAAAGATAGGTAAAACATGCGTTATCCGTTTCAATTTTAATAATAAAGTATAGCAAAGAAAAGTTATAACTACATTATAAAACTGTGAGCTACAAATATAGTCGCGTTATGCTATAAAAATCTAAATACTAACAAATATAATACACACGCATATATATTGTTGCTTTTGTTAAAAAAGAAACAATGAATGTATTTGTGTAATGTATGTTTTCTTTAATTCGAAGAATTCATATCAGGAGTAGTATTATTAGACATAATATTACATACATTTATTTTACTATACGTGTATAGTAAAAAATATTAGAGTCTTATGATATGTTTGATAGATTAATAATTTACTATAAGTTTAATTTGTTAAACTATAAAGCATAGAAACACTTATGCTTTCGTATAATGCACCATATTTGCTCTCAACGTAAGAAAATTATATTAGATACTGAAAAATGAAGAATCAGAGCTATAAACACAATATGTTATTCATATTCGTAAAGTACTTTACTCACAAAATACATTAATGAAACTAATATTGCATGTTTATCACCATAACTGATACTTAACTATAAATAATTTTATGAGATGCAATTATGCAATCTGTTTGTGACAATTGATTAATGCTTGTTTCAGTATACTTTATCTGTGCTCAACTAATATTGTATTGGCTCTTAATATGATGAAGTGAGATTACCAAAAAAATTTTATAAGGACTTTTCGCTTTATTTGTTTTGTGCTAATGTAAATGGCTAGGTAATTTGATTATATAACAGAAGAAAGTTTTAAATTAATTTTTTCAATTATTAACTGAGATATAATGTTAAAGGTCTCGGTCAAAATTTCCTAAGAATTTAGAATTATATTGAGTATTGTATAAACAAGAGTGCCTGTGCGAGCATAAGGTTGCATAATTATATATTTTTCATGGGTTTATTTTTCCTTTATAATCTTTTTTTTTATTGCGATTAAATGAATTTGAATGAAATAAGAAATTTTTATTTTCTTATTATTTAGAATGACATAATTCAGAAATCAGTCATAAATTTTAAGATATACAATTATAATCGTACAAACATGCATGCGTGCGTGTATACACAAATAAGGTATACACGTACCGTATCATGTTTATTTATAATTTTTATATTTTGTCAAATTGCTGGATAAAATATAAGAAAAAGTAGTGTCAAAGCTATATCCTTATTTATCTCTGAACTCTGTACGATTAAGAAGACTAATTCTTAAGGAAACTTGCATAAATTTAACAAATTGTTAAAAATTTTGTACACATGATCATTAACCCTTCGATTGCGGGGCGCTCGAAAGCAAGACGTTCTCTGTGTATGGCGTGGAGGTGGCACTACCGTCACGATGCGCGTAGAACTGTCGTACGTAACGATATTCCTTATTAAATGAGAGTATAGCACCCAAATTACTTTTTTGTCGATCATTCTGTATGTATATTTATAAAAACAGTACTATAAAAACATGAAACATTTAATACAAAATCATTTATAATATGTTAAAAAAAAATTTATTTATTTTTTTTCATAGTATAATTCAAATATTCTATTGTATTTCTTATTAGTTCAAATTCTGAGATATGATATTTGAAATTGCTTGCGATGCGTACGCTTAAAATTACCTCTATATTAAAATTCTAGAGCAATTCAAGAATTTTCTAAACTTAACGTACAATGGTGGACAAAAGTATTGGCACGGTATTCAGTGCATAGATATTTATAATTATTTAAAAAATTTCCCAAATTTTTATGTTTAGATCATCATTAACAATATTTTGTGTGTCTACGTACGCAGACGCGTCTCAAAAGTTTTCTTCCTGAAAGACACGATACTTCGTAAAATATAATCTTCATAATAATAATTTTAGACTTCGATATCGTCGCTAATAACCACGTACATGTATGCACTTGATATGACGTTAAAGCCTGTGTAAAAAAAAGGATTGCATAAGCAAAATGGATGACATAAAATTAATAAAAATGCGTTTTATTATTGTGCTCTGCTATAGTGTTTTAATGTTCTTTTATTTATTGGAACAAATGATATCTCGATAATCACTTTAGTCCATTTTGTAGTTGTGTAGTTCGTTTGGTGAGTGAATTTTCGAGATTGATTAAATGCGTCGAGAAAAATGAAAGAAACAACAGCTGAATTAAATTATATTTAGTTTAAACAAATAACAAATCTTATGCAAAAATTGCATAAATAGTTCAAAGGAGCCGTTTTATTGTTAAATTAGATATCCATAATTATTTGCGAAGTAGTTGACCGTTTAAACTATCCGAAAAAGAAAAATAATATATAATTAACGGAATAAAGCAAAATCCAAACGATTTCATCAGAAATTACAGCACCGAGAGTTAATGATTGCGATAAAGAAGTTATCTCAAAAACGGAACGCCGAGTACTTAAAAATGTTGGGTACTCTGCACATGTCGCTTGAGCGAAACCTTATATAAGTGAAACTAATAGAAAGGGAAAAGTAGAAGTCACGAAAGAATTTGAAAGAAAAACTATTGCATTTTGAAATCAAATGTTAATTCCAGATGGAAATAAATCTAACGTATTCAAATCGGACAGCCACTAGTGTGGAGAAAACGTAATATTAATACAGATTTGAAGAATCTTAATGATACAGTGAAACGTAGAAACGATAGAGTGTCTGTTTAAGGATGCATATCTTCATTCGAGTTTAGAAAATTAGTATTTATCGAACAGTATATGGTTACTACATTCTATATGGAACATGTAATTTTAAAACCTTATCAAAATTGGAGAAATTATATTTTTTAAACGAGACCAACGTTAAAACGCGACAAAATTAACAGGTATACGTATGTAAATAGTTAAATATGTAAAATTTTTAATGTTTTGAAATCGTGGTAAGAAAAGTGAAAAAGGTTAAAAACGCCGATTCAAGAAAATAGTACCTATTATGAAACACTTAAGGAATTTGTAAAGGAAACTACAAGAACTTATTTTTGTTATCAAAAGTGAATGTCTATTTAAATGAGAGAGACAACTAAACAAACGTCTTTCATTTTTTTTTTTTTTTTTAATTTATTTTAACTTTCTTTGTGTTCTACACGTTGAGTACATGATTGACCTGCCTGAAGTACAATAAAAATACAATAAAAACAACCAATACATTGTACATATTATAAACATATTCCATATTGCGCGCATTCAACATATTTCTTATTAGATACTCATGTCCTTCTACAGAAAAGTAATAACTATACTGACAAGAAAATCAATCTAAGGGTATTCTACTTTTGAATAAAACACACATAGTTAAAACACATATATTTAATAATAAATTATGCAAAAGAAATATTTTTTAACTTTTATTAGAAAATTCAACTATTTGTTTCATCTATCAAAAAGTTTGTAGCACCATTCAAAACAATGTTCCTCTTTCCATGATAGATTTTTGACCGACGTTCAAAAATCGATATGGTTGTTTTCTGTTTGTAAAGAAGTGATTTGCATGATTGCTGATACAGTTCGTTATTTATCTATCGAGATGCGGTGTTCCATATTAGGTACAGTTACCCTCTACAAAAAATTTGAGAAAAGTGTATAAAATTGAAATTTACCGCATAATTTTTATTTTCAATAAGATAATGCTCTTACCCGTGCGTAGTGTGTCATCCGATAATAGATTGGATATGTTCAAAATCTATAAACGCAGAGTGAAGGAGAAGATGACCAGAACCCGTTATGGCTTTAGAGAAACAGCCACAATATGTACGGAAATTCGTGTTCTGGCTGCTTTTAACATTAAAACTACCAAAGTGGTAAAAATTACCAATTCATAATTTTCCATAGAATTTTTTAAACCTATTACGAAGCATTTTGAAAAATTTTCCGTAATTTTCTGTAAAAAATATAGATAAACATTTATTTTTCTTGTATTATATGTTTTTTTAATTATCTGTTATTTCACTTCCTTTAATAGAAATAAGCGTATTTTAAACATCGGTAGTTCTACTGTTAAAGAACCACAATGCGTTCTGGTACGTTAAAAAATGCAATAATGCAAAATTCGTGGTGTGGCTGTTGAAAAGAAAATTACCAAAATGCGTTGCGGTTGTTTCATTTCGCTGCTACGATGCGATGTGACACAGGTATTCGCCAATTTTCAAAAGAGCTCGCGATAAATAAATTGGGATTAAGTTCTGGTACTAGATCGATAAAAAATGCAAATGTGGTTTAAAAAATATCGAAAATACGTAACTCTAAGCGTCATTCTACTAGTAATAATTTCCATGTAAAAATAAATGTGCTTTGCTTTTGTTGCCAATTGTAATATTACATATACATTTAATTGATTAAGAAATAAGTTTGAAAAAAAGTTTATTTACTGGTAACTTTTCTGAAAATTGGCAAAACTTGTCTCGCGTCGCATAATGGCAGCGAAAGCAACAACTAGTGGTATTTTCATAATGCCAGAACGCGTTGCGATTATTTTCTGCAACAGCCACAACACGAATCTTGCATCATGGCATTTTTTAGGTCCAATGCAGACGAGCGACTTTTGTCCTTGCGAGATTGCTCCGATCATATGTCTTTGTTTTCCCGGTTAAAAACAACGAAGACAGATATATGATCGCAGCGAGATCGCAAGGACAAAAGTCGCACGTCTGCATCGGGTTTTGAGGAGGAATTCTGGTAATCCAATTGAAATATTGAGCACTATTAATGAATTTTTTATTTTGCGAACAAAAGATATAATCGTACGAAGCTTTTTATTTTATGCTCATCTAGTTTAAGAGTATACGGAACATATTTTTTATCAATTTTTTAATTGTTTTTTTAATACAAAAATTCATCTCTAACATGACGCTTTGAAAAAGACACATTTCAGTGGCGGGAGAGGTTTCGGTTCATAGGTTTATGCGAAACAAAAATTTCACGAATATTCTTAATACGAATGCTGCTATCGCAGGAACCACAATTAACGAATTATTCAAAACTGAACAAAATAGCGAGGGCTTAAAGTTTTATTACCAGAAATAATCGTGTTTTTGCAACTTTAAGTTGTCTAAAAAATAGGAAATTTTCATTTAAAGCACTCGATTCTGTTTCCTGCGATAACCAATGGTCTGTAGAGTAGTGTTACTAAATTTTAGACCGATTGGTCCCGCCAGTTGAAAAAAAAATCATTCAAAGAAAAACGGGTTTGAAATTTTCGATACTCCAAGGTCTGATACGAAGGGACTCTCGTACGAGTGTAGAAATAAGCGTTATATTGAAAACTTTCCTATTATAATACTGTCTCGAGTCAACGAAGGTCTCATTTAGGCATTATACATATAATAAACGCAGATATGTAAGATTCTGTGGTAAAATTAGAGTCACACAGTTGTCAATGCTTATGCAGCACACTGCGACGCGCTCACTTCACGGGTCTATAAATGTAAAAATGCTTCGAACATTGCTACAGAATTTTAATAGTATATACTAACAACTAAATACTTCCAAAACATGCGAAAATAAAAAATTCAGTTTTTTGAAATCAGATTGCCAGAATACCACCTTAATGTGCCAAAATGCGTTGTGGCTCATTAAAAGTAGCCAGAACGCGAAATTTCTTGTTTTGACTGTTTCTCTAAAGCCACGATGCGTTGTGGTCATTATTTTTGTTCATCGAGTGTTTTCGAACTTTGAGCTTAACACACAGTATTAAGGAATATCTCAGAAGGAACTAAAAAATATTTAAAAAATGTTTTTATAAAATTCGTTTGGTACGAATGGAGGCATAATGTACTATAAATATTTTTTTTATCGATGAAGTACTGGAAGAACTTTCAAGGATAAATTAGTTTGTTTTTTAATGAAATGCTATGTTTTTTTATTCGTAATATTGTATCTATCTTTGAGACGAATTCAGCGAGGTGCTGCACGATGATACTTTGTTATATGGATGGTTGTAAATTAACCCTCCATAACCCGAATTTTGTGTGCTTATTGGAGAAAGAATTACGATTGATCACAGTTTTTCACTTTGATTCGAAACTGTTTAAACTAATAATTACCGTAAATGGATCGTGGTGTCACTATAGTAATACAGTAATCAAATTTAATAGTCCAGTGATAAGTAAACAAAATTAATTTTTTAAAATATAGGTACATCAGTTTGTAACTTTTAAGTCGCACGATTCCATAGAGGGTTAAGATATATATCATGATTCGTTGAATTAAATTTAAAGCCAGTTAATGTATATCAAAATTATAATAAGTACACACACTGCTACTTAATAATGTTAAAACAAGTAACAATCAAGGAAAACACAAGTGAACAAAGATAATCTCGTAACTGACTAGTATCGAGTCACACTATTGCAAATGAACAATTGCAGCATAAAATGTTAGCCTATTACAAATATACCTCTTACCGTACATTAACC
>SMSQ01026020.1:11846-43030 GCA_019453375.1 Ctenoplectra terminalis
TTTTTTTTTTTTAATAATGTTTCGAAAAACCAACTACGAAGGATTACGTGAAACGAAGAATAAAAGAGATGTGTGCCGCAGTAGCGTTCGAAATGTTGTGTTCAGAATAATTTTGTCCTTAAAGTAAATTAATACTTACGTTCCAATGGTTAACAATTTGAGAACTTTATCAATTCAATTTCATAATGTTATTTTGCGTTTCACTTTCCTTTCTGGTTAACCTTTATGTTAACATCCGGGTACCCACTGATACTTTCTCGTTTAACACGTTCTTTACCAGACCATTTAGAGCAAACTTTTAGAAAGACACAAACAATTTTTTTCTTTCTTTTTTCTTTTCATTAAATCATTTTGTTTCTTTATTATATACGACAATTTTTATCTTTCTCAGCTTTATTTAGCATGTTTTAAAAAGTAACGCAGTAGACTCCCTTTTATTTGGCCTCGCTTTAATTAGCCAACGGTTACTGTAGACGATCAAAGAAGCAAATAAAAATTACTAATTTCTTTGTACGAGTAAACGTTCAATAAACATTCTTTATATGCTTATGTACGTGATATTGATGATATTATATTATATCTAGATTTTATATGTAAATGATAAATATTATATACATATATATGTATTTTTTTAATTTTATTTAAGACTTATAAATGATATCGGATTGACCGACCATTCGTTTATCTAACTATAGGCCTAATCCCATGGAAGTCGATTAACTCTTTGCGGCACGGGATTTCAGATAATAAAATAGACCCATGTTGCATAGAAATTTTATTGTGTTTTAAATGAAACAAAAGAGTAAAAGCATAAAAAAATAATAATAATTGAATTGAATTTGTTGTTATAGGATGGGACTCAAATAGTCCTACCGTGCCACGTGGGTGTACTTTACAATAGTAAGATCGTACAAAGATACAAAATTTGTGTTTCCGGTCCCGAAAATGCAAAGAAATACCTGAACAAGTAGAACTCGCGTGGTTGGCAATCTGATATAGTAACTAACTTACTAATCGCTCGCTACAGCGATACAGCCTTTCAAATATAGTATACACGTCGTGTAGCAACCAATGTCTCACAATGCGTTACGATGCATAAAAAATGTGGGACACTTTTAATCCCAGCGTGCCCCAAAGATATTNTAAATATTTATAGGGCAGACAAATATTACGCTGTGAATTAATTATTTTCAATTACATTTACTAATTTGTTTAATTTGTTTAATTTATTCGTGTGTTAATTTATTTTTAAATACCTTAGTCAATCAACTTCGTACCGACGCAGCATAGTGTGCAGGAGCACCATCGTGTTGAAACCATAATTGTTCTCGAAACATCGGATAAATGTGATTGTAAAAGTTATTTGTCGTTATTTTCCCGGATGGAAAATATTCTAACGATTGAGTGGTTTGGTTTGTGTTAACGGCACGATCAAGTAGAGTTTAGCGCGCCGAAGACGAGGGACACGTATTGACCAGACCTCCCGCTTCTTCATTATTTTATAACAATCTGTATAACGAAATATCATCGTATAGCGCCTTGTTGAATTCGTTTTAAAAATAGCTACAATATTACGAATAAAGAAATGTAGCATTTCATTTAATGAAATTAATTTGTTCTCGAAATCTCTTCCAGTACTTCATTGATAAAAAAAATATTTATACCCTATTATGTCCCCTTTCGTACCAAACAAATTTTGTGAAAACATTTTTGGAAATATTTTTAGTTCTTTCTGAGATATTCCAGGGAGTGCAGTTAAAACAGACACACCGGTGTTAAAGAAAGTATCCAAGACTTAAAAAACTTACAGTACTTACTAAGACGAGTAACAAATGTCCTATAAATATATGAACCTATGTTCCTTCGACATAAAATTGATTTTTATCATTTACGACCATTGGATGTCGCAAGCCAAAAATGTATCCGTGGAACATAAACAAAGAGTTTTATTCGGAAACATTTCAGTCCAAGGTTGTGCCTTCGGACTTTTTTTTATGGGGCCACGTGAAAACCTTAGTTTATTCATTAAGGCATTACCACAACGGATTGAAAATGCATGTCATGGAACACAAAATTCAGGCAGATTATTTGAAAACGTATAACGATTTATGATGCACAGATGCGAGCTCTGCATTGCAACGGAGGAAAAACATATCGAACATTTACTGTAACAAAACAGATTTTTACTCGGTTCCTATCTATGAAATAACCTGAAATAATCTATGTTGATATTAGTAAAAAGTTTGCGTTGATAACCTTGAGTTAACGTCTGAATAAAACTCTTTGTTTACGTTCTACGAAGTTTTTTTTTCCACTTACGACATCCAATGTTTTGTAAATGATAAAAATCGATTTTATGTCGAAACAATTTATTCTAGGTCATCTGTTGATAGGACATTTTTTGCTCCCCTTGGTGAGTACTATGAATCAAAGTATTGAATACTTTTTTTTAACACCCTGTATAACACAGTATGTGACACACAAGAAACATACAAAGAAAATTTTGCGGCTATTTTCTGTAAAGTTGGAGCAAACAGCTTGTTAGCAACTTATGCAGGGCGAACCAGTATCTTTAACCACCTTGAATATTTCCATTATTTTTAGATTTATGGAAAAAGTTTATTTACAAAAGTTGTACGGTATCAAGGAAACCATTAAATGTCAATAATAATTTTTTTTTTTTTTTATGACTGGAGCTCATTTTTCCAAGTAAATTGTACCTTAGGTGTCACATTGACGCAACGATAAAAAAATCAATATAGTGAAGAGATAAGTAGTTAAGTTTGTAAATTATTTTATTTAGAATAAAAAAATGGAATGTCTGTATATTCGGACTTAAGATTATTTGCTGCGTTCACAAATAATAAAGCGATGTGTAAAACATACTGCTTTTTTACATTTATCGTAAGGTGCATTTTTTTTCTTTTTTTTTTTTTTTTCGTGAAAAATATGTCAAGACTGACACGAAGGACGAATGAAGGTTAACGGGCATGCTATACTCCTTTATCGCTAGTAGAATAGTAGATGTTTAAACAGTTTCAATGACCTATAATACAAGGTCATTCAACGTTAAATAAAGGCATAGAACAATGATTTCTACGTCATAAGAGGCGTTAGGAATTCTGCGATTGCAATGTTGCGTTGATGCAAATCGAGTACTTCTTTTAACACGTTGACTGCCACGCGCGTTTACAGTAAAATCTCCTTCAGGCCACGCGTACTCTTCGAAGCGTATTCTTCGTTATATTAATTAATTTAGTTTACTTATTATGTAATTAACTTATTTTAATTATATAATTAACTTAGTTTATATTAATTAATATTCAATAGTTTTGTTATTTCCTCAGCGAAATATCTTTTTAAACATATACGAATATCCTTCGCAAGTAGTCAAATAAGCGTCACCCCAATACGGGTGACGCGGCCCCATCAGAAACTTTACTGTCACCCGAATATGGGTGACGTGGCAGTCAACGTGTTAACGAATACGATGATTGAAATTCAGTTGTGACGAAAATCTTTTACAACACTGATTGTTCGAAATGAGTTGTATAAAACAGTTGAGGAGCTCTCTGGAAACAGAGTCCGTGGGCCTCCGCGGCCATTTTCGATAAATCATTTTCAATTGATCATCGTGTGAGTGGGAAATTAGCTTCTGAATTTTATTTCAATATTCCATCGATAAAGATTGGATGCAGAGTTGCGACAGTAGTTGCAACGTTGCCTAGTGTAAAAACATCTTTAACCCTTTGAGGTCTTGTGTCGAGCCAAACTCGACATTCTATTTCGTTCCATTATTTTCAGTTTCGGAATGTGAAACATATTCTTTCATACTAAAATCTGATTTGATAGAAAATTTTCTATCTTACTAGTTACGAAAATGTGAAAATTCAGTCAAATTCGTGACAGTTTTTAAAAGTAGACTGTTGAGTATGAACCGCAAATTCGGACCGCAAAACTCCCTAGAGCCCGAATTTTGTCTGCTTATTGGAGAAAAAATTACGATTGATTACAGTTTTTCACTTTCATTTGAAAATGTTTTAACTAATAATTACTGTNGATGAAGGTTAACGGGCATGCTATACTCCTTTATCGCTAGTAGAATAGTAGATATTTAAACAGTTTCAATGACCTATAATACAAGGTCATTCAACGTTAAATAAAGGCATAGAACAATGATTTCTACGTCATAAGAGGCGTTAGGAATTCTGCGATTGCAATGTTGCGTTGATGCAAATCGAGTACTTCTTTTAACACGTTGACTGCCACGCGCGTTTACAGTAAAATCTCCTTCAGGCCACGCGTACTCTTCGAAGCGTATTCTTCGTTATATTAATTAATTTAGTTTACTTATTATGTAATTAACTTATTTTAATTATATAATTAACTTAGTTTATATTAATTAATATTCAATAGTTTTGTTATTTCCTCAGCGAAATATCTTTTTAAACATATACGAATATCCTTCGCAAGTAGTCAAATAAGCGTCACCCCAATACGGGTGACGCGGCCCCATCAGAAACTTTACTGTCACCCGAATATGGGTGACGTGGCAGTCAACGTGTTAACGAATACGATGATTGAAATTCAGTTGTGACGAAAATCTTTTACAACACTGATTGTTCGAAATGAGTTGTATAAAACAGTTGAGGAGCTCTCTGGAAACAGAGTCCGTGGGCCTCCGCGGCCATTTTCGATAAATCATTTTCAATTGATCATCGTGTGAGTGGGAAATTAGCTTCTGAATTTTATTTCAATATTCCATCGATAAAGATTGGATGCAGAGTTGCGACAGTAGTTGCAACGTTGCCTAGTGTAAAAACATCTTTAACCCTTTGAGGTCTTGTGTCGAGCCAAACTCGACATTCTATTTCGTTCCATTATTTTCAGTTTCGGAATGTGAAACATATTCTTTCATACTAAAATCTGATTTGATAGAAAATTTTCTATCTTACTAGTTACGAAAATGTGAAAATTCAGTCAAATTCGTGACAGTTTTTAAAAGTAGACTGTTGAGTATGAACCGCAAATTCGGACCGCAAAACTCCCTAGAGCCCGAATTTTGTCTGCTTATTGGAGAAAAAATTACGATTGATTACAGTTTTTCACTTTCATTTGAAAATGTTTTAACTAATAATTACTGTAGATGGATCGTGGTGTCACTCCAGTAATACAGTAATTTAATAGTGCAGTGATAACTAAACAAAATTAATTTTTTAAAATATAGATACATCAGTTTGTAACTTTTAAGTCACACGGTCCCATAGAGGGTTAAGTAAATGAAACTAGAAGCTTTGCTCTTTAACTCTTTGCGGTACAGGATTTCGGATATTAAAATAGACCCATGTTGCATAGAAATTTTATTACGTTTTAAATGAGACAAAACTGGTATACTTTTACTAATAAAGGAATCACATAATGTAAAAACATAAAAAAATAATAATAATTTAATTGAATTTGTTGTTATAGGGTGGGACTTATTATATTAAATGGTATTTATTAAAGCACATCCTTTTTCCTAAGTCGAGGTGAGACTAAAAATGTACCACCATGTATTACGGTGTATCAAAAAGGCGAGACACTTTTAATCCCAGCGTGCCCCAAAGAGTTAAACTAACTCTAAAAAAATTGTACAATTTTTTTTCATAAAGTGTGAAAGTTGTTATAAATGTAAAAGTTAAAACGTAAAAAACGGTAATTTTTCTGTTAAAATTTAAAGATTCTTAAATTTAGGGGTCGAAGGTATTTCCCATTAAAATAATTAAAGCATTATAACATTTTTATTTATCTTGTAAATACACAGGATGTTAAAAAACCATTCAATATTTATTACGGTGCATAGGGCGCTCTGTATTGAGTAAAAAAGGCTTGGTAAACATAATTCAAAAGATAAACCATTTCTGAGCTATAAACATTTTTGCTTGATTGTTGGCTTCTATCATATTCATATTCCCGGTGTTCGGTCAAAATTGGATCAGACGTGGTGGACCAGTTGCATGGTTCCCTCGAGCCACCGGTTTAAATTCTGAACTTTGTTTTGTAGGGATATCTGAAAAGCGAAGTGTATTTTTCACCGACAAATGACTTTGAAGAATTAGGTAACCGAATTCACTGTACTCNAGACTAAAAATGTACCACCATGTATTACGGTGTATCAAAAAGGCGAGACACTTTTAATCCCAGCGTGCCCCAAAGAGTTAAACTAACTCTAAAAAAATTGTACAATTTTTTTTCATAAAGTGTGAAAGTTGTTATAAATGTAAAAGTTAAAACGTAAAAAACGGTAATTTTTCTGTTAAAATTTAAAGTTTCTTAAATTTAGGGGTCGAAGGTATTTCCCATTAAAATAATTAAAGCATTATAACATTTTTATTTATCTTGTAAATACACAGGATGTTAAAAAACCATTCAATATTTATTACGGTGCATAGGGCGCTCTGTATTGAGTAAAAAAGGCTTGGTAAACATAATTCAAAAGATAAACCATTTCTGAGCTATAAACATTTTTGCTTGATTGTTGGCTTCTATCATATTCATATTCCCGGTGTTCGGTCAAAATTGGATCAGACGTGGTGGACCAGTTGCATGGTTCCCTCGAGCCACCGGTTTAAATTCTGAACTTTGTTTTGTAGGGATATCTGAAAAGCGAAGTGTATTTTTCACCGACAAATGACTTTGAAGAATTAGGTAACCGAATTCACTGTACTCGTTAAATAATTTAACAGAGATGCAAAGGATAAAGATAAAAAATTACTTTTTTGCTCAATTTCTCCATTCTTAGAGCATGAAAAATTTTGAAAAAAAATTCAGACATTTTTGTTAACGAGACACATGTTACAGAATTTTTTCAGATTTTTAAGATGAAAATCCAAGCTGTAGAAAAGAAAAAAAACATTAAAAAATGCTGAAAAATGCCGACCAATCAAAATTTTGTATTTTCTAAAATGGCAGACGGACGAATTCTAGTTTGGAGATTTCTAAAAACAAAGTTACATGCAAAAAATGTGCAGAGTATTGCAAGACACGGATGTGACGATGTTATAGGATGGTTTAGAGTTATAGGAGTTCCAATAATGTCAGTAAACTTGTTTTTATCGAAGATGCAATAAAGAAATATATTTATCTAGATATTTTAAAACAAAATCTGAAGAAAAGAATACAAAAATTAAATTCTGTGAAAAAGTTTTTACTGACAATGAGCAATGAAGTAAGATCTAAATTTTGACTCATCGCAGAAAAATACTGTGTTAGCAAGTTTCAATTCTTTCCTCTGGTTAATTTTATTGATTCTTAACTCAATTCGTAATGGTATCAGACATTTTTCAACGCTCAATAAATTGTTATAAGTTGAGCTTTTGCGTTAAAATGTTCGTTTATATTCCCTTCTGTCTGTTTAAAGAAAGTGTCCCAATTTTATTTACTATGTTAATTTTTCTTTCTGGCGCATCTAATCCTGAAAATCACCACGCGGACATCGATCGTATATAAAAAATTTCAAATATAAGGTATTTAGTATTATTTGTCTTTTTTTTGCGAAATCTATTTTACTTTATTTTTTTTTATTTATACAAAGTTGGGACAGTACAAATCGTTTTTTCTTGATAAGTCGAATTTGGTGTAGTGTCACTTTTGATCTTATCCGGCTGTGCCCTTTTCTCATATTTTCTTGTTATATAATCCATTAACACGTTGACTGCCCGACTAATTCTACATAACTTGTTCACGGTATCAGAATGAAATTCTCGTTATAGGATACTTGATAATAATTTAAATAAACACACAGCTACGTAAATTATTTTTACGTCAATAATTTCTTAACGATTTGTAGCATAAATTATAGAATTAGTATATGCAAACACCTGCATTTTTTTATACATTCTAACAGACTTAACGCTAAAACTACTAACAATTAAAGCATGCCTATTTGTACCAACGAAATCACAATAATAGATATTTAAAAAAATACATAACGCGGAAGAAACAAATATTTAACCGTATATTTTACAGAAAATGACAGGAAATATTCAAACATGCGCTGTTAAAAATTTCTAGAATTTTTATGAGAAATTGCGAACCGGTCGCTTGATCGCTTTGATAGTTTCAGTTAATATTTCATGATAGTAGAACGTGTAAGAAAACTTTTAAATCTAGCTACGAAATCAATAAAAAAACCTACGGTACGTACCTAAAGATAGATAAACTATTACTAAAATACTTTGACCTTACACCTGTACACTGCTAACAATAAGATTAATGACAACTGATAAGTATGCATCATCAAGGTTGAGGGTTTACGGTGACATACCTGTTTTAGGATTCTTTGTCATTTTTTAAAAATATTTTATGATTTTCAATCTTGTAAAGTCATACTCCTAATAAATACCCAAAGCTAATATACGAAGTCGTTATCGTTTTAGACTTTCTTCTCGCTAAAAACACAGTTTATATCATAGTACGCCGATCACTGATAGGGTAAAAGGCCCAAATTTTGTCCTCGTGTCTAATCCCGTTCTCCGATCAATCTTTGTTGTTACGTACTGCAGCCTGTTAGCAGTAGTTGGAATTTATAATATTAGATTGGAAACTATGAAACGGGAGTTGCGTCAATTCGTGCGGCACATATGAGTCCAATTTTTTTACTTTATTGCATGCAAATGTTTTAACATAGCTGTATGACTAGTTCCTNTGTACGGAAATTCGTGTTCTGGCTGCTTTTAACATTAAAACTACCAAAGTGGTAAAAATTACCAATTCATAATTTTCCATAGAATTTTTTAAACCTATTACGAAGCATTTTGAAAAATTTTCCGTAATTTTCTGTAAAAAATATAGATAAACATTTATTTTTCTTGTATTATATGTTTTTTTAATTNATCGGATTCCACGGTCGTCCTTAATTCCTCGTTATCAATATGGGCCGGTGGTCTTCCTCGAGGCTCGTTCACGATACTCAAATTGCTAGAACGAAATTTTTCGAACCAATATCGAGCATTTTTTTCATCGGTGAATCCATCTCCGAATGCCTGATTAATATTTCTCGAAGCTTGAGCCGCGGTATGATTTAATTTAAACTCGTACAAGAAGAGTAGATGTAAATCGCGTTTTGTTTCCATTTGGTTTAGGATAAAAATAAAATAAAAATGGGATACAAAGACGAAAAAATTTTTCAAAACGAGTAAGAAGCATACCTTTAAGCTTTATAAATAAAAATATCGAGCGCACGTTACAATGTATCTCTCAGTCGCAGCTGAACACAGACTAAACGAAAAATGCCCGTTTCATAGTTTCCAACCTAATAGGAACGTTACCAGTGCACTACCAACAAAAACAAATCAATCGATCGTTTACAGTGTCTTTTATAACGCTTTATTTCTTGGTGAATAGTACATTATGCTATTTTTTAATATTTAACATGTTCGCGGACGTGAATGCTATAGCATTAATTTTCATAATGATGCAGAATGACATGAATGCTATAGCATTCAAATCTTAGAGTCAATTATTTTGAATTTAATTTTATTAGGTTGTCCCAAACGTTTCTTTCGTTTTATTAATAGGTAATGGATACATAATATTTTATGTTTTACGATATATTATTATTTTATACGGGATTCATTTTGCGCTATTTTTTTCCTCTCTTGTTTAACAAATAAGGCTGAATGTTTATTTAAACATTGCTAGACGAAAGCATTGCGTGAAGATAATGGAAGGAACTTTCGGGACAACCTAATATATAACCTTAAGTTTCAATTTTATTATTAATTTTAAGTTTCATTATATATAACGATTAAAATATGATAATCTGACTACCCTTATAAAATGTGTTTAATCAAATTTCGGATATCACAACTAATGTAAAAATAAAATGACTGTCAATTTTTGCACCTCGCTCAAACTTTTACTGTCCGCGAACGTATTAAAGTTGCATTTTAACATTTAAAGGAATTGTACCATTTATTTTTGTTGATGTGTAGTGTATGATCTATTTTCATATTTCGAAGTGATGATCTCGTTGCCAGTTATATTGAAAAATGGCTTTGTGCTTAATTTCTTCCCTCTACGTAGATTATAATTTCGTTCCGAGGAATATACTAAAAATTCAAAATAGTCATCAAATGAAGCATCCTATGACTCAAAACATGGCCTANATTAAAGTTGCATTTTAACATTTAAAGGAATTGTACCATTTATTTTTGTTGATGTGTAGTGTATGATCTATTTTCATATTTCGAAGTGATGATCTCGTTGCCAGTTATATTGAAAAATGGCTTTGTGCTTAATTTCTTCCCTCTACGTAGATTATAATTTCGTTCCGAGGAATATACTAAAAATTCAAAATAGTCATCAAATGAAGCATCCTATGACTCAAAATATGGCCTCTTTTTTATGTGACAATTAATTTTCGAACAATATGAAGGGAAAAAAGTGTGCCATGCATATTTGCACCATAAATAAAAGAAATTTTATGTGATTTTTGCATACATGTACACGCATAAATGCATAAAAAGCGAATAATATGCAACTTTTTTCAACCATTTTTCACTAAAACTGGGGAGACGAAATTGGGAATACATTTTTTCAACAATTGGAAAAATGCATCCTTTTACATGTATGAACTTTTATAAAACATTAACTACAGATATTCAGTGCTAACCTTTCAAGTTTGTTATACCAATTTCTTAAGATTAAAAAAATTGATTTGGTTTTGAATAAATACTAAAAAAGATTTCAGGGTGGTGGGAGGTTAAATTTGGGCTATTTACTTTACATATGCGATGCGGCGCTGTAGCTGTATAAGCAGAAGCTAGCTGTCTCAATACTTTTGTTCACGACTGTATGTACATTTATATAAGTTACAAGTGATTCAAGTTTGCAGTAAGATGGAGGGAAATGGGGAACCAAGATAGCCGAGATTTATTTATTTATGAACAATTTATAAATAGACGTATTTGATTGGTGTATATGACATTGTTGTTTTGTATACAAAAGTTTCAATGAAAAAGATTTTATTTGTAATTATATTATTTTATTAAAATAATTTCCATCAGGTTCTATGATATTTTGCAATAAATAAGCAATATAATCGTATTAAAATTTTTCTGTTTGCTTTCCAAAATGAAAACATTATTATTTTTTTTATCCGCTGCTTTTGCATGTCTGTTTTAGTAATTGTTATTCAGTATACATTGTGAACAAAAGAAATTCATTGTTTCAAACAAAGAATTTGAAAATCAATGGAGCCGAGAGAATTAATTCAGTTGTAACTGTGATCTCTCGATATTTTTTCCTTCTTTTTTTTTTTTAATAATGTTTCGAAAAACCAACTACGAAGGATTACGTGAAACGAAGAATAAAAGAGATGTGTGCCGCAGTAGCGTTCGAAATGTTGTGTTCAGAATAATTTTGTCCTTAAAGTAAATTAATACTTACGTTCCAATGGTTAACAATTTGAGAACTTTATCAATTCAATTTCATAATGTTATTTTGCGTTTCACTTTCCTTTCTGGTTAACCTTTATGTTAACATCCGGGTACCCACTGATACTTTCTCGTTTAACACGTTCTTTACCAGACCATTTAGAGCAAACTTTTAGAAAGACACAAACAATTTTTTTCTTTCTTTTTTCTTTTCATTAAATCATTTTGTTTCTTTATTATATACGACAATTTTTATCTTTCTCAGCTTTATTTAGCATGTTTTAAAAAGTAACGCAGTAGACTCCCTTTTATTTGGCCTCGCTTTAATTAGCCAACGGTTACTGTAGACGATCAAAGAAGCAAATAAAAATTACTAATTTCTTTGTACGAGTAAACGTTCAATAAACATTCTTTATATGCTTATGTACGTGATATTGATGATATTATATTATATCTAGATTTTATATGTAAATGATAAATATTATATACATATATATGTATTTTTTTAATTTTATTTAAGACTTATAAATGATATCGGATTGACCGACCATTCGTTTATCTAACTATAGGCCTAATCCCATGGAAGTCGATTAACTCTTTGCGGCACGGGATTTCAGATAATAAAATAGACCCATGTTGCATAGAAATTTTATTGTGTTTTAAATGAAACAAAAGAGTAAAAGCATAAAAAAATAATAATAATTGAATTGAATTTGTTGTTATAGGATGGGACTCAAATAGTCCTACCGTGCCACGTGGGTGTACTTTACAATAGTAAGATCGTACAAAGATACAAAATTTGTGTTTCCGGTCCCGAAAATGCAAAGAAATACCTGAACAAGTAGAACTCGCGTGGTTGGCAATCTGATATAGTAACTAACTTACTAATCGCTCGCTACAGCGATACAGCCTTTCAAATATAGTATACACGTCGTGTAGCAACCAATGTCTCACAATGCGTTACGATGCATAAAAAATGTGGGACACTTTTAATCCCAGCGTGCCCCAAAGATATTAAGAGAGAAGTCTACTGTCTTGGCTTAAAGACACATTCATTTGTTTCTTGAACTGTGTCGCTCATGTGTTAACCCTCTATAGGCGGAATTTTGCCTGCTTTACAGAGAAAAAATTACGATTGATTACAGTTTTTCACATTGATTTGAAAATTTTTAAACTAATAATTTTCATACATGGATTGTGGTGTCGCTACAGGAATACAGTAATCAAATTTAACAGCACAGTGATAACTAGGTAAAATTTATTTTTTAAATATAGATATGTTAGTTTGTAACTTTTTAGTCACACAGTGCCATAAAGGGTTAATATTGTTTGTTTCCGTCAAAATATCAATAAATCTGGTCAGATTCTTGGTATTTGATAAATTCTATATCGATCAACATTTTTTATTTTGAAAATTGTAAAACAAAAGTTAGCTATTTTAGAACTCGAAATTGCCTATACTATGTCACATATACCAAAATTCATAGTTAAACGTTTAAAATAATAAGATATAGTATCAAAAGTGAATAAAAGAAATCAATTTGAGTATTTATTATGTTAAAAATAATAATTTGGTCGTAAAAAGGTTTTATTAAATTTAACATTCTACACTTCTATTAGACTGGTTTATTGCAGTTTATACATGACTTTCGTGTTCTTCGTTTTTAAAGTTTATTATTCTAATAAACATAGCATGATCCGACGACAACCTTCTGTCCATTATGATCTAACAATTCCTTAGATTCAGATGCTTGAGCACCAATTTACTAAAAGTGGTTCTAACCAATAAAATAGATTTATTTGTAGCAAAGAAATCAAGATGAGTATTTGAAAAAATTCTTATAATAAGGGTAATAATTCTTTGTACATATTTTTTACAAAAAATTATAGAAAATCCCTAAAAATGCGCCACTGGAAATTTATAAAATTTCTATGAGAAATTACGAACCAGTCATTTTGACTGTTAATTTCTAGTGTTAATGACGAGTTTTATCATGCCTAAAATTTCTCAGAATTTAAAGATTTTGAGATATTTCTCAATTATTGGCAAACATAATTCTTGACTTAGTTAATGTCAAAGTATTCCGTGTCAATTTATTTTTCTTTATATCGTTTTATTATTTTTTAAAATAAATAATACATCTATGGTGCAAGACTAGCTACGTCCAAAATGTTATAAACGAATACAACAGGTTATCGATTCATCTGTTTTTGGTACTCTATCTTCGTACCATCTGATGCATAATATGAAAATCACCTTTTGTATTATTATAATTATTGTATACGTCACCTCGATTTGGTATGATTTTCAAATTTAAATCGCAATGGAAGAGTAAATATTTGATTTATGAGGCCATAAAAAGCCTCGGAAACGAACTTAACACATTGCAGGCGGAGGACGAAATTTTTCGTACTTTGATTTTATATCTTGAAAGGGTAAAAATAGCAAACGAGAACGTAGAAGTTACTTTTAAAAATTATCTAGATAATAGATAATAGTTTTTAGCTCAAAGTTTAAATTAAGATACACGTTTAGAACGCAAATTATTTCCAAAAGTATGTAAGCCAGAATTTATTCCATCGTAACATTGTTCCGTAGTAAAATTTATAAAAATATGGTCCCGTGGTCAATGTGTTAAGAATATTAGAAACTAGATTTTTCTCAGCACTCTGGTTGTTTCGAGGCAATTTTGTTGCTTGCTTTGGTTCGGAAGTGAATCTAACTGGAGTTTTTGGAAACGGTAAAAGTTAGAAATCAATATAGGCAAAGTTAGGTTTCGAAGTGGGTGACTTGTGTTCGGTTGCAATTTTTAACCCTCATTTCACGCACCTTGGGTGAAAATTTCCCCATTTTCTGCTTCTAGATATGATAAAATATTTGATTTCTTTCCATTTGTTTTGTAATTTGATGTGTTTATTTAAAATATGAAGTTATGAGTAAAAAACAACTTGACATTTTTTCTAAGCTATTGATATAGTAAATGCAAAACGAACATCATTTGTGTAACTATTTTTGAGGAGTTCATGAGGGTTAATTAGTTGCGGTGTAATTTTTAAATGGATAGGAGAAAGGGTAGAGATGGCAGTGGAGGATAATATTATAGATATTTGGAAATTTTTTTATAGAAAAAGAGAATCTGATGAGTAATGGAGGGAATTTAACAATTAGGAAATCAATTTTTGTTTATGGGCGATACGCGTGGCTGACGCTCAAACTCGGCTAATACTCTGCCCGTTCTCCGGTCACGATTCTTCAGGCTCAGTTTCAGCTTTCTTTATAAGAGTATTCTATGTTTTATACGGAACAATAATATTTAATTACTTCTGGTTCTTTTGTTTCTATTTTTTGAAACCGTAATATTTAAATGCATTGTTCAGAGCATTTTAATTGGCTTGTTCTTCTTCTCATGAGACCTATTTGATTGGTGCAAATGAAATGTGGGATTTTGACTATATGTAAATTGTGTTCTTGTTTCCAACATATGGTTGTTTATAAGATAACCTTTTACACGGTTAGATTATTTATTGCCAGAGTACTATTATGTTCAAAACACTTTTCTCCAAATTGTGCATTTCAACTATTTTTTAAAGATTTATTTTAAGTATAAATTTTGCGGATACTCGTATAATTTTCTTATATGAACACAAATTTGACAATAATGCTACAAAAACCACCCGGAATATAAACAAAGCGTTCAGAGAGAATACTGTGAACGAGAAGAAAGCGTTGATTTGCAAAACTCCGTTCTAGAAATTTCTTTTTATAAAATGAGTTACGTGGATAACGATATATTGAAAGCATCGATGGAAAATAATTCGAATTAAAATTTTTCATCGAACATCAAAAGAATTTCCTCTAAGAATGAATAATAATCACTCCATGGTATTACATCACCATTTTGTAAATTAATAAGTTCAAAAAATGACATATGGTTACTGTCATTTACTAAAAAAATTCTACATTTCATATGCACCAACCTAATAAATATGATTAAAAACTGATCACGAACGGAACCATTTCATTAGGTATATATCAGGTTCCGCGGAAAGTTCTTGCGTTTTTTAGCAGGGTATCATAACTTGATTGCATAGATCATAACATTTCTCCGATTGCATGGAAATGATCGCGCGGTGTTTGTCTTCGATATTCCCAGACTCTTCATTAATTCTGCACACTTTATAATCATTGGTCTTTCTATGCGTGATCATTTTTAGAAACCTCGCATGCAGATCAAAATTTCATACACCATAATTATGTTTTTACATCTTGTTGGCCGCACACTTTTCGCATTGCCGTTAGATTGGCGCCGGCGACATTTACGCAATCGTTCGTAGCATAATTAGTAGTCCCGATATACAATAAAACCCCGTTTATCCGGATCAATCAGGACCGGAGCAAATCCGGATATTTGAAAATCCGGATAATCCAAAAAAAATTAGTTGAAGACATAAATAACGCAGTTTATATATATTTTATTCTACTTATTGCACATTTCATTTCATTTCTACAACAATATTTTAATTAGAACGTGACAAACGAGCGATTTTTACCCGTGAGTCGTCGATGTTACTATATGAAACAAACAAGATAAGACATCCAATTTAAATGAAAATGTAACCGAGTAAAAATGAGAGAAGAAAACAGCTTCTACGTATTCGTAGGTGTAGACTCAACATTTTAACTAATTAGTAAAACATTCGTTTATTAACAAAAAAAAATAAAAAAGAATTGCCCGTAAACATACAAATTTGATTTCTACAGGGTTTCACTGTAATTATTAATTAAAAATAGCATTCAGATCACTGTTGAACTATTCTTATTGATTTTTAAAAAATATGTCAGTATATATTGGCACGCAAACATCGAAACGACGACAAGAAACCATTTCTTTACGCCTTATAAAAATAGCTGTACAAAGTCACGCACACGTGATAGCGGCCGAGAGCATTGGCTCGCGAAATCACGCGTACGTAACAGCGGCCGTCAAAGTGTTAATAATATTAAATCTTCCTAGGCACTTGCTTTTAATCCCTTGCCACACTTTGACGAGTCTGACTCGTGATTACAATTTCGAGCAAAACGCGATCACGAGTGAGACTCGTGGTCATAATTTTGGATCTAACATAAATATTGTGAGTGAGACTCATGGTGTCAATAAAAATAAGGGCTAAGATTTATCCTTTGCACTCGAGGGCTCCGGAGCGGAGCCATTTAAAATTTGTCTTCAAACTCGAAGGCTCCGCTATGGAGCCATGATTACATATTGGCGATTGTTTCAAGAGGTATCACACCTTGGACGATTACAAAATGTGATTATATAAGATAACAAATGACTTATAAAAGAAATTAACTTATATAACAAATAACTTATATAAGAAAACAAAAAACTATAACATTATTACAAAATGTAATAATACTTTTACCACATATAAGAAAATTACTATATATATTACATTTTGTAATAATGTTATAGTTTTTTGTTTTCTTATATACCACAACATTTGAATCTATAATCAATTAAAAAAAAAAAAATAACATACAATGTAATATATATTACATTTTGTAATAATGTTATAGTTTTTTGTTTTCTTATATACCACAACATTTGAATCTATAATCAATTAAAAAAAAAATAATAACATACAATGATGTCTTTCCTTTGAATGCGCACATCATTTACGTATATATAAATATGATTTTTTCACTGAAACTGCTTCGAGTTGCTGGTAATATGAATGAAAAAAAACTTCGAGTTCAAAGGGTTAAACAATCTTGGCAATAGCGTTTGGAGAGCGTCGACCGCTACACCTTTGTCCCAGATTTTGCCCGGCTAAATGGTACTGCAAGGGGTTAAGTTTCTCCGTATGCTATTTCCAAGTTCATTTGTGGTAAAAGTGTAATGTTAGTAATTTAACAGATTTAATAAATTTGAGCTCTTGGTTGTCTATGTAAAGTATAGGTGGTACTTGACTCTGTTTCCTTGAAAATAAGAAAGGAGTAGGATACGTTTGGTGTTCAAATAAGTCAGATCAGCATTGAGTATTATGTAGCGTATTTTGCAAAAGTTTCTACATTATACCTATATTTATACCTGTGAATAAAATAAAGGTTGTTTTCGTTTGCATATCTTTCAATGGTGGCCATTTTGGTGTTTGTATTCGATGGGTTTAAGATAGTGGCTGGTGGATAGTTTGTTTGATTTCTGTACTCAGAGGTCTCTTCACTCGAGGTGTTATCTGTGGCTGAAGAACTTCGGTACTTATTGTTAGAAGCCTCCATATTTGAGAAAAGTCGCTGCTCTGAAGTTAGCTTGTTCGTCTGATTCTCTCATTCACTCGAAGCCACTCGAAGTACTTTTGCACTTACTCCATTTATACGTGTACGTCTATCTCTTAGGAATGAAACTCGAGCTATGTTTATAAAGGATTATAACACGTCCGTTCTGATAGGTAGTTGTTAGAGAATTGATTTTCGAAATCCTTATTAATCACTTTAAACAACTCTTAAAACAACTCTTTAAACAACTCCTCTTAACAGTAAACCTATCGACGATTAAAGTAGACCTATTTGTACCCAAAGAAATAAAAATGATATTCTAAAAAATATCTAACGTAAGAAGAACAAATCTTTACCTATATTTTTTGCAGAAAATCACGAAAAATTCCCTAAACCGAATTGTTTAGGGAAATTTATATTAATATATTATTTCTATAAGAAATTGCAAGCCGGTCATTTTGACCATTTACGGTAATTTGAATGTTAAACTCGAGTTTCTTGAGCTACATTATATTGGTCTGCAAAAACTTGCAACTTTAAAAAAGAAATAGTTTGAAAGAAAAATGTTTTATACAAAAGTTGCTTGCTTTCTACCGTAAACGCAGAAATCATTTTTTACTTAATTTATTATTATTCATTTTTAAGTCAATCTCTGTTTCACCTTCTGGGTCCTATAAAATTGTAAAACAAAATGATCGAAATTAATCGCGTGGTTTTTAAAATATTGTACTCCTTTCTATTCCACGCGCCATACTGTGCAGTCACTGAAATTTACATAGTTTCACCAAAAATTTTATCGGTTTTTTATTGTTACTAACTGAGTTTTTATTGCTACCGACTGGGCTGGTTAGATGTGTCATAGTTTCTCTAATTTCAACTTTCTTCATTAGCATTTCTGATTGTTGATATCGCATTGCGAATTTCAGCGAAATTGTCATAGTTCTAGCTAATATGTTCCTTTAATAAAGTTTAAGAGTAAAATTAAAAATATTTTGTGCGAGTATTGTGTATAGTATAAAAACGTATCGATTCAGTTTTTATTTTCTCAAATATGGCACATTTTTACTAATGTTCAACAAATTTTACGAGAAAGTAAACGATTTATGTGGACTAAAAAAGCTTCAAAACCGCCTCTAACGCGAGATTANCCGGCTAAATGGTACTGCAAGGGGTTAAGTTTCTCCGTATGCTATTTCCAAGTTCATTTGTGGTAAAAGTGTAATGTTAGTAATTTAACAGATTTAATAAATTTGAGCTCTTGGTTGTCTATGTAAAGTATAGGTGGTACTTGACTCTGTTTCCTTGAAAATAAGAAAGGAGTAGGATACGTTTGGTGTTCAAATAAGTCAGATCAGCATTGAGTATTATGTAGCGTATTTTGCAAAAGTTTCTACATTATACCTATATTTATACCTGTGAATAAAATAAAGGTTGTTTTCGTTTGCATATCTTTCAATGGTGGCCATTTTGGTGTTTGTATTCGATGGGTTTAAGATAGTGGCTGGTGGATAGTTTGTTTGATTTCTGTACTCAGAGGTCTCTTCACTCGAGGTGTTATCTGTGGCTGAAGAACTTCGGTACTTATTGTTAGAAGCCTCCATATTTGAGAAAAGTCGCTGCTCTGAAGTTAGCTTGTTCGTCTGATTCTCTCATTCACTCGAAGCCACTCGAAGTACTTTTGCACTTACTCCATTTATACGTGTACGTCTATCTCTTAGGAATGAAACTCGAGCTATGTTTATAAAGGATTATAACACGTCCGTTCTGATAGGTAGTTGTTAGAGAATTGATTTTCGAAATCCTTATTAATCACTTTAAACAACTCTTAAAACAACTCTTTAAACAACTCCTCTTAACAGTAAACCTATCGACGATTAAAGTAGACCTATTTGTACCCAAAGAAATAAAAATGATATTCTAAAAAATATCTAACGTAAGAAGAACAAATCTTTACCTATATTTTTTGCAGAAAATCACGAAAAATTCCCTAAACCGAATTGTTTAGGGAAATTTATATTAATATATTATTTCTATAAGAAATTGCAAGCCGGTCATTTTGACCATTTACGGTAATTTGAATGTTAAACTCGAGTTTCTTGAGCTACATTATATTGGTCTGCAAAAACTTGCAACTTTAAAAAAGAAATAGTTTGAAAGAAAAATGTTTTATACAAAAGTTGCTTGCTTTCTACCGTAAACGCAGAAATCATTTTTTACTTAATTTATTATTATTCATTTTTAAGTCAATCTCTGTTTCACCTTCTGGGTCCTATAAAATTGTAAAACAAAATGATCGAAATTAATCGCGTGGTTTTTTAAATATTGTACTCCTTTCTGTTCCGCGCGCCATACTGTGCAGTCACTGAAATTTACATAGTTCCACCAAAAATTTTATCGGTTTTTTATTGTTACTAACTGAGTTTTCATTGCTACCGACTGGGCTGGTTAGATGTGTCATAGTTTCTCTAATTTCAACTTTCTTCATTAGCATTTCTGATTGTTGATATCGCATTGCGAATTTCAGCGAAATTGTCATAGTTCTAGCTAATATGTTCCTTTAATAAAGTTTAAGAGTAAAATTAAAAATATTTTGTGCGAGTATTGTGTATAGTATAAAAACGTATCGATTCAGTTTTTATTTTCTCAAATATGGCACATTTTTACTAATGTTCAACAAATTTTACGAGAAAGTAAACGATTTATGTGGACTAAAAAAGCTTCAAAACCGCCTCTAACGCGAGATTATCAAGTAGCAAGACCTGCTTTTGCCAGAACCTACATATCTTAGAGTGAAGAATGGAAAAACGTCATTTTTTCAGACGAAAAAAAATTTTATCTGCATGGACCAGGCGGTTTTAAGTATTATTGGTATAATTTTAGTAAATCACGTGACATTTCCATGAGTCGAAATTTTGATGATTGGACCGTTATGATTTGGGCCGTATTTAGTTTCTCCGCAAAAAACACCGTTATGTTGGATATCGACGAAAACAAATTCTGAAAAGTATACAGAACTTCTGGAGGATGTTTTGATTTCGTTTATGGAGAAAGTCGGTTCGGAGGAGTGCATATTTCAGCAGGATAACGCGGCCATTCACACGTCAAAACTAAGCAAGGAATGGTTTCGGAGGAAAAATATTCAGTTAATGCAATGGCTCGTCTGTTCTTCAGACCTCAACCCTATAGAAAACCTTTGGGGAATACTAGCCCGCAAGGTGTACGCAAATGGAACACAATTTGCAACAGTTGCGGAACTTAAAGACAGTGTAAGGCAAGCGCGAAATTGATATATCGACATTACAAACTTTAATTAAAAGTGACTAACCATATTTTTCAAATTATTTGGAAAAACAGAAGTGATATACCATATTAACATAAGAATTATGTATATGATTACTCAATTTTTGGTTTTATAGAATAAATAATATAAATAAAATATTTATTAAGTGGAGTTATAGAAATCTCGCATATCCGTTAATAAAAATACATACTTTTTAAATTAGTCACTTGAATAAAAAAATATTTTAGTTTAAAACCATTAAAATGTCTTTGTAGTTAACCTAATACAACTTTGATAATTAGAACCTATTTGTTATTTATAAATGAATTAAAATTACGAAGAGATCACACTTGGAATTATGGAAATTTTGCCGACTGTATGTGCGATGCAAAAATGAAACATCTATTAACCGTTTTAGATATCGTAGAAAGGAATTTTTTTCTCTCCATAAATTTAATACGATTTTTCTTTCTGAGATTGTAATTTCTTACGTTTTCCAATTCATGCTTATGTGTTTTTTTTCTTTTTTTTATATTGATGAATTGAGTATGACAAATAAACATCAAATTGAGTTTTGGAAGTTTCTCGGATACGATAATTGTGTAAATGTCGTATTTACTTCAAAATTTCACTCAACTTCAATATTTATATTTCGCTAAAAGCAGTCTGTCATATATTTTTTATCATTTACCTTTATTATGTAGCTGCTTAATACTAAAACTACCGACGATTAAAGTAGACTCATTTGTACTCCAAGAAATAAAAATGATGTGTTCTAAAAAATACATAACGTAAGAAAAACGAATCTTTATCTATATTTTTTATAGAAAATCGTGAAAAATCCCCTAAATTGTATCATTGTAAATTTATAGAATTTCTACGAGAAATTACAAGCCGGTCATTTTGACCGCTTTGGTAGTTTTAGTGTTAATAATCATAACTATATGTGTAATTTTTTTATTTGAAAGTTTTGTTTTGCAAAAAAATTAAATAAATAATTATATTTTTCACATTTNCAACTTTGATAATTAGAACCTATTTGTTATTTATAAATGAATTAAAATTACGAAGAGATCACACTTGGAATTATGGAAATTTTGCCGACTGTATGTGCGATGCAAAAATGAAACATCTATTAACCGTTTTAGATATCGTAGAAAGGAATTTTTTTCTCTCCATAAATTTAATACGATTTTTCTTTCTGAGATTGTAATTTCTTACGTTTTCCAATTCATGCTTATGTGTTTTTTTTCTTTTTTTTATATTGATGAATTGAGTATGACAAATAAACATCAAATTGAGTTTTGGAAGTTTCTCGGATACGATAATTGTGTAAATGTCGTATTTACTTCAAAATTTCACTCAACTTCAATATTTATATTTCGCTAAAAGCAGTCTGTCATATATTTTTTATCATTTACCTTTATTATGTAGCTGCTTAATACTAAAACTACCGACGATTAAAGTAGACTCATTTGTACTCCAAGAAATAAAAATGATGTGTTCTAAAAAATACATAACGTAAGAAAAACGAATCTTTATCTATATTTTTTATAGAAAATTGTGAAAAATCCCCTAAATTGTATCATTGTAAATTTATAGAATTTCTACGAGAAATTACAAGCCGGTCATTTTGACCGCTTTGGTAGTTTTAGTGTTAATAATCATAACTATATGTGTAATTTTTTTATTTGAAAGTTTTGTTTTGCAAAAAAATTAAATAAATAATTATATTTTTCACATTTACGTAGGGTCTGCGTTAATACTTTCGTTCACGCTAAATGTAAATTTCGTTATTTTATGTTGAATTGTTGGAATACTGTTCAGATTGTTGTATAATAAACTTTTTTGTTAGCGTGTTATCATTTGAAACGGGGAATTAAATCGCGAATGTTTAAGGAGCCGAATGAAAATGGTCTTATATTAAAATCAGTAATTTTTATGTTGAACCAATAACTGATTGAGTTCCTATTTGAATTCACTTCAAGCAAGTTGTCTTTTATCGAGAAAAAATGCAAATTATAAAAATTTAATTTTTTATCTATTTTTTTATCTATCAACTCGATTGTCGAATAGCGGCGACGATTTTATTTTTTCGTACACTTTTAGGCTATAATTCGACTTATTTGTCTAAACGTTCTTCTTTTAACACAATCCATTCAATGTAATTTGATTATTCTTGCTTTTACATCTGATACAGTCTATGAAAATATATTTCAAAAATGCATGATAGGATATTTTTTTGAATATTAATTCTATAAGCAAAATTAAGGGATTATCTGAAAGAAAGAAATCTCTTTCTTTTAGAGCATTATATTTTGTATAGTGCAGTTATCACACTGTAGCGATCAGTTCTTTCAATACCCTTTATTTCAAACTTAAATAAAAAGTTTGATACACCATGAGCAAAAAATTATACTATAAAATTACTTACATTTTTTAATTACTGTCTAGACTAGCCGCGTTTATGATTAACTTATTTTAATACAGAACATCGTAATATGCCTTTATAATTATAAATATTCTAGGTAAAGGTAAAAAAAAATTGTAACAAAAACGGTATAGTTAATATAACGATATTAAAAATATAAAGTTTTATTTAAATTATATCTAATTCTTTTTTTTTTTTCCTTTGACTTAAATTATGTAACTACAAAACAAAAAGTTTTACGTTATTTTATACTGTATGTTAATTTTTTTTTTTTTTTATATAATTATTTTTGCAGCTTTATAAATATTATAAAGCATAAATATATCGTAGATAAAACTGTTAGTCGATAACGTGGTACGCATACGAGCCATACAACGCGAACGGAAAGTAACCGACGATCGGTCCAACAGGGAACGTGTTAACCATCTACGATCAGAATTTTGCTTGCTTCTAACAGAAAAAGTTATAATTGGTTACAAATTTTTATCCAAGTCCGAAATCTAGAAATCTAACGGTTATTATAAATAGCTCGATTAGTACAGTAATAATCAAATAAAATAAAATTTTTTAAATATAGAGATGTAAGTATGTAATTTTGATGTCGCGCAATGTTATAAAGGGTTGAGGGGGATTTCTATTTTAGAAAACCATTTCTAAGTATGTCTTTAGGATTTCTTCTTAAATAATTGAAGACTCTTTTAAAATACTGTTTTCTCGTTTTCTATTATTTAATATTTTGTTGGTGTAAAAAATATGGAAATTTTTTAAGTCAGATGTCGTTGAAGTCGGCTTAAATTTTTCGACGGTTGCCGAGTAGTTTCAGTTGTCTGAATAAAAGCATGTCTTTAGGATTTCTTTTGAAATAATTGAAGACTCTTTTAAAACACTGTTTTCTCGTTTTCTATTATTTAATATTTTATTAGTGTTATAAAATATGGAAATTTTTTACGTCAGATGTCGTTGAAGTCGGCTTAAATTTTTCGACGGTTGCCAAGTAGTTTCGGTTGTCTGAATAAAAGCATGTTTTTAGGATTTCTTTTGAAATAATTGAAGACTCTTTTAAAACACTGTTTTCTGTTTTTCTATTATTTAATATTTCGTTGGTGTAAAAAATATGGAAATTTTTTACATCAGATAAATTTTTCGACGGTTGCCAAGTACATAGTTTCAGTTGTCCGAATGTGGAAAGTCGCAGTGACCTGCGTCTCTTAACCCTCTATAGCCCGAATTTTGTCTGCTTATTGGAGAAAAAATTACGATTGATTACAGTTTTTCACTTTGATTTGAAAATGTTTTAACTAATAATCACTGTAGGTGGATCGTGGTGTCGCTACAGTAATACAGTAATCGAATTTACTAGTGCAGTGATAACTAAATAAAATTAATTTTTTCAAATATAGATACATCAGTTTGTAACTTTTAAGTCACACGGTCCCATAGAGGGTTGAGTGACAGAGACCAGACCCAAGTGCCCATCGCTTAGGGCCACAGTATCTTTTAACTTTTCGCGTAGAACAGTTCGTTATTAGTTTTTTAAGTATTCAGACATAGAATAAACTGTTTTGTACAGCATCCTGATATTAACACGTTGACTGCCGCGTACATTTTACGTGGTTTGCTCACGGCGCCAACATGAATTTCTTATTATGCGATGTATATTATGTTGAAAAAAATAATATCTATATTTTCCTTGTACTAATAAAATTATTTTTGCATGTACCGTATGCGATTAATTTCTTCAAATCATTATAGTAACAGTGGTATTATTTGAAAATTTATCAGTATCGATATTTACTCTAATTATGTATTTTACTATTGGTCGCGTCGCCGGTCACAGGTGGCCCCCATGACGCTGTAACCAAGTCGAGTGTCGGCCACCGGTGGCCCCCATGGCAGTCAACGTGTTAATTAATCACCTTGGACCACCTCCTAGAATACGTATACTTAACACTTAGACAACCGCGCTTACCACGAATAATTGTACAACTGGAACTCAATACCATTAAATAACAAAGGAGAAATAAGAAACAAAATGATAGACGTGCGTTGCTAAAGAAAATATCTCCCAATTAAGTCACGCAGTGATTTATTTCAAAACGAGATCTCTCCGTTTAGTCATTCAGCGACTTATTTCAAAACGAGGAGAGCTCCCCATTCGGTTGGCTAAGTGTTAACACTAATACTAGGAAAGCGGTCAAAATGACCGGCTTGCAATTTCTCGTACAGATTCTATAAATTTACAATGATGCAATTTGGGGGGTTTTTCACGATTTTCTGTAAAAAATATAGATAAAGTTTCGTTTTTCTTACGTTATGTATTTTTTTAGAACACCTATCATTTTTATTTCTTCGAGTACAAATGGGTCTACTTTAACTTTTTGCGGTCGGAGCTACGTTCGACACTTTAATTTAACCAGTTTATATTCAATAATATACTTTTAAAAACTGTCAATAATTTGGCTAAATTTTCACATTTTCATTACCAGTAAGATATCTAGATAGAAAGTTTTCCATTAAATAACATTTTAATGTAAAGGAATATGTTTCGTATCCCGAAACTGAAAACAAATGTAACAAAGAAAAATGTCGAGTCTTACTCGACATAAGACCGCAAAGGGTTAATCATCGATAGTTTTAGTGTTAAGCAGCTATATAATAAAAATAAATAATAAAAAATATATGACAGACTGCTTTCAACGAAATATAAATATTAGCACATTTAGAAATTTATTGTTTCTATAAAATTTTGAAGTAAATACCACATTCACGCAATTAATAATACTGTTTGTTAAATTAGGTTGCCCCGAAAGTTCCTTCCGTTATCTTCACGCAATGCTTTCGTCTAGCAATGTTTAAATAAACATTCAGCCTTATTTGTTAAACGAGAGATGGAGGGAAAAAGTAGCGCAAAATGAATTCTGTATAAAATAATAATATATCGTAAAACATAAAATATTATGTATCCATTACTTATTAATAAAACGAGAGAAACTTCTGGGACAACCTAATACATCTGTAACGTGGTATCAAATGATTATGTCGAACGAGTGTCTATGCGATGTGTAATGATTGGTGGAAATTTGTGAATTTTTCTGTTTGGCTGAAAAAAGATATGACTGAAGCGATTTGCTAGTGGATGGTATATTTTATGGCAGAGAGCGATGAGCTGGTAATTGGCGTAGGCAATAAAGTCATAAAGCCGTTGATTTGTGAATCGCGCTGTTCGAAGAATTAGTGGGTTTTTACAAATTAGAAAGTAGTCACTCGACTACTGTTATTTTTTTAGGGTTGCTTCTACATTTGTTGGTTTTATGGGTTTATTGCTGCCACGCGTTCTATCGCAAGGCCTGGAATTTATGAAGTGTCTTACAGCTATGAATGATTTGTGTGTTTATGGTCTGGTACCGAACAATAGAGAAGTTGTTTGCGTTGTAAGAATTGCGTTGAGCTGTACATTTAAGAGCTAATTGAGTGTACTTTATATTACAACAGTAATTATTGGGTAGCATTATTGCAAAAACCCCGCCATGCTATCATTTCGGAGATAATTCAAGTAGTAATTCCAGCACACAATTTTACGCTGCTTTTATTCAATCGATCTCTTAAGATCAACCGAATGTCCTATTGTTTACTTTCAGTGCTGATGTTTATATTCATCGTTACGATGTATGAAGAAATATCAATTACTCTTGAGCGTTTGAATACATTTGTGAGTCAATCGTGATGTATGTTTGTAATAAATGTATCGTAAATATTGTATACTTCGTTGAATTATTTCCTAATTGTACTTTTACACTTTTACAACTTGAGATCCCTGCTGTAAACGTCGTATTGTTCTAAGCATTTAAATTTAACACCTTCGTCGCCTTCCGCGGGGGTCTTCTTCGTCATCTTAACACATTGCGTACGGGAGACGAGATATCTCGTCTTTAGGAATCGGAACGTTGTGGCCGGAAAACGAGATATCTCGTTTTCAGGTTTCTTCGACTCAATCGACGATTTAAGCAACTAAAAATAGACTTTCTTGTTACGTTACCAGGGTAACGAAGTCTTGCGTATTCCCTTAACAAATGGTTAGCGAAAAAAAATGAATGTCAACATTCTGAGAGCGTAAAAATCAGTGGGTCAGTATAGCCATTACATTGGTAGCTCTGTGTCTCTGTGCATCATACCTTGTAAAGTGTTTTATCGTTGTACGGCATTTTATTATTTCAAAGTTGGCGTTTTAATTTGTAAGGAAACGGCTTTTTAAAAATCATTTATATTTTCAGTTTTTTAATGATAATTTATAATAAGAATTATTTTACGACATAGGCCCTAATTCTAAAATTGTAGCAAAATGACACATGGAATTAAAGAAAATTAAAATGAATGTGAATTATTGTTTGACGATTTATCGGATGCATATGGTAATATTTAATAATACTTTATGCGAATATCTGCTACCAAATGGGAATTAAAAAAGTGAATATATGCATCATATAAAGTGTATTTAGAGCGCCCAAAAATGTGCGGGCCTTGGGAGCGCGTTGCGCGAGCAGAGCACCGTATGCAACGTGTTAAATAGGATTTTACAAGTAATTTATAAAAATCCCTTTTGTAACACAAGAATTTAATGGAATAAGCACCGGCTAATATAAAATATACAAAATAAAAATATTAAAAATGTACACACTATGTTATACTATACATTAACATGGAAATCATTTATTTAAAGTCTTCTCCATTGAACTACTTTGCCCTACTATACATTAATTTATATTTAAAATAAAATATAACATTATACTACTAGTAGCACGGTATTCCTTAAAACAGTTCAAACACATTTGGGGTGATTTTGGACACTTGGGACAATATGTTGTAGTCTATTTTAGATTTTGTGTAAAATAAACATGAAAATTACGTATTCAAGAAAATATGAAAAATATAAATTCTTATTTAAAAAAAATTAATTTGTCTCCTACTCGAATTGCATCGTCGCTATTCCAGTTAATCGCTCTGTTTACGTTCTTGCGCTCTAACTATCGAATTTGGGCCCCGAGAGAAACTCGACCGATTCACGTTGGCCGACGAACGTGTTAATACACATATTTCACGTGTTAAAGATTGTAATTGTAAGCGTTCGAATACTTTAGTTAACCACTGCATAATATGTTGAAAATATTGGTTCCAGAATATCTATATACTTTAATCTTAAATATTTACACAGCATATACATACGTCTTAATAGCTTGGCGGATCGTACAAGAAGAAGAAGAAGATAACACCGTTCTCGCCTCACGATTGCAAACAAAAAACGGACGTAATGTAAATAGTTCAGATCTTCAAACCAAAGATGTCACGATTATACGCTTTTAACAAAATGTGAATTCCAACATAATGTAACTGAAAAATTGATCTACGCGATCTACTCCTTTCATATGTTAATTACAACCTATTATGCATCTAGGTTTTCGTATTGAACGACCGGTTTTTCTGTTAACTTTCCTGGTATTCACTATGTCAGTGTTGTGGACAGTAGAAATAACGATAATAATATTAAATTTATTAACCAAAGAAAAATAGTAATCGTTACAATGAAAATATATTCAAATATAGCAGGAAGAACGGTTATCTTTAACTCTCATCTGTCCCTTGTGTTAATTATTACATTCTTCACAAAAAAATGCACCTTGCTGTAGATGTAAAAAAGCAGTTTGCCTTACACATCGTTCTATTATTTATGAACGATGCGAATAGTCTTACATACGAACATACAGTAATTTAATTAACAGGTTGAGCGCGAAGCCAATTTTGCTCTGCTTTCCGTTCAGGCCGCACACAGCGGCGATGACTGCCGAATAACACGCTCCCGTATAACGCGACAAAAAAATTGCGACTAGTACTCATACAGTGCGATAAACAGTCCCGTATTACGCGTAAGAGTAACATTGTTTCTGATTTTTTGTTCAGAAAAGCAAACGTATACACTTACCTGTTGTTTATATATGAACAGTGAAGCTGATAGTTTAAAAAAAGTAGCGGTTTATAAAAAAAATAATAATACATATGCAATACACATTTAACCAGTTAACTGTAATTGACGAGGATACTCGTCATGGAGAAGTTGTAGAATTTTGTGTCATGACGAGTATACTCGTCATGCGTAAAAAGTAGTGACCATTGGCTATTTAAATTCTAATTTTTGAGAAAAACAAAACGTATTCTCAAATTTCAAGATTTTTAGAATATTTTGAGGCCAGGCCGGAGTGAAACAAATAAATAAAAAATATGAAAAATTTAAGATGAACTCATGCCTCCCTGTATGCACCTGCTGAAATAGGGTATAAGTTCGCATAACGAATTTATTTATGTGCGATGATAATGTTTTTNAAAAAAATTGCGACTAGTACTCATACAGTGCGATAAACAGTCCCGTATTACGCGTAAGAGTAACATTGTTTCTGATTTTTTGTTCAGAAAAGCAAACGTATACACTTACCTGTTGTTTATATATGAACAGTGAAGCTGATAGTTTAAAAAAAGTAGCGGTTTATAAAAAAAATAATAATACATATGCAATACACATTTAACCAGTTAACTGTAATTGACGAGGATACTCGTCATGGAGAAGTTGTAGAATTTTGTGTCATGACGAGTATACTCGTCATGCGTAAAAAGTAGTGACCATTGGCTATTTAAATTCTAATTTTTGAGAAAAACAAAACGTATTCTCAAATTTCAAGATTTTTAGAATATTTTGAGGCCAGGCCGGAGTGAAACAAATAAATAAAAAATATGAAAAATTTAAGATGAACTCATGCCTCCCTGTATGCACCTGCTGAAATAGGGTATAAGTTCGCATAACGAATTTATTTATGTGCGATGATAATGTTTTTTATATGTTAGCCTAAAAGGGGCAAAGTCAAAAGTCGGAAAGTTGATTTATAATGGGGTTTCTTCAGGTATGGTCAGCCATGGAACAAATGCGTGACACCAACCAGGCGCTGAGCCCATTGATAGCTTTATATGTATTTAATTTTTCTTGCGTTTTTCGAGTAATATGTACGCAATATATGTTTATGTTAACTGGCAACTTTATAAAATTAACCCATCTTTTTGATCCAACATTTTAACAGCGACACATACTCTGTGATTGACGAGTATACTCGTCATCGCTCGATTTCCGTGATACACATAGTTGCGCGCTCTCAAACGGGGGCGCTACAGTTAACTGGTTAAAGATATAAGAGAGAAGTGTTCGAACTTGTATCAATTGGTCAGATAATGTGTTGCGCGTCACAGCGTCGACGGTTTGGTTCGCGACGATTAAATGACGCGGGCTTTGCAATCAGAGATTGCGGTCTGACCGAAACCCTTTTTACAAATTTAAGCGGACTGTATTCACTGTTTTATTTCGTAAAGATTGCGCGATGTACAAAATGCTTGCTTTATTGACGCGTGTCTATGAAATTCAGATTGTGTCTCGAAAGAGTGTCTGCTTGATGAATGTCTTGAATGTTTGATCGAATGTCTTTGATGGTTTTTGAATCTCTGATGATTTTTTAATGTCTCTTGAGTGTTCGTGTATAGTCTTTTACAAATGTTGTCTCAGCTGTGATTGGGTTTTCGGTGTGTACGGACCGGGTAGATTGTATTTTCTATTGGATGATTTTTGCTATGGGTGTGTCTAATGTAGCGAGGATGGGAAGTGTCGACTTGGTGAAAGTGGGAAAACGTTTATAAATTTTGTCCTATTGTTTGAAATACAACGGTATCTGGACCCGTTCGCTTCTGTCA
>SMSQ01026020.1:47849-60970 GCA_019453375.1 Ctenoplectra terminalis
CTTGGCTATACCCTACAACATTGTATCGCTGACCGTCTGCCGGCTGAACGGAAAGGACAGCAAATTCGGCGCCGGGCTCAACGTGTTAAGGACCTAACCGGATTCGATCATATCACAGAAGAGATAGAGGAGACCCTCTATACCGTTAAAAATCAAAGCAAGGAGATCGTTGCAGTTTGGATTCCATCTAACATGGATATCGATGGAAATGACAAAACTGACACCCTAGTTAAATCAGCATATTTACTACCAATGTCTGAAGTACCGATATCTGTATATCACAAAGATCTGCAATCTCCGAATTGCAATGCTGTCAAGGCCTTGTGGAATAAAAACTAGAAGTCTAGCAAAATCATCAAACTGCTCTTCATCAGGGAGGATATTTTTGAAAAAAATCAGATCCACCTAGAGAATCGAAAAGATCGGGTAACGTTTAACCGTATGAGAATCGGTCACACTAACGTGACTCATCCCTATCTGATTGGCAATAACGAACCAGTTAAATGTGATCTCTGTGAAGTACCTATCTCTGTTAAACATATATTGACCGAACGTAGAAAATATTCTGTGCATCGAAATCAACGGGAAATTGGTACCGATTTCAAGCAGATGTTCACCAATTCAGCTACATTCAACTTATCTTCTTCGAAGATATTGGGATTCGTCAACTAATCTAGTTGTTTTTTTCATTTTACACAACAGTACAACTTCTATCTGTGTTTCAATTGCATTGCCCTTGAATCATATTGTCTAATATTTTTACCATGCGTAACTGGCCCGCTAATAGATATTATTCAAATCCATACAAAGTAAGCCGAACTGTAATGTTATCAATGTAGTCGCTAATGACAACAGCAATCGATGCGACTTTAAACAACCGAATAAAAAAACTCCGGAATTCTTCAATCAATACGGTGAATATTTCACGTGTCTTCGTGTAGATGTCACCCAATTGTAATTTCATTTTCGCAATTATATCACAAACGTCTGTATCGATTTCTATTTTTACTTCTACTACGACACAAGTTGCTTAGTTTTTGGCAGCAATAATTGCTCAGATTTTGGTTCGACTAGGTTTCGTACAAGATCGCTTCTCTAAACAGCTCGCTGAATGGCATTGTTTTTCGAAACTGGGCCACTGATAACACCTTTGTCTCCGCCCAGGTAGTGGCGATGCGCTGACGCGTGTCATATCGCTGTCTGCCGTGACCACGCAGCCTAGTGGCAATAAGCCGCATTGTACAGAGGTCGTCCCACCCGTAGACATTTTGATACGTATCCGTATATTTGATCCACTGCTTAATAACAAGATCGTTGTCGTGTACGTCGCGTTGATTTGCAGTTGGTCACAAATTTAGAGCGCGACAAAGTATAATTGTTTGCTGGTCTTTTTCGTATGACTATTGCAAAACGATTCGAATCTAAGGAGCTGTCCGCTCATTCGAATGCTTGACGGCTCGATTTTAGAAAAAAGTATCCTGGTTGGCAGACTGAATTTCCAATGAGGGTGTCTTTTGGACACCTTGGCTATCCCTTCCACTGCGCCCTCAGCGCGTCTTTCTTCGAACGGGTGGGGCGATACCTGCTAGGATATCGAAGGTTTAGCAAGGCTGCAGAATTTCCAAAGGTTCGACTGTCCTAGAATAGGGGTCGGTAAACTTTCGAGAGAGAAGAGCCAAATTGTCAAAAAAAAAATAGGATAAAGAAGCTATCAAAAAGCCATATATACAGTGGCGTGCAAAAGTTCCCGGCCAGACGATTTTTGCGATTTTTCTTCCAAAAGAAAAGCATTAAGAAATTTTTATTATTATTATATATAAGGGCATATTACGTGAAAGGATGCTACAAAAAAAATCGACGCCATTAATTTTTCTTACGCGTTTATTTGCAAAATAAGTAAATTAAGGTGTTCAAAAGTTCCCGGCCAGTGTGTTTAATATAAAAGTTATGCTTGTTTTTCATTGTATAACAATTTTGCAGTACATTATTTAACATATTATAACTAATATTTCGTAGCCATGCCGTTTGCAGCAATAACAGCAGTACAACGACGAGGCATGGATTCAATTAACCGAGTAATGTAGTCGTGTGGTATTTTATTCCACTCTTCTATTAAATTTTGGACGAAAACTTGCAAAAACCATCTGGCCGGAAACTTTTGCATACCACTGTATATATATATATATACATATATATGGTAATACGTTCTATTAATAAAACACATAAACACAGTTACTTGGATACATTCTGACTTGCTCGTCAAAGCATAAGCGCGGCACAGAGACAGTGCTGGCACTGGCGGCCAATTCCTTTACTCGCTCTGTGATTGATCAGTGTTTTTCGTTAATAACTCGTTAATAAAGTCGAATTTGACATTTCTGCGAAGGAAAAAGTTTCTTGGAATCATCTGCGGAATCACCCCTTAAAGGGACTTACTGATCTTTTGGGCCACCCTGTATATTAAATATATTATTAAATATACTAATAAATATATTATACAGTATTGCTATACAATAGCTATTGAGAACGAAAATAAAACTAAATCTATTGTATAGTATATTATATATAATTATATTTAGTAATATATTTAATAATTTATTTTTTAATATATATATGTATATATGCCCCCCTCCCCCGTAAGCAGTCGCAATCCAGAATGTCATTGCCTAATTAAAATCTGTAGAGGCGTATGCAAAAAGCCACATGAGGCTCGCGAGCCACGGTTTGCCGACCACTGTCCTAGAACAATGACCATTCATCTTACCCTTAGGAAACGCCGAGTGTATGACATGTGCATAGCTATTGAGGACGAATATAAAACTAGATCTATTGTAACGGTGAAATTACGATGCTGGTGCTCTAAACGTCGGTACTGGAAGATAGCCTTTTTCTTTGCGAGTCTGTCATAAACTGGCTAACGATAATCCTCACGTTTTTCTGTCCCTTCGAACGAGACAGTTTAATGTTTTTGTACGAAACACCTCTTGTGCTACCATTTAAGTCTCTATAGCCCGAATTTTGTCTGCTTATCGAAGAAAAAATTAAGATTGATTACAGTTTTCCTCTTTGATTTGAAAATGTTTAAACTAATAATTGCTGTAGATGGATCGCGGTATCGCTACAATAATACAGTAATCGATATAATAGTGCAGTGATAACTAAACAAAGTTAATTTTTTAAAATACAGATACATCAGTTTGTAACTTTTAAGTCACACGGCAGCATAGAGGGTTAACCGGACGAAATTCGGGATAAAAGTGTAGCGGTCTATGCTCGCCGAACGCTACTGCCAAGATTGTTTAGATTCCAGTTCTTATCTTCATTAACATGTTGAGCCCTAGGGACCGACAGTGGACTTTTCGTTTGGACGCATTAAGCGTCGGTCCCTGGGACCGACAGTTAAACAAAGTTAAAATATAAATGTAGTAATTTTAATGGAATTTATTGAAATACTCTAAAAAACAAAATATGGTTTGGTTTTGCATGTATTACAAAACGCGACGGCTGTTTTACTCAAATTTCTTGCTGTCTTGCGTCTGAATAGCGTTGAATTTTTGTCGTAACATCTAACCGATCGTCTCTTTGAGGTCGTTTTTTTGTCGTTCGTATACCTGTGCATTGACTGCACCATTGTCGCAGTCCGGAAGAGAAGTCGAAACAAAGTAGATCTCTGTACGTTCTAGCCGTCTCAAATATCGCCCGAGCGCTTGCCGTTAAGTGATCGCTCGCTGCCGGCAGAATGGAAAGGCCAGCAATATCGGCGCCGGGCTCAACGTGTTAATCGTTTTCTTTTGAAGTTTTAATATTGAAAATATTTTTGTTGCGGTTTATAGGGAGAAATTTTCTGACGAGTGCCAGAAAGTGTCACGAAAAAGCGTCACAAAAGAGCGTCCCGCGGTGTGATGGTGTGTACGCGTGTTAACAGATCTGGGATTGATTGCATCAGTCAAGATCCGGTTGTTCGTGGGGATTATAGCTGGTGGTGGGGGTGTACAAGACGACATAAAGATGTGCTTGATTATTTTCAATATTGTTGTCTCTTGCTTCCTAGCGAAGTCTGTAGATTTTTCGTGTTAGAAAATCTCGGTAGACAAACGGCTGAAGCAGGCCATGTGCATTTCGTCGAGGCGTTTTCTCACTTAAGGGAAATTCCTTGCGACTTAGGGCAATAAAACTAAGGCAGGCATACTGAACGTCATCACGACTCACGGATAGTCCAGAAGGACATTATTGTAGTAGCCTTCAACGTGAACGCACGTAATATTAAACATATACTCCATTCAACGAGACGAGTCACCAAATATAAACACGAGCACGTGAACAGGGCAGGGCCGACTTACGGGTTCTAGATGCCCGCATCACATCGTAGGATCCGAACCTTGCCTGCAAGACCCCTCGGCAAGGGACCACCATAACTTGGCTCTGAGTTGTAACATGTGACAGCCAATGACCGTAGTCGCAGAGCCGATTACGCGAAAAGCGAGGCAGTTGTTTGTTTTTACTTAGTGACTCGTCTCGTTGAACGGACTATAGTATTCAAAACGCCCACAGACTTTATTCTTTAACCCTTTCGGTACGAGCGCTCTGTCCGCCGTGACACTGCCGCTGTACGAGACGCCGCTTCGAAAATGTACACATAGCGCGTGGTCAGTCCTCTTTTGTATGAAGATTTTTCTAGGCGTTAAATAAGAACTCTGTTTAATAAAACGATGTTTCTTCTAACAAGCGTCGTTTATAGTTTTAATATTAAAAGATATTTATATAAAATTTTATTAATTATATAAGTAACACCAGGTCATCGGGTGAATGCCGGATATATCCGGCGATCGTACACACGGGTCATTAGATGGTTGCCGGATATATCCAGCGCTCGTACACACAGGTCATTAGATGGATGCCGGATATATCCGGCGCTCGTTCCGAAAGGGTTAATTACCGCTCGAATCCTGATTTCACCTTACACTCGTTTTAAAATTCTAGAAATTTGTCACCACGAGTCTCACCCGTAATTTATTCATGTTTGGCCCGAAACTGTGACCACGAGTCTCACTCGTGATACGCGTGTTTGGTCCGAAATTGTGATCGCGAGCCAGACTCGTCAAAGTATAGCAAGGGGTTAACGCATTCTCGCTGGAGTCCCAGGGGAGAGCGCGGCGCTATCGCATCGGTAGTCACGCGCTCCCCGCCAGATGCCAGGTGGTCGAGTTCACGCAGGAGCCCTTAAGATGGGACCGCGGTGTATAGTTTCGCACGCTCACAAGAGTCCCTGAAGCGCCGCAATTCTTTCATGCTCGCACACGCACCTCCCCGCATAGACTGCGGTGCGCCACATGATAACGCACTCTCACCAGACTCCCAGGGGAGGCCGCGGCGCTATCACCTCGGCAGATGTGCACATCTTGTCATACGCCATGAGATCGAGTTCTCGGTAGAGTTCTCCAGTCGGGACCGTGGTGCATAGTATTGCACGTTGATCCATAAAATGGCCCAAACGACTTTATGACCCACTTACTACGGAGTATCCCCTGTATATCGCTGTTCAGTGTCGCAGCTTGGAACTGCCTTTACATGGCGAATCTTAACCCTAGAACGAGGTAGGATCGCTGTGGAGCCCACCAAACTGTAATCGTCTGAAAAGGAACATAAATAAGCATTACTGAGGTTTTGTACAGTCTAATTACATTCTCCTGATATTTGTATACTCCTAATTTTCGTCAAAGTTTAGAAAATAAAAAGAAAGTTTTTTTTATTCATTTTCATTGCTTTTATTGGTCTTGAAGTCTCTGGTAACCTGGACGATTTTTTTAATGTAACGCAACTGTATTTCGTTCACTCAAGGTACTTGGAGTAAATGATATATTGTTGTTTTTTAAATATATATAGTTATTTTAGAAATCCAAAGACACGATAATATTGTACTTTTAAGGTGTAAGGATGTCTTTTTTTTTAAATTGATACGGGAAAATAATTTGTTGAGTTTTTGTAAANTTAATTACCGCTCGAATCCTGATTTCACCTTACACTCGTTTTAAAATTCTAGAAATTTGTCACCACGAGTCTCACCCGTAATTTATTCATGTTTGGCCCGAAACTGTGACCACGAGTCTCACTGGTGATACGCGTGTTTGGTCCGAAATTGTGATCGCGAGCCAGACTCGTCAAAGTATAGCAAGGGGTTAACGCATTCTCGCTGGAGTCCCAGGGGAGAGCGCGGCGCTATCGCATCGGTAGTCACGCGCTCCCCGCCAGATGCCAGGTGGTCGAGTTCACGCAGGAGCCCTTAAGATGGGACCGCGGTGTATAGTTTCGCACGCTCACAAGAGTCCCTGAAGCGCCGCAACTCTTTCATGCTCGCACACGCACCTCCCCGCATAGACTGCGGTGCGCCACATGATAACGCACTCTCACCAGACTCCCAGGGGAGGCCGCGGCGCTATCACCTCGGCAGATGTGCACATCCTGTCATACGCCATGAGATCGAGTTCTCGGTAGAGTTCTCCAGTCGGGACCGTGGTGCATAGTATTGCACGTTGATCCATAAAATGGCCCAAACGACTTTATGACCCACTTACTACGGATATCCCCTGTATATCGCTGTTCAGTGTCGCAGCTTGGAACTGCCTTTACATGGCGAATCTTAACCCTAGAACGACAGTGTAGGATCGCTGTGGACCCCACCAAACTGTAATCGTCTGAAAAGGAACATAAATAAGCATTACTGAGGTTTTGTACAGTCTAATTACATTCTCCTGATATTTGTATACTCCTAATTTTCGTCAAAGTTTAGAAAATAAAAAGAAAGTTTTTTTTATTCATTTTCATTGCTTTTATTGGTCTTGAAGTCTCTGGTAACCTGGACGATTTTTTTAATGTAACGCAACTGTATTTCGTTCACTCAAGGTACTTGGAGTAAATGATATATTGTTGTTTTTTAAATATATATATAGTTATTTTAGAAACCCAAAGACACGATAATATTGTACTTTTAAGGTGTAAGGATGTCTTTTTTTTTAAATTGATACGGGAAAATAATTTGTTGAGTTTTTGTAAAAATATTTTGTATTACGTGCTTTTCCGAAATATACGCATTTTTTAATTCTATTTACGGTTTCAATGAAATTCCAGATTTCTCTCAGAAGATAAAATAAACGTTAAAAATATGTTCGGGTAACGTCATCGGAATATTAAATACTGCTGTTTTAAATTCGTTTGTAATTTATAAACTGAATAATTCATCGATAATCAAATGCCATGGTTACATCAAAAATTTATCATTTGCTCTAATAGAAGATCACTTAAAAATCAACATCTAAATAATAACTATACCCAAAGAAATATATTTCTCCATTACTCGTATACTAGGATCCCAGATACAAATATTTGCACAAAATACACAAATAAAAAAATCAATCGAAAGGTGTACATTTTTCATTAGAAAGAAAGAAAAGAGTAAATAATATCTGTTTTATGTACAAAGAGCCTTTGTGCGGAACACCGAATTTCTATTTATTCAAACTATAAAAATATCATCAAGGATAATTGTTGATTCCAAAAATTTTCTTCTAAGCCACACGGATAACGCATCAATTATATTTTTTGATTTAAGTTGCCATAATAGTATCATAAAGATTTTGAACCAAAGGAATCTCTTTGAGGTTCAAATAAATTTTTTTTATTTCAGTACTTTAAGAAACTAGTAATTTTTAATATGTTATTTAAATAAGTGATTTTTTTCAAATCTGTTCACGTAACTAAATTCAAATTACAGCATTTTGTTTTGCAAGTTTAACACATTGACTGCCACGGTGGTCATATGTGACCGAAGATTGTTTCTCGTGTAGCGCCACGGTGATCATCGGTGACCAGAGTGCTTCAAATGTTTATAATTGTAAAAATTAAACGAAGATTGATAGTTAATGAATTTTGAACATCATCATCGCTATTAGAGAATACTTTGAAATAAAGTGTGCACTATTCAACGATTGAAAATTTTCATTAGAAGATCAAAAATGAGAGATTCATTTTTATCGAATCTTCTGTCTACCGGTGTGGCGTCCTGCACCATGGCGTCCTGAGCAAAACATGTGATTTCGGCGTGGCAGTCAACGTGTTAACTGTAACCGCGTAATAATCAGTTTCAGATATGCTGCTTTTCTTATATTTTTATTGTTTACAAGTTGACATTTCTTCTGTTACGAATGTCTTGTCTTATATCGAGCCAGACTCGACATTTTTATTTTGTTCCATTATTTTTATTTCTGGGATATGAAACNAGATCATCAATCTTTAACGTATGCTATAAGTTTCAAATTGTTTTAGAGATATTGCCGTTACAAAATTGATTGACCTGCAATTGGAGACTGGTGCAAAATCGGGACGTTAAAGATAAAATCTCATAACTTTGACATTATTAACCCTTTGCAGTCGGCAGATTTTTCNAGATTGTTTCTCGTGTAGCGCCACGGTGATCATCGGTGACCAGAGTGCTTCAAATGTTTATAATTGTAAAAATTAAACGAAGATTGATAGTTAATGAATTTTGAACATCATCATCGCTATTAGAGAATACTTTGAAATAAAGTGTGCACTATTCAACGATTGAAAATTTTCATTAGAAGATCAAAAATGAGAGATTCATTTTTATCGAATCTTCTGTCTACCGGTGTGGCGTCCTGCACCATGGCGTCCTGAGCAAAACATGTGATTTCGGCGTGGCAGTCAACGTGTTAACTGTAACCGCGTAATAATCAGTTTCAGATATGCTGCTTTTCTTATATTTTTATTGTTTACAAGTTGACATTTCTTCTGTTACGAATGTCTTGTCTTATATCGAGCCAGACTCGACATTTTTATTTTGTTCCATTATTTTTATTTCTGGGATATGAAACATACACTTTTATATTAAAATTTAATTTAATAAAAAATTTTCTATCCAGATATCTTATTGGTTATGAAAATATAAAAATTCAGTCAAATTATTGACAGTTTTTAAAATTAAAATATTGAAGATGAACTAGTTGGGCTAAAGCGTGGAGTGTATCTCGGACCGCAAAGGGTTAATGTAAAGTCCAAAGTTATATTGCAAAATTTCGATCCATTGTATTCATTTTTTATCTATGAATTTTCTTTAAGCGCTGGTACAATTGATGAAGACAAAAATGAATCAATTAGGTATTTATATTTTTTCTTTAGGCGCTGGCGTCAAGATGGAGCACTTTCAGGCCACCCTGGACCCAAGGAAGCAGGAGTTATTGGAGGCCCGCTTTCTCGGAGCAAGGGTAAGCTTATTTCTTAAGTGTACTTTTCCTTTCTCCTTTCCTTTTATTGCTTTATTTTCGTTCTTTCCATATTTATCGTTACACACGATAGCTTGTATTGTTTCTTTTGCATGTTTAGAAACAAATATCACATATTGTTACAAGTGAGTAACTTTTAAATTAAATGCGGAACCGAACAATTTTTATTGCTAGTCCAACAGTTGTTTGTTTCTCAGGCAATAGCTTTCAATTAACAGTACGACTTCTATGTGTCTGTTACTTGCTAAATTAATTTGGGATAGTTATCCAATCGATTCGATTGTTGGGCGTTCGATTGAATTCCACTTATTACGACCAACTTCGTTCGTGTTTTTCGTACTACTTTTTTTCAAGTATTAATTGACTACTTGTGGCCGACTTCGTCCGCTATTTTCGCATGACTCTTCTCGATTGTTCGATTCGATTAATTCCTACAGGTTTTCTTTTTTTTGTGAAATGTACTGTCTATTTGAAACCAATACAAGTTACTCTGCAGAGTCAAATTTATTAGTTTACGCAATATCGAGAGTGCTCTCGAGAGTAGCTGTCGCGAAGAAAAATTTTTAAATGGATATGCAGTGTATCCGCGCTAAAGTGATACAGGACCATAATTTCTTAAATATTGAAAGTATAAAAAAGACGTTTCTATGAAATTTACGTGGTTTAAACAAACCAATATTTTGGTCAAAGCGAATTTTTTTCACATTATTATTTTCAGAGATGCGAAGGTCAAGTTTGTTTTTTTTTTTTTTTTTTTAAAACGTTAGATATCGCTTTCTAAAACGAGATCATCAATCTTTAACGTATGCTATAAGTTTCAAATTGTTTTAGAGATATTGCCGTTACAAAATTGATTGACCTGCAATTGGAGACTGGTGCAAAATCGGGACGTTAAAGATAAAATCTCATAACTTTGACATTATTAACCCTTTGCAGTCGGCAGATTTTTCAGCTAGGAGTACCAGCCAGTCGGGGCAAATTTAGCTTTTCGGAGTCATTGTTCCCTAAGCGATTTAAGGTGGTATTAAATTTATATTTCAGTATATATTTATTTATTTATAAATTTATTTCTATTTACTTATCATATATTTCTCGATGGTAAAATAACGCGTGAGACGTCCGAAATAGCTAGCTTTCTGTTAATCTTAATTTTTCTGGATTGCTCTTTCGAGACGTGATCATGTCGCCACAGTGGCGATACCGATTTCTACGACAGTTTCGAAGGCACCGACCGCAAAGGGTTAATGTAAAAACAATGTGGCGTCAGCAACAAGCAGAGGGTAGAGTAGAGCAGACGCGAGGATAGCAGAGCGATGCATGTTTATAGTAAAGTGAAGAGCAACGAGGAACAAAACACTATAGCCGTCTATTTATCTTCACGTGTCTCATGTTATTCAAATTTCAATATTGGTGCGTCAAAAAAATGTACAACTGTTGAGAACAGCCGGATGCTCTCGACCATGATGGTCTCTTCTATCAGAGACAGATATTTTTGTTTCTAACTGCACCGCTATTACATGCCACCTTCCTCGCGGCTATGCTTGCCGCTTCACTATAAACACTCGCGTTGGATTATATCGATTTGATTTTTCCGCGACGCGATACGATATTCACCACGCCGTTATCTTCGTTCCTAACTGATTCACTATAATCGTATCCTAAGAAAGAGAGGAGGATAAGAAAAGGAAATCAAGGGTGCTTCGTTCAAGGCCTGCAAGTGAATTCGTCAGTAAGGCATCCTAGCAGATCCATGCCTTAGATGCAGGAATAGTGAAGTTAGGTTAGGATCTGTATGATCACAGTTGTATCATGTCGCTTTTTGATCCAGTGGTTAATTATGCGATACCTCATGTAACGTTAAAAGAGATAGACAAAAAGAGAGAGAGTGTCAATCGGAAGTAAAACAGAAGGTAACGGAAGAACGAGAGACACTAACACTTTTCGGAAGTCTTTGTCAGAATAATCGAACTCTGGCGCGTAGGAATTATTTGGTTTATTAATAACAACAATTACCGAAGTTCAAAATATTTCTCTTAATCAATATACGGCTCTCCTCGCTATTCTCTTTTCTTACGGCACTCTTACAACAAAATCCTCGCGCCCCGAACATTCACTCACTTAAATACACATCCCTCAATCGCTCTATCATTTTTCCACATACATCCCTTTTTCACTCGCACCCAAAATCTTCGCATCCATCCCTTCCAATCGCGCAGTCACGTAGACTTCATTCCCACGGCCCAGTTTCTCAGTTTCAAACATACCCTAGACATAACCCAGACACTCTTCGCTAAAACTCTTTCGACCACCCAAGATTCGTCCACGGTCACACTTTTCCAAACATACCCGGATCAGTCTCACTTGCAACCATAAGTACATTCACACCACCACTCAAGAGGCCCATCCACCGGCGCTGTCCCGTCGCAGGTACTGGCGACTCTTACACTCAAACTTTTATCTATACCGGAAGGTGTACCGAGGGAGCGCAGTAGGCTCGTGAAGAATTGAACCGTCGTCTTTTAGATCTTTCGTTCGAGTAAGGTACGGATAATCAGTCTTGACTCTTCTGGCTGTAAGAATGTTTATTCTTGGGCATTTTTCGTTAGATATGGTTTACAAAAACCACCTAACGGGACACGCTCATTGTCAGAATATGTATATTTAGAAACGGTATGGTTCAGTGAGAATGTCACAAGGTGATCATGATTTTAAGAAAATTAATTTCGGTTAGTATCCCTTTGATGGCGAGGTAGGAGAACGTCACAACAAAAGCCATTAAAATTGTGATTGCATTCTTTATTAAATAACAGTACCGTTATGCCGCAGCTATACATAGCTATATATAGAGGGGCTCAGGAAATTGCGAACAAAGGTTCAGTTTCGGGTGCAAACACCCGTATATTTCTATTACAGATCTTCTGACAGATAGTGCATCGCGACGGAATAAAAAAAAAGAATTCATCTTTTTATTATGCGGTGGGTTTTTATAATAGCCGGTAACAGTGGAGGGATGACGACGTGTTGGGTTAATCACTTAGGATCGATGAACTTTGGGTAGCAAACTAGACCGAGCAGTAACTTCTTGCTTATACAGGGTTTGCTGTATCTACAGGATGCTTTCCTCGAGGTTTCTGCTTCATGATAGTCCAAATATTTTTGGTGGGGTTTGTATCGAGGGATTGAGATGTCCAAGGGAAGCACCGTGATGTCATTTTTCGCCTTCCATTCGGTACAAATGCGGCTTTGGTATTTTAAATCATTGTCTTTTTGAAGAACCCATCGAGTTCTATTTTACTAAAACCACTGTTTCACTGATGTTAATAACCTCCTTTGATACAGTTTTACCATTCTTTGTGCGTTTAGATTCTTTGTAAAGACGCACAAAAACCGAAATCCCATGCGTTAAAGCAACCCCAAACATGTACCTTTAGTGGATGATTTACAGTTCTTTGAATCACTGGATTGCCATGAATAGACCAAGCACGTCTAACAGAAGACCAACCCCAAAGGAGGTGTTGTATGCCAACGTAAAAACAAAAAAAAGCAACCTTGGGAATAAGACTGCCTTTACATGACAATTCTCTATAACAGTCAAACTAGTTATAAAATGCAGGAAAAAAAATAGAACGCATGAAGGTGCTTCCAATCGCTCCAAAATTTCTGTGGTCCGCAGCAAAGACACTTGGTGGTGGTGATTTAAAGGTTGCCCTTTTTTATAGCTGGCGTATGGCTAAGGCCACCGACGTTCTAAAAGACGAATGTTGATAATAACCGTTTGAGTCCCAAGGGGTATTGAAAAAACACTGTCAAAAAATCCCGAACAGC
>SMSQ01026021.1:0-12335 GCA_019453375.1 Ctenoplectra terminalis
ATTGCAGCATCAAATTCTTCAAAGGATGAGGGAGCTTGGAATTATTCCTGTTATTCCTGCGTTCGCCGGTCACGTGCCCAGAGCTTTCCCTAGGCTGTTCCCGAAGGCTAACGTGACCAAAAGCGCTGCTTGGAATCAGTTCTCGGACAAATATTGTTGGTAAAAAAAAAAAAAATCCTCGACCCTGTCTTTGCATCTTTTTTCACCTAATCGAATATCATCTTTCTTAAAAGATCTCCTAATTTTCGAATAAATGTAGAGAAGTTGTTATTCGATGCAATGTAAAAAATTTGTATTTCTCAAAATTAAGAAACCATTTTAGAAAAAACAGGAGAGAAATAAAAAGAAAATAATTGAGACCCAATTTTTCCAAAACCATTCCAGTAACTTTGATAAAATTTTAACCGAGTATTCTAATAAATATAACGATATTTCTAAATAAATTAAATAAATAGTTTGTTTAACGAACCGTTTAGAAAAAAAAAAAAGTTACACGTTACATTAATCATTGGGAATAAAATTATAATTCCTTTTCAGTCCCTATCTGTTGGAACCTACGGACCCACTGTTCCAAAAAATTGGAGAACAGTTTTTGAAAATGGTATGTGGGATTTAAGATCCTGAAGAAGACACTTTTACATCCTCGTTCGTGTTTTACAGTACATCGACGAGTTCGGGACCGATCATGTTTACAATTGCGATACTTTCAACGAGAACGAACCCTACACCAGCGAACTTAAGTTCCTGAAGAACGTAGGACATTCGATTTTCGAAGCTATGAAGAGCGTCGATCCGAACGCTATATGGTAACACCGTTTAATAATAACCAGAAAAACAAAATTTTCATAAAAATGTACGTCTAATTATTTTTCTAGGCTAATGCAAGGTTGGTTGTTCTTTCACGATGCTATTTTCTGGACCGAGCCAAGGATTCAGGCTTTCCTAACTTCAGTTCCATTGGTCAATATTTTTTACATAATTAATTAATTAATTCAACTGGTCCTTTCAAAGTTTATGAATTTTTCTTCCTTTATTTTTCTTTGTTTTTTTCTTTAATTCAGGGAAGAATGATAGTACTGGATCTCCAGTCCGAACAATTCCCGCAATACACCAGACTAAAATCATACTATGGTCAGCCATTTATTTGGTGCATGCTGCACAACTTCGGCGGAACGCTTGGAATGCATGGTTCCGCTGCAATTATTAATCGCGTGAGTTATTTCTCAATCATCTGTACTGTTAGGTTGTCCCAAAAGTTTCTCTCGTTTTATCAATAAATAATGGATGCATAATATTTTGCTCTACAATATATTACCATTTTGCTCTATTTTATTCCAACTATAAACTTCAAATCCGCGGAATAGTATTTAAAAATAATTATATAATCGTATCTTTTATTATTCACTAATCGAAACCAATTTATTTTCCCAAGCGTGTTTTCGAGGCAAGAAAAATGAAAGGCAGCACCATGGTGGGAACAGGTCTAACACCGGAAGGCATAAACCAAAATTACGCAATTTACGAGCTAATGAACGAGATGGCTTATCGCAAACAACCCGTTACACTGGACGACTGGTCAGAATTACTCGTCCTTCGATTTATCATAAAATTTAATGCAACGAAAAACTATCTGCGCGATAATTATCGTGGTCACGCGATCGTTGCAGGTTCGAGAACTACGCCAGACGAAGATATGGCGCGTGGAACGAATACGCGGTTACTGCGTGGAAGAGTTTGGGCAGGACGGTGTACAATTTCTCTGGAAACCAGAAAATTAGAGGGAAATACGTGATTAGTGTGCGACCGAGCTTATATCTCTCGCCAATGGTGACTATACTTCATCGTTACGACTCTCTGAAACTTTACCGTTTTTCCTTTTCCACCTACAATGATTAATACGAAAGACACTGGCTGCGAGGTGAAAAGTGACAAAAATTGTAACATCTTAAATTATTCATTGAGTATCGTATGAATTGTAGACCTGGTACAGTCGAGAGGTATTTTATCGTACTTGGTACGTGTTTCTGCAAGCAAGACACGGGAGACGGAACAGCACTCTCTATCGACACGATGTGGTTGACATAACCAGGCAAGCTCTACAGCTTAAGGCGGATGAACTTTACGTCGCTCTGATAGAATCGTTCGATAAGAGGAACGCGACTTCGTTCAAGTAAGTTATAGATAGGAAACTCAATGGTTGATCAGAGATTACGAGCTACGGTATCTACGGTGCATCGTGAAAGTTCTATTGCTTACGGTAGATGGCAGACCGATTAGATTCCTATTACCTACAACGGATAACGAATTAACAACTCCGCTGTTGACAGTAAATATTTTTACACCGTGTACTCTGTGCTCAATATTTCAGAAAATTCTAACCGCTCAGAGAATCATAATAATGATTATAAAATTCATTTAATTCCATATCCGATCCCAAGATGGCAGGCTAGACGACTTTTGGAACTGTTCACCGACCTTGAGACCATCTTGGCATCCGGAAAGGACTTCCTGTTAGGAACTTGGCTAGAGATGGCCAAAAGTATGGCTCAAAACTGGGTTGAACGAGAATTTTACGAGTACAACGCGAGAAATCAGATTACTCTATGGGGACCAAGGGCGGAAATAAGAGACTACGCGAATAAACAGTGGTCGGGAGTTGTCGCCGATTACTTCAAGCCACGCTGGGCCATTTTCCTCGATGCTCTTGAAACGAATATGACCAAAGGAATTGGATTAAACTTCACGAAGATTAACGAGCAGATATTCCAAGACGTCGAGAAGCCGTTCACGTTCTCCATGAACATTTACCCGACCGAAGAAATAGGTATAAAAGATCGCTCTGATACGTGTTCTATTCGTGAACTTAAATTTTTCAAGTCGGAGCATTTCGGCGTTAAAAATTTAACAGAGATCTCTTTACTTTATGAATTTAAAGCCAAAGATTTTTATATCAAACTTAAAAAATTATTTCTTACAGGAGACTGTATCGATATAGCAGTGAAAATCCAATCTAAATGGTATCAGCCACCAGGTATCAGTTTATTAAACATCACAGAAAATCTAAGCAAGATGGTGGCCAAGGGAAGAATGTAACCTTAAATTATTTCCTGACTGAACTTATTACTAATCACAGCCACTGTGATAGCCGCTCTACTCTGTAAGAACTAATATTATTACTGTATAATACACTCAGAGAATTAATAAAAATCAGAAAAACTTAATTTCGCGTGTCATCAATTATTCAGAAATATATAAAAAAAAATATACACTTGATCACGAAAGTATTCGAACACCGTAAATCTTATTTCTTTAAAATATAATTTTGCATCGAATGTACACAAAATTCGATAAATAACCGAATACTTTTGTGACCAACTTCAAAAATCGTAAGAGAAAAAAAAAAAAAAAAAACCCAGATCAATTCGTCCTACAATCGGCCATCTTTCATTCACTCGATCAATGGTCATTGAAACACCGGTCATGAACCTTGTAAAGATCGTTATTATTGATAAAAGGACACTCTACAACAGTCGAATAAAATTACAGAATTGGAAACAACAACGACAGACTCGAGCCGAGAGCAAAAAGGGGAAAAATCGTAAACTCGCCTACGAATTATATAAAAATTGGTTACACGATTCAGGAATACCTATTTTTCACCAAGTACATAGGCTAGACGCGTGAATTATCGGTAAAAGTACTTACATCGCTCCTCGCTCGTCTTCACTGGTCAAAATTATGGCAGTAAACGACTAAACGTAATTACCTTCGACCGACCGACTGCCTTTCCTCATCGCCTATTAAAACAAACAACCGAAATCGTCCGTGGGATTGATTGTCGAGAAAATCAATGCACGACGTCGAAAACGTTAGCGAGTCGCCATCTTTCTTTTGGTCACCGTAACAGTCAACGACCTTTCGCGGCTTCGACGATCGATTCTCGCTTTGGTCTCGCGTTAATAATCGATCGTTCGCCGATAATCGACCCTCAATTGTCCAATTTGTGACCATCTACTCGCTCGAGTGGAAAATTATTTGATTTATCAATTCTGAAATAGGATCGTACTTCGAATTGTGAAAGATACAAGATTTTCTTCTTCTTTAACCCTTTGACGTACGATTTAATTTTAATTATCTTTCGTTCGAATACGATTTAATTTTTTTTCACACGTTGGTATGACAAGTGTTTGAAAATAACAGAAGTTTTCTTAATGCAAAATAAAGAAACTTATGCAGTTTAACCGCAATAGAATGTAATTCGATTGTCACGACGAATGGAACTCGTCATTATTCATTTCATCCTGAAATTATTATGACCAGTTGCACTCGTCATCTTAGGTCAAGGGGTTAAGTTATAGTTAATAATTATAGTCGTCAATTTTTTTTGCGATTAATTTCTTGTTAACACTACAACTACCGAAGTAGTCGAAACTACCTTGAAATTTTTCAAATAAATTCTATAAGTTCACCATGGAGTAATTTTAATGAACGAATAAAGATTTATTTCTGTTACATTATATATATATATTTTTTTTTCAAATAGTTAATATTTTTAATTCTTCGGTAGAAATAGGTATATTTTAACCGATGGTTCTAGTGTTAATTTTTTGGGAAAATTTAATACGTTGAGTGAAAATGGGTGACAATTGAGGGTCAATTCTAGTTAACACGCGATTAAACTTATCTTGTTAGAAGTAGATTAAGAAACATAGTGCGCGTCTAATATAAGGTACAAAATATGTTGTGCATTTCGTAAGAATATTCGTAACGTGAGAGGTACACCTATTATTATAGACAACAGTGCGCCGTCGTGGATAAAAGCGTCTCCAAAACCTGAGCCACCGAAGAACGCTTCGAACGCTTTTGTCGACGAGGGTTTGAAAAAATATTTCTGGAGATACGTAATATTTTGATTCGAGATCAGAGTAAAACTTGTAAATAATCATGCTTACGGTACTCTTCGATTTTATAAATATTTAAAAGTCGGAAAATTCCTTAAGTTCGATAATACAGTGATAAAATGTCCCACGAAGATTCTTATTTATGTATTTCTTTTTTTTTCTTTTTTTTTTCTTATTTTTTTTTCTTTTTTCTTTCGATCTCAAGTTATTATAATTTTCGTAAGAAAATTTAAAAAATTCTTCAGGGAAGAATAAAGGCGAAAGAAAGCGTAAGCATTGGTATGTACAGAAAGCAATTAGTCGAGAGCAAGACTGGATTAAGCTTCTTCAGTTTAAAATATTACATACCGTCAGAAATATCGTAAACGCAAAATTCTAGTCTTTTCGTGACACACGTACCCGTAATAATTAAACGTAGAAGGCCTACCGATAAACCGAATGTCTTCTCGGGAGATCATCACGATGCGACTGGAGCGCACTCTCTAATACAATACAAACAATCTAACCTTTCATCTTTGTTTTTCAATTATAAATCATCCTGTGTACCAACCAATATCGTGAAAAAAAATATTTTACAATTCTGTATACCTTCCATCTTGTATCATACTTATGAAACAACCTATAAACCAACCAATATCATCCAACAAAACGTTTTACAATTTTATAAACCTTGCATCCTGTAGCACACTTATGAAACAACCTATAAATCAACCAATATCACCCAAATATTTTACAATTTTATAACACTCGCCATTTCGTTCCACAATTATGAATCATCCGGTATACCAACCGATACCATCCAAACGTTTTGCAATTTTAAACAGAGACTCGCTTCTCTATTAAATAATTCTTCATCTAATCATAAAAAGATCTACATACGCTACAGGTTGTTAAAAAAAAAAAAAAAAAAAATCAGTCATCGGTAGACAATCTTGTGGCGCAATTTTCTTGAACTCTTACAGCTACCGTTACTTGCTAGTAAACGTTAGTAACACCGGAAAATGGATGTCTGTTTGTCGCTAGGACACGGTTGCGAACCGTGCAAGTTTTGAAAGAATTCGTGAGGTCGGGACGTGATATGATCATCGGAAGCATCCGGTCGTGAGGTTCGACGGTTATCGATTAAATTCAAACACGCGTTTGTGGTCCCCCGGATATCAGTAAGGTCCAACGAAATCACGAATCTGATTTTTTTTTTTTTTTTTTTTTTTTTTTTGGTTGTGTTCGCTTGGTCGCGTGCTTCGCACTATTCGCGAGATTTAAGTTTTTTTTTTTATGTACAAGCCACTCCGATTTGTCGGTGGGTTCGTTTCGATGTGTCTGAGAAAAAACGATCCTGCGATTTGAGGTTAAGATTTGCAATCTTTGATCGCGTTGCTGAATCTTCTGACTCATATTTTCGACTTTAGTAAGCTTCGATAAGTTTAGTCCCTGGAAGGACTTTTTAATCTTTTTTCTATTTAGAGTTAGAGAAAAATGATCCAATATTTTGTTGTAAGTAAAAGAAAAAAAAAAAGAATTGAAAGAATAATAAAAATGTGCTTAAAAAATAATATCCACGTAGGTGGAGTATCCTTCAGAAGGTTATGGCTGGTCTTTGATTGGGTCGTTACTTTTGGGTCACCCTGCATCCAGTAACTGGTCGCCATTTTTATAGAAATCGAACGATCGTTTTTACCAGACCCTGTATAGATTTTTAGAAAAAGTATATACACAAAAATAAAGCACTTAGAATTTAAATAAGAATTTTCTAAGGAACCATTTTTTTTCAAGTTCTCGTCCTCGCGACGAATCAATCTTTTCGAAACGCAGACACTCGAACCGCGTGTTACGAGAAACTTATCGACTTAAATTACGTAAAAAAATACGATAATGTGCTCGATCAGATCACAGAAGGAATCGAAATAAAAAAAAAAGGACCGAGAAACGATCATTTGTTCTCGTACGAAACATAACCTATAAACAATGTCGTTGTCTCAACAGGCTGTTCTTTCAAGCCCTTTATATTCTAGCGTGCATAGAAAATACGATTAACTTTTCAGTAGTCAGCTCGTAACGTTTCGCCCTCTATCTACCGCTATTTAGTTAAAATTCATAAGTAAAACGCCATCTTGAAAACACCATCGGGCTTCCAAGTATTTCGTTAATCCCTTCAAACTTAATCCCTTAAAATCTAACCTTTTATTTTCTAAATCAAATATTCTACTAACAATTCTTTTATATTCTGTGAACTGTTCCGTTCGATTTCTTCTGAACACGTTTAAATGAATTAAATGCCAGATCCAAGAGAATAAATAAAACAGTGAACCAACGTTCAATCGTAACAGTAACCTTAATAAATAAAATTCTTGAAAAAATACCAATAAAAAATCAAAGAACCACGATTTATCTTCAGCTTTGAATTTGTTGATACAAATATTTCCATCTAGGAAATATCGATATCGTAAAAATCATATAAAAATGAATATCGTCCGAAGGGATTAACCGAGACGATTAAAAATATTTCCATCGTACTTAATCGCTCTACGTACTTAGGATATACAGGTTAAGTTACTTTTTATAGCTGCATGCAAAAATTCAGCTCGGCCGAAAATAGCCTGAGCTGTTTTTCATTCTCGTTAATTAAACAGTCTATGCTGACGGTTCTTTTTCTTTTTTTTCTCATTAAAATTACCTCAGCATAATTCTTTTTTTTCAACTGTTTTCAGACTGTGCAACATTTAATCTGTAAATTCGTTACTTTCAAGTTTCAGAAATCGAGGAATTACCTTCCGACGACTTTAAGGCGAATTTACAAGCGGGCGCCATTTGCAATCAGGCAGTTCGTAGACTGCAACGTTCGCGACGGCTCAACAAGCTTCGACACGTGCTAGTAAAATTGTTTACGAACGCGATTCAGTACTTTCGGGACGAACAACTTAATAATTCCCTTGGAAAGCGACTGTCTCGAAACTTTGTAAAAAGTTCCACGATTCGACGCGATCGCGTGACGAAACTTCTAAACTTGCTCTCAAAAATTCGTGCATTCTTTTCTTTTTTTTTCGCGTGTAATAAAAATTTATGTAAAACTGTGCTTTTCGAGTATGTCACAACAACGAGCGTTGAAAACGAACAGTAAATCATTTTTAGCACTTTAAACTTAATCGTCGAAGAAATTCGCCCAGGACTCGGCGATCGAGCGCTTAACGATTTATTTGGTTGCGTATGTGCACGGTCGATTGATATTTACTCGATCGTCGAATGTTAAGTCGGCTCATACCGTGTTTGTCAACCAATCGGTTGATCGTGGATTCCTTCGACGCTTGCATCCGAGCTTTTCAACAGTATCACCGCTTCTCCATCTCTGTTTCTTGGCTGGACACTTCTGTCACCGGTGGTAGAGGAGTGTCTAGGGATATTTGCCTGGAAATATTCCGAAACACAAAACAAAAATAAACCATTATAGATTTTTACCCAGTTGATGCACGAACTTATCGAGTCGCTGGATGAATGTTCTAAATTGTGAGAAATGGAAATAAAACATTTAAATACGGCGAAACGGATAACAGTGGCGAAACTAGTCAGTCGCCATCTTGTATAATATACATATTAAAAAAATATACGAAATAAAATAAAATGAACGTAAATAGCTCCATACCAGAACTACCGAAATAATCGAAACAATTTGCTCATAAAATGCTCATAATTTTGAAAATAAGCAGAATAATAAGTGTTTAAAACTCTTTCGGCGATTGAGAACCACTATTTGCATCTATAGCTCCCTGAACCACAAGGTAAATTACTCGAATGAATTACGACCGCAAAACTTCCCGAAAAATCCGAACACCTTCAATCTCGGTCGATGAAACGGATCGGTCATAGAACGAGGACCAGACGGATCGTAAACTAGTATGAAAATATAAAAAAAAATAACCATGGCTCTGTGTGATACAGGGTGTCCCAAAAGTTATCCGGTAAAGTTTTGAAAATAATAGCCAATATATTCCAGAGCGTAGCAATTTTTAAAACGCTCTGTGTTTCTGCATTCTAATAGCGCAGTTTCTTCAGTGTCTGCACATTCTATTCTGTTCCTTGAGCTTAAAATCTGTTTCCAAGAACCCGAGGCGACATCGATGGAAATAAATGAACCGGAAAAAATTTACGCTTAGAGATTGTTTACCTGCCGTTTGTTTGCCAATCGTAAGAGTCTGGGGCGGAATTGCTTCTACCTGTTCTCTGAAATCGCTCCGTCTTAGCGTTCCTGATCGCCTTCCTTCCTGGCAAGGTCTCCTCGGGTCTACCCGATGGTGATAATTCCATGCTGTCCACCGCTGCATCCGTGCACACTGTTTTCCCACTTTTCTTCGGTAGAAAAGGATTCTGACAACGAAACAATAATCTCCTATTTAATCGTGTCCTACGAATCGTAGAATTAATCTTGTTGTATTTATTTATTTCTCTTTAATTTTCAAGTTTGAGGTACGGATAAGGTACTTCTAATTTTTTTTTTTCTGAAGAAATAATAAAGAGCGTGATTGTAAAAATTCTACGAATGGTAAAATTAATCTTGTTACGGTATTTATTTATTATTTTTTTCATTATAATTTTCAAGCTTGAGATATGCATAATTTCTAATTTTTATTTTGCACCCAACATTCGTTTTATTTAAATACCAACAAATTTTTCTGAAGAAATAACAGCAAAAGATGAAACATTTTTTGCTAATTATAGCAGCGTTAAAATGGAGACGAGGAATAATTACAGAACTTGTAAAATTACTCAAGAATCAATTTTTAAACTAATCCAAGAACTTTCGATCGGCTACAATTTATTCTTTCTCCATCGCGAGCCTACATAATTCCAGTTATAAAAGGTTAAAGTCCTATTCTCATGAATTTCTCCATGAATCTTCGACCTAGTTTAGTGAAATCACACGAACCCTCGAAAAAAAAAAGAGAAAAAAGAATAAGGGGGAGGAGAGAAAGGCGCTCCACGTTTTATGACACCACACTCAACCGGCATTATTGCCGTGTTTACGGATCCGTCAACCTTCCTTGAACTCGGCTGATATTGACTGGCTGCTCATCAAATAATAAGGCCGGAGACGTGGCGCCGTGGCGAGAGCAGGAGGCAGCTTTTCCACGCCACGAGAGCGTTGGCGACGAGTGGCGCGTCATGAACAGAGAAACAGAGAGGCTTGACCTCCCTGTTTCGCCGGCACGATAGATGAAATGTCGGTCGGAATTGAAATTCAATGGCCGGTCCTTTTATAGCAGTGGCGAGTAAACAGGTCCGAATGACTCTGTGTCCAATGCGAAATCTCTGCAGAGGAAGGAACTCGTTCTCCGATCAAACGAGTCTGATAATCGCTTAATTCATCGCCTAATGGGCTTCCATGCATCTGTGTACTATCTTCTGTTTTGTAACCGTCGATCCGATTGCGAACCACTCTCGCGGCGACACGCGATGTGGATGAGAATGAAATGTGAATTTTAGTCGACAGTGGAGCTAGTGGATTTTTCTTGTACGCCCACGATACATTAGAGGATGAAAGATATGGTTGAGTACTTCGAGGGGTAAACCCGTTACGTTGCAGTAGGAAAGGGTGGATCTCTTTTACGAGAGAGGACAAGAGGAAAATTTGATCGACGAAGGGAAGAGAACGATCGCGTTGAGATAATGTGTACGTTTCAAATTCAATGCGTTGACCACTTTGTGGCGACTCTCCTACGGTACGCCGCCAGAGAGATTCGAGCGACACAGATTTTCGGAAAGATGATTAGCAAAATGGCGCAGGGTTGTTCCGCCTTATGGTGTCTGTTTCTCATCTATGGTGCGAGAGTACATTGTGCGAGAAAATAAAAATACGCGAGACCTGTCCTTATAACTGTGTTAAAAAAATGAACTGTTACGTTATAACCAATCAGATCCGCGTTTCTTCCATTTATCATCTTTGCAACTCTGTAGACTACATCTACCGATTTGTTTGTCCTAATGTCAATATCTTCATGTCTAAGGCACGATTCTGCTAGCAGGTCCCAGACGAAATACCCATTTCTTTCTTTTCCCATTCTATCTTTAGCCACAACTCAAACCGTTATGTATACAGAAACGAAATAAAAAAATAAATTTGTGTTGTACTTTGTTAATAAATGAGTTTCAATGTTGTTCCACTTCGATCACTATCTTCTTCCGCATTGTAAACTAATTGTATAGAATTGTCGCCACTTGTCGTTACGCGGCGGAGTCAAAGAGGAACGAATGTAAGCAACCTAACGCGTAATTGACGATTCGTGCCTGTATAGCTAGCGTCGAAGATTTCGGTTGCTTAAGGTCACCGAGACGCTGCTACCCCCTCCACTCTGTCCCCACCATCGCTCCGTAGCTACATCTGCTGCGCAGCGCTAGAAAGATTTCTTCCGACAGAAATATGGGTTCGACTGGTTAGAATAGAAGATGCACGACTCGTTGCGTACTATTTGGCGAAACGGTCGCGCATACTAATCAGATCGAATCACCAGAGAGACCGCTGTGCCGTCCCGGGAGAAATCTTTTCAGCTCTGCATAGTACAGCAGCTCTATGACAATATCTATCATAGCTCCATAATCGTATCCACCGTGGTTTCATTTATTTATTCCTTGTTTCAAATAAGCGATGAAGTCGAATAAGTCGAGACTCGTAGATTTTATAATTATTTTATTCCACCGATAAATTTGACCGTATTGTTTTTATCGCTTGCTTGTAACTTCACGTTTCGCGAAACTGGTTACTTGTTACGGTGGATTTGTCCTGAATGCTCGAACAAGGTTAGAATGACATTTTTATTCTCTTTCGTTCTTTTTATCGCTTCATTCCTAGTCACGAAGGATTTATTCGGTCGAAGCAGGACACTTGGGGAATTACGAAGAATCAAGTGGATTTTTACGGCTGGCTGCGCTTTATCGCCAAAGTCTACGTTATTCTTGCTCTTAAAGTTTCGATGTACGTACAGGGTGTGCCATTTAATTGTCATCGTTAGTCGTGATAGTACAAGAAACTCTTTTCATACATAATTTGTAATGGTGTACAAGGTAAATCTTGTTCTGGAATAATTTCTTTCTTAGAATTTAACTTAAACGTTCTTTTTGATAAAAAAAAATTATCTTAAAAAATAATGGGTGGACTTCTAAGTGGATGTATTCGATCGATTCGCTATGGACAGCCTCTTCGGTGAAAATATAACCATAAACTCCCTAGAGTAAACATGACAGAGTAACGTTCTCTAGAAACAAACCAGGTCGGTGTTTTATCGCTCGCATCAAGCGAAACACCCTGTACAACCTTGCATAACCGCCATAATAAAGGCTGGACAATCTAGCGTGGATGTACAAGGCTCAATTTACCTTCGACGCAATTATACAGAACAGCTCAACAATAACTATCCTCGTCTTAATTTCTCCGAAACTACGAGAGAG
>SMSQ01026022.1:18797-81702 GCA_019453375.1 Ctenoplectra terminalis
AAAGTTTTCTTAAAATATTTGAAAACTATAACATTTTTCGATTTTTCGTTGAGTTTATGTACTTGTATAATGATAATGAAATAGCTGAAAAAAGGTCACGATATTTTTGATTATATACTCGTATGTACCAAAAATTAAGTAATGAAATACCTACATATTAGTTTTGTTTGNAGCTTATAATAGATTAAATTTACGATTAAAAATATACAACATATCCTGCCTAAAATGGTCACCTAATTATTTCCATTAATTGTAACAATACAAAAAATATTTGTTACACATTTATTATAATTAGAATAATCTGAAAAAGTGAATATATTTCGGAAAAAAAAATATTCGTTCAATACCATTTTTTTTCTTTTTTATCTTGAATTCTAATGTTTAAGGTTAACCCTCTATGGGACCGTGTGATTTAAAAATTACAAACTAATGTATGTATATTTTAAAAAATTAATTTTCTTTAGTTATCACTGCACTATTAAATTTGATTATTGTATTACTGTAGTGACACCACGATCCATCTACGGTAATTATTAGTTAAAACATCTTCAAATCAAAGTAAAAAACTGTAATCGATCGTAATTTTTTCTCCAATAAGCAGACAAAATTCGGGCTGTAGAGGGTTAAATACAAATCATATTTTCATCGGAACTCCGAATTTTAATGTCAGTGGAAAACAATTTGTAACTGTACATAAACATGTTTACTTTTGCACTACAAAAATCTAGAAAACCGTATCATTAACGTGTTCCTAACGTTTATCAGTGTACTGATAAATGCTTCATACTACATTACCTGCTCGGAGGAAAGAAACATTAGTATAATTTTCGTTCACAGTATAACGTGATAATTGCTAAAAATTACAAAATACAACGTTACAGAGAAAGATTTTCAGGGATTACTTGTTTATCATATTTTGTGTGTATAAATTTAATCAAAAAATTACATCAAGTTATATAAACAAATAGAAAAACACGTAAGACTTAAAGATAAAGCGGATCCAAGAAATAGATTTATAATGATAAGGTTTAATAAAAATCTAGATGTTATGACAATTTGTGCATCGGTAAGTTAAGTATATGTGTATGTATGAATTTTGTCTACTTATCACAGAAAAAATTACGATTGCTTACAGTTTTTCACTTTGGCTTGAAAATTCTTAAACTAATAATTGCTACAGATGGATCGTGATGTGAAGTATTAGATTGTAAAGAGTTCAAATCCACTTGGGTTTATTTTATTTTAGTTTTCTTTTTTTTTTTTACGTTTATTAGACTTCTTTTCTATTAATTTCTAACTATATGATAAATATTTTGATTACATTATTTGTTTGTTAATCTGTAATATATGTGCATATGACAACAATGTTTTTGTTGCTGTTTTTACCGTAAACAAAAATTGATCATTATCATGTAGTTATGAATTAAAAGAGATGAAGTGTATTAAACGTAAAGAAAAGAAAAGAAAAAAAAAACTAAAATGAAATAAACCCAAGTGAATTTGAACTCTTTACAATCTAATACTTTGCAACAGGACCACAGATGATATTAAAAAAATATTATGCTTTTAAGTATAACAGGTAGCATAATATCAATTTTTTTGATTTATTTAATTTCTTTAGTTCCTACGTTAATTTTACGTACGTGAAAACATTGAACATTGCACAAAATACTTCCTTCACAAAGAACACACGAAAATTCGCCGTATAAGTTATCCTGACACGCAAAAAACTGCGAAAAAGCGGTTTTTTATTTTTTTAACTATGGCGCACCTAATTAAAAAATCTGAAAAAATGGAGCGTAATAGCATCAATAATATATACTTACTCAAAAAATATAATCATAGATCCGCGATTCCTTCGATATGAAATTGGCATTTTTCTGAATTTTTTTGCGTTTTTTATTTTTTACCGCTTGGATTGTTAATCTAAAAATCTGAAAAAATTCTGTAACATGTGCTTCGCTAACTGTAATATCTCTGATTTTTTTCAGAATTTTTCATGCTCTAGGATTGGAGTAATTGAGCAAAAACGTGATTTTTTAATTTTACCCTTTACTCCCTTCGTGAAGATACAAAGTTGAAACTTGGCACAAATTGATTTTTCTCCATAAGCTATCGAATGATCCATCGCAAGTCGAATTCGGTTTTATGGGCACTTTTGACCCCCTTAACCGGCTATGCCCTTTTTACTTTCTATCTCTAACGATTTTCGAGGCATTTAATGTTAAAATTTCGGAAGATTGAACGAAATCAACAAACGCGTTATCATACCGCTTTATAGGTCAAAAATTTTTCAGTGAACGAATTACAGGATTTATTTTTCCTCTTATGGATAACGGTTGGAAATAGTCCCGCCGAAAAAAAAATCACTGAAGAAAGTTTTCTTAAAATATTTGAAAACTATAACATTTTTCGATTTTTCGTTGAGTTTATGTACTTGTATAATGATAATGAAATAGCTGAAAAAAGGTCACGATATTTTTGATTATATACTCGTATGTACCAAAAATTAAGTAATGAAATACCTACATATTAGTTTTGTTTAAACGAAATATTTGTAATATTGAAAAGTGATATTTTATTGGCGATGAAATTGCACAATTGTATGGCTATTTTAGATGTCTACGCGGCATCCAGGGACGTGCATTATTATAAACTTTATATTCTTTTACCATATTTCCGAAATCCTTCCATTTTTTTTTCAAAATCGTATTTTATAGCGAAAGATTCAAGGAATCGAATATTTTTTTTAAATCCTGAAACTTTAACATCAGTTATTTTTATATTTACTAAGAATAAATATATTCTGTGAGTGTAATTGAAAAAAGCATTCTTTCAGCTTTAAAATGAGTACAAATACAAAGTATTATGATTAAGCTGAACCAAAATATTGCGATCGAAATAATGATGCATCCACTGATTTCGTCCAGTTTTATAAAATTTTATCATTGAATATTTCATAAACCATTTGAGATAGAAAGTTAAAATTTTAGTTAAAATTCACAGTGGTCATAGAGTTTGAAAAAAATCGGTGACTATGACTGTGACTTTGACTATTCTGTACGTTTTGAGGTGAAATGGCTCGTATAACGAATTTATTATACTTACGTGCAGCTTAGTTTCTTCGTTCCTTTTTTTCTGTATTTTTGCAATTTGTTTAGTTTACGTTTCGTATCAATTAACGTACGAAAAAATTTACATTTGCAATTGAAAATGTATACTGTTGATCGATTGATAGAAAAAAAAAGTTGCCGTAAACGGAAAAAAGAATGTGGAGGACTTTTAAATCGGTTAACCCTCTATGGAACCGTGTGACTTAAAAGTTCCAAACTGATGTATCTATATTTGAAAAAATTAATTTTCTTTAGTTATCACTACACTATTACATTTGATTACTGTGTTACTGTAGTGACACCACGATCCATCTACGGTAATTATTACTAAAAAAACATTTTCAAATCAAAGTGAAAAACTGTAATCAGTCGTAACTTTTTCTCCAGTAAGCAGACAAAATTCGGGCTATAGAGGGTTAAGATTGATCAAAAAATACTTCTTACAGCTAAGCAATTTCATATCAATGAAAAATTTTTAACATTTTTTTTTATATCATTGTAAAGCGTATGTTTTGGTACAATGTATGTGTTTGAAGAAAAGCTAACTTTAAATAAAAATATTATTATTTCAATGGAAAAAAAAAAAATTATTTTGAATACTTATATTTGATAGTTACAAAAATTTTAATAGGAGTTTTGCTTTTTAAAAGTGAAATAAATTATAGTAATGGTAAAACTGATTTTTAGAAAAGACACCTCCGATAATCTTAATCTTGACATTTGTTGTCCTTCCTTCTGAATAACATGTAGAAAGTTTCAGCCGACATTCGTTTTTTGTTAAAAAGTTTTTAACAAACAGGAGTTTAGAAAATGCAGCTGTCATTTTGGGCATTGAAAGTCATAAACGACTAATACGCGTGTAAAAGTAATACAGTTTTGATTCGAAATAAACTCGCTCGGAACCGGCCAGTTGTTTAATACAGATCAGGGATACTATTCGATTTGGCTTTATTCTCGAAAAGGAGAACAGAAAACACGGAAAGCGAGTGAGATATCCGAGATAGCGACATACCATAAAGTGTTCGACTGAGCAGTGATATTATTCTTTGAAAAAGAATGTAGCACGCTGGAATCAGTAATACTATTAGATGGTAACATATGAAATGTTCGATTTTGCTGTGTACCGATGCTTTAACTCTTTCTTTTTCCAGTAAATATTTCAATTTTTGAAAATTTTATATCTAGACTTTTAAAGATAGACTTTAAATATATAGACTTTAAAAGTCTAGATATACCGATGCTTTAACCCTTTGCGGACGAGCACTCGTTCGACTCTGATTGGTGGCAGGTGGATGATAATTTCTATATGGAACGAGATTATAAATTGAATATCTAAATAATTAGACAGAAAATAAAATAGAAAACAGACAAATGGTCGACGAAACTTCGCATCGGCATCTCGTATTCGTTTGTCGCTGTGAAGGCGACAATTCGACTTAGAAACCAAATTATAATGTCGCCGCTGCGGCGACATTCGTCCGCAAAGGGTTAACTCTTTCTTTTTCCAGTAAATATTTCAATTTTTGAAAATTTTATATCTAGACTTTTAAAATCTATATATTTAAAGTCTATCTTTAAAAGTCTAGATATAAAATTTTCAAAAATTGAAATATTTACTGGAAAAAGAAAAAGTTAAAGCATCGGTACACAGCAAAATCGGACATTTCATACGTTACCATCTAATAGTATTACTGGTTCCAGCGTGCTACATTCTTTTTCAAAGAATAATATCCTGCATTACTTTTGGTCTCCACTTGTTTTGGTTTATGCATCTAATCTTACTTCGATAAACTATGCTGAGAACATGAATCAACGTGATTTTCGCGTGTTTTTGTGCGAGTGAAAAAATGATTGAAACACAGCAGCAGCTGCACGAAACGTCAACGCTGCATTTGGTGATGATTCGGTCAATGAAATTACAGTACGCTAGGGAGATCAAAAATTTGAAACCGAAAACGAAAGCCTCGAAACTGGGCCACGTAGGAAACCCGAACCAAACATAAACGACGAACAACTGAAGCTTTCAGTTGAAGAAAATCCGCGACAAACGATTCAAAAATTAGCCCAAGAACTCGGTGTTAGTGTTATGACGATCTCACGCCACTTGGAATTCAATGTAAATAAAATAAAGTGAAGAATATGGGTAAGTAGATACCATATGAACTAACCGATCGACAAAAACTTCAACGGCAAGAGATATGCAATTTGTTATTGATTCGAAATCAGTGGGATCCGTTTTTGGATCGCTTTATCACATGCGACGAAAAATGGATTTTATACGACAATAGGAAACGTTCTGTCCAATGACTGTACAAAGGAAATAATCCACGTCGAATGCCAAAACCAGCCTTACACTCGAAAAAGATAATGCTCACTGTTTGCTGGACCATGCCCGATGCGATTCGTTATGATTTCTTAAAGCCGGGTGAAATCATCACAGTAGAAAAGTTCTCTGTGGAAATTGAAGAAATGCATCGAAAATTACGAGACAAACAATCAGCATTGATTAATAAAAAGGAGCCTATTCTGCTACACGACAATGCTCGACCGCATGCATCGCACATAACGGTACAAAAGCTCAGAGAATTAAAATATGAAACTTTGTCCCATTCTTCGTATTCTCTGAATCTATCACCAGCAGATTTTCACTTCTTCAAGTATCTAAGCCATTTTCTCGATGAAAAAATTTTCAGAAATCAAGTACACGTTGAAGAAGCCTGTAAAGAATTTATTTATACCAGGACTCCCGATTGTTATAAAAATGAAATTAAAAAACTCGAAACATGCTGGAAAAAATGTGTAGATTACAATGGTTGTTATTTCGATTAAAAAGATTTAATATAAAGAAAGTTATTCTTAAAAATCGGACATTTCATACATTACAATGTAATAGAATGAGAAAGTATTACATATATTTTATCCTTTTTTTATTGATCATTAAACGATGTCGTTGTTCACTTGACCATAAAGATTTATGGCTTCTCGCTTTCACGAACCTCTCGTTCGTTCTCGAATCTCTCACTTCGCAGACTATTTCAAAGAAAGAAGAGAGGATAACGAGTTGCTCATTCCTAGCGAGAAAACAGTTGCTTATTACGGATCAAAACTGTATTATTTTTACACGCGTATCAGTCGTTTATGAATTTCAATATTCAAAAGGACTGCTGCATTTTCTAAACTCGTGTTTTTTAACACTTTACCAACCTATTATTATTATTACGAGCCGATTAATCGGCTTTTTGCAACCAACGCTCTTCAACCGGGAGCCTATTAATCGGCTTTTTACAGCCAACGTTTATCTACCGCTTGCTACTTAACACATTGCATGCGGGTATATTTCGTCGCGGACTTAGGCGTGTAGCGGGCATTTCTTCGCGAATTTCGCGGAAGGTTAGTCATTCAGTAAAATCACAATAAATCGGTAACTACTTCGTTTTTTTCAACGAAACTTTTTTTATTTTACACTCGAATTTATACTCTATGATTATTTAAAAAAAAAAAAAACACCATACATACTTACAATGCAGATCGTATTTATACGGTACAGGCTCTCCAGCACAAATGTACTAAATACATACTTTTACGTGACCCGCGCTCCAGTGACAGACTGCAAAAAACGTAAAACTACGTTTCCCGCATGCAATGTGTTTGATTACGTTTAATTACTCTACGATAAGAGAAACGATATACTACGTACTCTCACGAATTTCGATTTAAAAACAGAGCAAGAATAAGCGCTTACATTTCCGCACGATAGCCAAAATCAAGCCGGTGTTAGCGATGTATCCGTGCTCGAATGAACCGGTCGGTAAAGTGTTAATAACTTTGTAACAAAACACGAGCGACCACTGTATATACGTAAGTACTTAGGTGGAGCCTGACATAGGTAAATAAAATATGACGTAACATAGGTAATTCTGGAAAAGGAGTCTTCAACTCTAATCTTATTAAATTTCGGATACGTGTAGAGAGCAGAGTCCTGTGTGATATGCATTTTGTCGGAGGCGTGAGACGATCATGATACGGAAGTTACAACAAAAACTATACAGGGTGAGTCTGTTAACGTGACGACCTCAAATAACTTTTGAGGTACTCGTTTTAGGAAAAAATGTTTTATATAAAAGTTGCATGGTACCTTGGGGGACATACGGTGGTCTTATCTATTTTGTATTTCCTAATTTGTTTATTGAGATATTAGGGTTACCTTCAGTTTTTTAAATGGAATGTGTAATTTTTTTCCGGATTCTGGTAGACCATCAAATTCTGCGTAAAAAAGTCTTATACAACTTGCTACTTGCGATGAATAGTTACCGAGATATCTTCAAATAAATAATCTGTTCGAGAGTACGCTGGATCGGACGTGGCAGTAGCATTAGTTGGCCAGCTCGATCACCAGATTTAACGCCGCTGGACTATTTCCTTTGGGGCACATTGAAGAACGAAGTTTATCGCGAACCACCAACAATAGCGGAAGATATGCGAGAACGTATTATTAATGCATGTGCTGGAATAACTACAGAAACACTTAAAAAAGTTCTTCACTCCCTAACAACTCGATCACGTATGTACAATGACTGTAACGGACAGCACTTCGAGCACCACTTGAAATAAAACTTCTTTTACAAATATCTCAGTATCTATTCATGGCAAGTACCAAGTTGTATAATATTTTTTTACGCAGAATTTGATGGTCTATCAGAATCCGGAAAAAAAAACTTACACATTCCATTTAAAAAACTGAAGGCGACCCTAATATCTCAATAAACAAACTAGGAAATACAAAATAGATAAGACCATCGTATGTTCCCCAAGGTACCATGCAACTTTTGTATAAAACATTTTTTCGTAAAACGAATGCCTCAAAAGTTATTTAAGGTCGTCGCGTTAACAGACTTACCTTGTATAGTACATATTACATTGCTTTAATATAAGTGATTAAAGATGAAATTCAGTATGCATTTGTATAGAATTTGGGTTTGATTCGGGTTAGAATTTTTGGGGATCTAGAGAGCAAAGCAGTCACACGCACGGGTAAATAGTTGCATGTATGGTACTGAATCGATTAAAGTTAAGCTTAAAGTTTTCACGCATGAGTGGCTGGAAGGTCTCCGGCCCATAAATCAGCCACAAATTGCATCTCAAACGTAATCCAACTCTACTGTACCTTACCATTGTCGAGACCGTAATCCTGTACAAGTGGATATGAAATTTGATTTCCAATTACTTATATCGATGTAAGTATAGCATATACAATATTATTTCTGTCGTAACTTTTGTGCAATGATCGTTCTAAGCGCTTTGTATCCGTTAGATCGTTTAAATACTGATTTAAATTCTCAATTTCGCGTAATCATCTACTATTCCTTATTTCATTTTTCATATTCCTCTGTTCATTAACAATTTACATCCTTCAAATGACCTTTCTTCGTTCATGCATGCACTATTTCTACGTACACGTTAGTTTTTTATGCTTTTCATACTTAAAATAACTGCTATGTTTAGTAAATTTTTTTGTTAATAACTTTTTAACAAGAAACGAGCGACGACTAAAACTTTATGAAAGTTAATCAGGAGGATGACTTTGACAGTATGTGTTAAGGTCAAGGTCATCGGAGTTGGTTCCCCTAAACGTCAGTTTTATCATAGTAATAAAAAAAAGTGTCGATTTTTGGGTCAAATGATAAAGAAAAGAAGCTGTTAACTCATTAAGATGAATAAAACGACACAAGAAAAAATTAATTCCATACATTATATTTATTTTAGCAAAAATAGAGAGCTCGTGTTTAACTGAATCTAAAAATTGTTTATTTGCTTTCTAAAGCAAATAACGAACAATGAACATCTATTTTATAAAATTGTTTCATTTCCAATGATTTTGTGACATGTTTGCAACTCTTAGATCCATTATCTAAAATACCTCGTATCAAAACAGATTTGTCTTTCTATTAGTTCAAACTCTCCATGTTTTAATGTATAAGAAAAACGAAACAAAATAAAAGCACTAATTTATAATATTTTTTATGTTTTATAGCTTTAACTTTTTAAATATTACTGTTACAAGATTGAAATATAAAATTATAGGACTCAAGACTCGTGCGTTAAAATGTTATCTACAACAAAAACATCGATGGATAAATCAATCCAAGGTGAAGTTCATTCTGAATCAAAAGATACTTCAGTCATTATGAAAAAATTAGCATATACCACAGCCACTTCTTTTGAAGATCGTCAAACGAATGAAAGTTGTGAAATAAAAATAGAACAAAAAGATTTGAAAGAAATTGAGAAACCGAAAAAAGTGCAATTAAAAAATGAAAATTTGTCGGAATTGAAACGAGAACATTCTAAGCCTAAAACCGTAGAAATAAAAAATGTTAAAGTGAAAACGCAAGAAATAAAAACAGGGGATAAAGGATCAAACACTTTAAGCGATGCTGCTGGAACTCAAACCAATGTACCAAAATGCAAAATGATTCCCATTGCTGATAAATTCGTAAGTTTTATTATACATAATACAACAAAAATAATTACCTCTATCTTTTCTTTGCAGTAATGATGATATTCTTGACATATTATTCAAAGTACATACATGCTTATAGCACTTTAACTTGACAATTATTACACATATATATTTAGGTTACTTATTTTTATTTCGTACAACGTTATTGATAGTTTTATCGAAGAAACTGTATCATGTTTAATCATCTAAAGTTATTTTTGGCAACACAAAAAATTTGTCTCACTTTATACGAAAAATATTGAAATGAAACAACTTTAATCTTCAAAGTAGTTATTTTCTCAAATTTTTAAAGTTGTCGACATTTGTATTCATTAATGGCATACTTTTATTATCGTACCGCTGGAGCTTATACAAAATAAATTCAATCACGTATATTATGTTGACTTTCAAACAACCGTTAATGCCATAAAAAAACGAATTGCATAAAATTGATACGATTATGAAAATAGGCGTGTACCTATCGTGCCTCGAAAAATATTCGGTGATTTTTGTCCAATGGGTATACTTGCAAAATTAGGTTAATTACATGTCTTTATAATATCATGAATAATATGTATACAGATTTTGTAAATTCGCATAAATTTCATACATATAGTTTCTTTTTTTCTATATCCACAGGGTGTTTGGCAACAGGTGTCAAAAACTTTAAGCGATGATTCTATAAGTTAAAATAAGATGAAAATTAAAACTAATAAAATTACTAATTAAGTAATTACTAATTACTAATTAAAGATTAAAGCTTCATTTTTTAGTTACTAACATTTAAAACTCAGTCGAAATATGGTCAGACTCCTGTTTAGGGGAACAACCTCCAGTGAACTGGACCTTGACATCCATACGTCATTATCAATTAAAAAGTTATGAAGAAAAGAATTTCAGGAAATATAAGTATTAACGTCGGTATATTTAAGAAGTAAAAGGTGTATTTTTGTAACGCTCCGGTGGCCGAGCGACACGATCTTTGGAGGTATCAAAGAGAAATGAGGGTGACTCTCAAATATAAATTCTTAGCTAGATAACAGTCATCGTCGTCAACTGTCGAATAGCTGATGACGCTATAGCGGTATCGGTCTCATTACTTATACGGTATCTCACAGATGTAAGTTATGTTATGGTATATTTTAATTTCAATGACTGAAAAGTCTAGTCATTAGTTATCAAGGAATTAAATATATTTGACGTACAAAATACCGTCAACTTATACAGATTTGGACTGAGTTAGGGCTAGATTAATTTGAGCAATTACTTGAGTATCCAGATACTCGAATACCAACAAAATTGTCGTTCAAATATCCGGATATCCGGATGCTTGTTTAATTTAGATTCGAGTATCCAGTATGCACTCTTAAATGTTCGCAAAGGTCAATGGTGGATGTATATGTTAAGGGATCCAAAGAAAAAGCTGTTCTGTTTAGTCAGAATTCAAATAAAACTAGCTTTATACAATTTAATAAGAGATTCCAGATTCCAGATTCCAGATTTCGAATCATTATGAGTAATTCGGATACTCGGATATCCGGATAGTAAGAGCTCTAGTATCTACTGCATTACGATATAAATAGGATTATTAGATTATAATAAGACCGATGAACTCGTCTAGCCGGCTGTGATTTCTCAATCGAGAAGAACTTCCGCTTATGGAATCTGAAAGTTAGTAAAGTAGAAATTACCAAAAAAGTGCAATTTGACTTACAATCAGAAATTGAAATGTCACACAATACATTTAGACAATTTATCCAGTGAAAGACAAGAAGTGATTCTAAAAATGACTCAAAGAGCAAAGTAACAGAAATACAATGAAGCCGATGATGGGTATCAAAAAATTCAACAAGATTTGAGATCTGTAGTTACAGTACTACTTACAATGGTAGGGAAGCTATCATATGATGAAGCAATAGCAGTTGAGTACAAAAGATAGAAAGTCTAAATGAAAATTCTTTTAAGGATTACTTAGGGTCGTGACAACATATGTAAAGGTCAAGGTCACTAAAGCTAGGTCTCTTAAATAGAAATATTCTTGGGGACCAGCAAGTCTCTGTATACTAACAAATGTATGTTAGTTCAAGATAGTAAGTGGTTACGGTAATCGTGCTCGGTTAGTAATCTAATATCAGCCTCATTATCCTCATTGATGTCTAAATAAACTGTACCAACTGTTTTGCTTCTAGATGTTCCTTACAATTAACATTTGTAGGAAATTTCATTCTTTGCCCCTCGCTCTATATTGGTTGAATCGTAGCCATACTTAAAAGATACTTCAAACCCTCTATTTTCTCCATATTACAGCATATTACTGTCTTGTTGGCAATTTAAACTGAGCTATAACTGTACTGTACACTATTTACAATCCAAATTTTAGATATTCTTCAAGTTGGGCTTTGCTAAATTTTTAATATATTTGTAAATTGGACAATATCTAAATTTCAGAGCATTTTGTCGATCCTCTGTAAAAAAATTCCTTTTCATTCCACTTCTTACAATAAGTAACTGATTTAATAATTCTTGACTATCGGTTATTTATAAAACTTCTCCATTTATTTATCTTAACTTATCTTTTAATGAAATTTACCAATTGTATTTTTTGTAGTTGAGTGAGCTACTATCTAACTTTTTCAGTTTATCTGGATACACTTTTAGGAACCTTTCTTCATTTATGTCATATACTCTAGCCAAATATTTCAAGGCTCTACGTATTATAAGACATTCCAGCTTGGATCTGCCACATCTATTCTGACCAAATAATTTGGAGTTCGTCTGGGGATGTTAAGTATTTGTTTTAAGAAGCTCATATGTACTTTTTCAGCTCACTACCTTAACTTAAACCTCGCTTGCATAAAGAACTGTTAATATCACTATTGCTTCAAATAAGTGTATTCTTCCTTCCCAGTTTCGCATTTTACCTTCAATCATTGGCTTCCAGATTGTATCCAACGCTATCCTACCCTTGTTCATGAAATACCCGCCTGGTCAGAGTCCCGACGAACCGAAAAGTCCTCCCAAATATATATATGTGACTTTATTACTTTTACTCTTGACTCATTGTATCTGCATTCTTTAAGTTTCCTTTTTCTCTCTGCTTTATGGAAAATTATTATTTTCTATTTACCTATGTTTACTGTTAAGCCATTTTCCATAACGCACTGTGCCAAAATATTCAGTTTGCATTGTAAGTATATTAAACTACATTACATTATACTACTATTATTACATTAAACATCAACAATAAAAGATCATCAGCAAACATTAGAATTTCTATTTCTCTCACCAGTTTTTAGTGTCCCCATTTTGGAAACAAAATTCGATTATGTCGTACAGGAGTAAAAGAAAGAACATTAGACTCATTGTGCCACCCTCAAGCACCCTCTACGAAATCTCTATCTCCCCTTCCATCTATCATTCTGACACTGAGCGACGCGTTCTTATAGATAGTTCTCTCAATCTAGTGCGAAACAGTTTCTTTCACAGAATCGAATGTATCACTGAGTCAAATACTCTTTGAAAATCAACGAATGCAGCTAGTAGCTCTCCTCCCTCCCTCCCAATTCCAGCGCTATGTTGGTATTCACAACAAACAGGTTGTCCTCGTATTCTCTGCTCGCTCTGAATCCTGTCTGTCCTTCTGGAACCATTTTGGTAACCTCACATCACCTCACAATTCTATTTGTTAACCATCTATGGCTCTGTGCAACTTAAAAGTTACAAACTAATGTATCTATATTTTAAAAAGTTTGTTTTATCTAGTTATCACTGTTCTATTAAATTTGATTAGTGTATCACCGTAGCGACACTACGATCCAGCTGTAGCAATTATTAGTTTAAAAATTTTCAAAACAAAGTGAAAAACTGTTAGCAATCGTAATCTTTTCTCTGATAAACAGACAAAATTCGGGCTATAGAGGGTTAATATCGATTCAAACGCCTTTAGAATTGTGTTAGCTAAGGTGATGCCTCTGTAGTTCCTAAGGTCATCAAGGTTTTCTTTCTTGTGTAGTAATATCTGCTCGAATTTATACCATCCATCGGGAATGTTTTGAAAATGTTATTAAAAATCCGTAATAACTGCCTGTGGCATATGTAAACAGCCACCTGGTCTCTGCAAGCGACGTATTTCAATAGTATTTTTCTAGATATATCTATCTAACTTCTTTTCTACATATATCTAATTTCTCACGGTTTCGTACGAGTCTGGTCATTTTCGTACACATTTGGCGACCAGGCCCGCACGAGTCACTGTCGGTTACGTCTCTTCACTTTCTCTTTTTTTTTTCTCTCGAGCTTTCCATGACAATATTTCCTTTAGAATTTCTCTAGTGTTTCCGGTCGTTAATGTCTTCTTCAAGGTTTGACCAGGGCCTGGTTACCCTTACGTTACAAGTGTTAACCAGATTGTGCAAATTCGGTACTCCCACTCTTCTCTACTTTCTCTCAGTTTTCCCGCGTTTCTAGCTTTCCCCTCCTCCTCTAACTATTTCTTTGTATCTATATCTTTTTCTCTCTCGGCTCTTGCCTTTTTAAGAGCTGACAATTTCGCCCTCGGGATGAATCGTTCACCAACCGTAGTCGATGCTTGCTGTGCATTGCTATTTCGTTTTTTTGTATTAGTAAATTGAGTGGTGAAGAGTTCACTGGTACACTATATTATCTTCCCCTCACTGTCATTTCATATTAGGAGGTAGGAATTTATAAAACTCGGCCTGTACTCGATTCGAGTCTTGTACTTCATTGCTTTTCGTTTTCTTTACCGCTTCAAGCTTATGCATTCTTATTTCTTCATCCAATTCTGGATTCCTATCATGTACGAAGCTGGTACTATCTATGAGTCTGGGCAGATAGACTGCTCTATAAAATTCTTCAATCTTGTTTCTCTCTAGTTGCGACCCTCGACTTTCCGCTCTCATCAATTTCCCGACCTTTCTCAGAAATCTCTACTATTTTTCGTATCTTTTAGCACTCTCTTTCCGATTCTTCTCTATATCTTGTCTTGGATTTCTTTATTATGTTAACATATTTCTTCCCGGACTCTAAATATTTTAACTTTGATTTCATATGTTTAGAAGCTTATCCAGCTTCTAAAATCTCTCCTTATTTGTTTTCTCAAAACTTTACAGTCTTCTGTAAACCATGGTTTATTTTTGACTTCCTTGTGTTTACCCACCTTTATTATCTTATTTATCCCTAGCTGTTTTTCTGCATCCCAAATTGACCACACCGAAAATAGTAGACTATCTTCTTTATCTTGATTTGTACCGAACACTTTATTTCTCAATAAAACAAGATACGTGTTTTCTTTCTTTTTTGCCACCGAAGGTTCTCCGTCCTTACTTGTTCATCCGTTCCTCCATTACTCCCGCCTCTCGGTTTCTCGTTTTCCAACATGAGCTCAATCCTTATAGGAAGATGATCCGAGACGACCCTATGCTCATTATTTCCAAACCTGCACGAACATTAGGTTAGTACTCGTTGCTCATATCGTGTCAATGGTGCTTGTTCCTCTGGGACTTACGTTCCCGTCCATAAGTCACCGGACACTTGTAGGTTTTGAATAAAAAGTTTATCGAAGTAAACGTTCGGTGAGATCTTAAGAAGATAGCATAATTGAAGGTTCTGTATAATGTGAAAAATTAGTTAGTGGTTGGGACATTTTATAACTATAGCACAAACGATTTCTTATTTTAAATTTGTTAAGTGTCCGGTGACTTATGGACGGGAGTGTACATACAGGGTATCCGCTGTCACACTGGACAGTTCTTTATTTCCTAACGTATTGCAGACAAAAATAGATTTTTTTATTAAAATTACACGATATACGGAGACTCTTGATGAAAGCAAATTTTTTTTTTTACTTTATTATTTAATAAGATATGAAGGTCAAGTTCGTTTTCTTTTTTAAACGGAACTATGTGTGTTTTTTCAGATGATTACGTACAGTAGTGGCCACAGAAATTGCACCACCTTGTACAAGGTGTAACTGCTTTTCCAAAACTGACAATATCATACATAATTGTAAAAGAATTGTTGCAAACGATTGAAAAATAAGATTATTCAAAACTATTAAAAGACCACGTTAATACGTTGACTGCCGTGGGGGCCACCGGTGCCGACGACGCGACCAATAGTAAAATACATAATTAGAGTAAATGTGAATACTGATAAATTTTAAAATAATACCACTGTTACTATAATGGTTTGAAGAAATTAATTCCATACAGGACGTGCAAAAATAATTTTATTGATGGAAGGAAAATATACATATTATTTTTTTCAACGTAATATACATCGCATAATAAGAAATTCATGTTGGCGCCATGGACAAATCACGTAAAATGTGCGCGGCAGTTAACGTGTTAATAGAATTTAGTATGACTACAAAGTTTGCAATATATCTAAATATTCGACAAACTGTGTTCTTCAGGAGTGGTGCAATTTTATTGGCCACTACTGTAGATAGTGTATTTCAAAACAAATTCATCAACTCTACGGATATACACATAACTGATTTTGATTAGTTTTTGAGATACTGAGCTTAAAAGTTTACTGCTTTTTCCGGAGAAATACTTCCTTGGAATACGAAGCACGGTTGGTGGGCAGACTGTCCCGTGTTATCGTATTCTATCTACTTTTTATCGCAGGTTTCAAAATTCAATCAATAAATGGGTCAATTTCAATCCAAGAGAGAAAATTATTGCATATGGTTAATCGGCAGTGTTTCTTCTCCTCCGTCAAACGATGCAGAATCCATGTATCTATAATTTTACGGAAACGAAGAGAGTGCAAATGTTTTCTTGCCATTGATTCATCACATCAGAACACTTCTGCGACATTTGAACATCTTTTTCGCGAGTTTGAACGCATATGCTTCAATTTTTCATCTTCGATGACAGACGAACGTCTTAAACGCGACTCATCATCCAACGATTCATTTTCTTCCTTTAATCGTTTAAACTATTTTTGTGCGGTTCTTTTACTAACAGTAGCTTTTCCATATACAGGGTGTCCTAAAAGATCTGTAAGTCCCTTTAAGGTGTGATTCCTGAGATGATTTCAAGCAACTTTTTCCTTTGTGAAAATGTCAAATTTAGTTTCGTCGACGAGTTATTAACACTAGGTTTACGGGCATCGATTGGATCATTTTAATGGGTACATTGAAATACAAATTTTTTGTAATATCATTAGTTCGGTTTACTTCAAATTAATACATTTCTATAAGCAGAGATTTACTTCGTACATTTTTCTATATAAATTTCATTTTGAGTTTATATTTTTCGCACGCATTATTGTTAAACTTAAGCACGAAATCTGAACTGAGTCAAATTGACGGGTTCCGTAAATCTAGTGTTAACGAATAACACTGACCAATCACAAAGCGAGTAAGACGGCTGGCTGTCAGCAGGAGCGTTGATTTCGCGCCGTGCTTGTGTCTCGATGAACAAGTCAGAATGTATCGAAGCAACTGAGAACAAGTGTTCAAACTCAGTTTATTTGTTCCACACGAATAATAATTGATTTATTTATTTGGTATAACTTTTATTCAATACTCGTCAACAGTTGCTTCGATACATTCTGACTTGCTCGTCAAAGCATAACCGTGGCACAGAGTCAATGCTCCGCTGGCGGCCAACCGCTTTACTCGCTCTGTGATTGGTCAGTGTTTTTTGTTAATAACTCGTTAACAAAGCTAATCTTGACATTTTCGGAAAGGAAAAACTTGAAATCATCTCAGGAATTATCCCTTAAAGGGACTTACAGACCTCTTGGGACACCCTATATATTACAAATGCTTCTTGCTATATTTGCTTCATATTTCTAAGTTTAAACTCGTAGAGTAAGAAAGCACAAGTTTTCAACTTCTCGCTATCCATGTTTATTATCGCATAACAATTGTTATGAAATGTTAAAACAATTTAAAACAGCGAAGGATGTATACTAACTACAAAGATCAAACTTTTCGGTGAAATTAATTTTATGCATTAACAATGAATAAACATTTTCACGAATTCCTTTCCTTCTGATTGACGCTAGAGTGGTACAACTTTGATCGCATCACGCATAAAGAACAATAAAAACGAAAACGAAAAGTAGAAAAATTGTGTGAATTACACGAAGCTGCTCGACCGGCTGTAACAATTCTTATGCGTATGGATATTTTTATGAACATTTGTTTTATATGTGAATCTTTTTACAGATAATTGCTTTGCGTAAGAAGCATGCGAATTATTTATGTTGTCAGTCTTGTATTGAAAAAAGCACTGATTCTTTTTACTTAAAAAGGTGGGCTTCCTTTGAACGTAGACAGCTTTAACGTGTAATCGACCATTTTTCTTATAAGATGTCGGAAGATCGATTACGACGCTGAACGTTAGTTACATGCTATGTATTATTGGATTTCAGGATCACTGTATCCCCCTCGTATTTTAAGCTAACCTACATTCGTTGGTGGAAGATTTACCGAGCACCAGGGATATTTCAACCGATTGTTGAACTTCAATAGCTAAAGATATAGTAATTTCAAACGCAATTTTGTTATTCTTGATTTTTGTCTTATTAGACTTGTAAAATTACCTCGTGCAATTTTGATCACCTATTGTCGAACACTGACCTCAATATCTTTTGATGGAAAAAGACTAAATTCAATTATCCATACTGTATTTATCTTAAATATAACAAAATCATAAAATAATATGCATAATAAGCAATCGAAAATAATTTACGTAAAATGGTTATTGACAAGTTTCGTACAAAAATTGATTTTCCGAGCTCAGTATAGGAACCTTAACTTCAAAATTTTTTTCTGTGCAAGAAAAATTTCAAATGATCTTGTTTTATTAAATACTAATTTATATTCGAAAAATGATTCGTGTAAAATTACTCAAGATCTTTAAAATTTCTAGTACTTTTCTGATAGTATTTTCCAATATATTTTTGAGATAATTAAATCGTAAATTCTTGTACAGAGACTATATGCTTTATTTTATACAGTGTGTCTCACGAACTTTGTCCACTTAAATATCTTGGTTATTTCAAAGAATACGAGAAAATGTTACTTACAGAAGTTGTAGGATTTAAGAAACCACATAATATGGTACAAGTGGAATTCTTGCAAGCGAAGGCGTAGAGAAAATATAGTGGTCCTCTTTGGTTTTTTAAATGGAGTGTCCAATTTTTTTATGCTCGATTTCGATAGATTGGCGTATTCTGAGTATAAAAGTACTAAGCTGCATTTGTCCTAAAACTTACCGTTGCTGAGATATTTTACTTTCTGCATTCTGTTACTTTCATTATGGAACGTATTCGAAGATACATACGTTCACTACGTCAAATGTAAACAAACAGCGAATAATAAATGTCATGAAATAGCATTGTTAGGCTTTCGACGTCTCTCAGTTTCATGAGAAATGCAATTGTGGCTCGAAACTTATACGGTGAAAAATATCCAAACCACATGTGCTCTTCGCACAAGACTTTTCAAAGATTGTATAAAAAATTAAAAGAAACTGGAAATCTCACTGTTCGTAAGATGAATCGTGACAAGCCTGTATCTAGTGAAGATAATGAAATTAATGTTGTTGCAATGGTACATCATAATCCTTATCAGTTTACGTCAGATTGAGCGTGAATCTGAAGTCAGCAGAAGTAAGATATCTCAGCAACGGTAAGTTTCGCTAAACGAACAATCACTTTTACTGGAAAGAAATTGTAATCACGATTACAGGGCGACGACGCTTCGCATGAGCATAGCCGCCGCCCTTAGGCCTTCCGTACGAGAATTATTATATCGTGTATTTTTACCTGCTGTTTTAATTTTCCCGATCCAAGAAACCATTAACCGTGTGTAATACAAGTTACTTAACAAAATATTCTGCATAAAAACCAATCATGAACGCAGAAAGAGCCGTCCGTTACGAATCGTGGGTATAACTTCAAACGTAATAATATACAGGGTGTTCGGTAATTGGTGGTACAAGCGAAAAGGAGGTGATTCTACGTGAAAAAATAAATCGAAAATATCGAACAAAAATTTTTCGTTTGAGACATTGTTTTCGAGAAAATCGATTTTGAATTTTCGCCTAATACACGTGCACTAGATCATTGTCTCGATGGGACACGTAAATTACAAAGTAATCACAAAGTTTATTTTTACAGAAATTGCTGAAAATTTTGCCCATTCTGCCGAGACAATGATCTACAGTGAGAATCGTTATAACGAGACACGATCAAGTGCACGTGTATTAGGCAAAAATTCAAAATCGATTTTCTCGAAAACAAAGTCTCAAACGAAAAATTTTTATTCGATATTTTCGATCACCCCCTTTTCGCTTGTACCACCAGTTACCGAACACCCTGTAGATTTATAAGGGTGAAATTAAAAATTCCAATTTATCCGTATTTTTTGCTTATACTTATAGTTTGTGTGTACAAATTTTGATGGAAATACTTCAACGTTTTATAAAAGAAATTTGCAAATTAATGTTTTTTGTAAAAACTTGTATAAACAAAGTAATATTTGGGGAATTTGTTTTTACCATATAATTGGCCTTTCAAAACCACGCAATTTGCATTTTTTATTTTTTCTCTGCGCCAAATAGTTTTCGAGATATTCGTTAAAATATGATTTTCAACCCTACTTTGAGGGCTGTTTTCACCCCTTCAACATGGATGTTTGCAGGATAAAAGAAAAATACGTGTCAAATATTTTTTCCGAGTTCTGTAACATATCAAAATTTCATCAAAATCGGGGTGTGTCATTTGGGTGATGTCCCTTGTTAGTTTACTTTTTTATTTATACGTGAATCATTCGAAAAGTTCTCAGTAAGAATGCTGAAATTTGTAGCGTTTCAATACATTTTATTTATTGTATGAATAACTTTAACTGCTCTTAACAATCGATCAGAAGTTAATTCAAATATAAATTTCTCAAAAATTGTTTGGAATGTTTTAAGAAAAACAAAACTAATTCCATCCGTCTTATAACTATTTCATTGCTACGTATTGGAGACAAAAAAACAATCCAAATAATGAAAGTATTCGTCTTTATCAAAGAAAGTGATATGTATCTGTAAAACCTGTTGAAAAGGTAATGGATTAGCTTTATGAAACACTGAAGAGATATTACTGATAAGTTACCTTTCAAAAGATAAAACGATTACCAAAGAATACTACACTAATGTTTTGGACCAATTAAACAAAAAGATTGTGTGAGACACTCAAGTTTAGAAAAGAAAAAAATTACCTTATTCGACAGATTTAACTCTAACTTCTGTCTATTGCTACAGTTGAAAAAACTCCATGGTGGACGAAAAAGTTGAGGAAACAATTGATAAACATTTTGCATTGTATTTCGCATTATAATAGCTTTGGAATATTGTTGGTCCAAATGTATTGGTGTTAAAGAAGATTACATTGAAAAATAAAAGTAATTTGAAAACAATATCAACTGTTTTTTCATTCGATTTTAAGAACATTTTAATCATTTTTATATGATACATTAACTAAAAAAATTCTCTTTAATACAGCATTTGATTTGAATAAGTCCTTACACATAGAAAAATTAACTTACAATTAAACGAAGTATGATATTAGGTTGTCCCGAAAGTTTCTTTCGTCATCTTCACGAAGTAGCTTCGTCTGACAATGTTAATGTAAATATCTAGCCTCATTTGTTAAACGAGAAATGAAAAAAAGTAATAGAGAACAAATCCTATATAAAATAATAATATATTGCAAAACATAAAATATTATGCTTCCGTTACTTATGAATAAAACGGAAGAAACTTTTGGGACAACCTAATAGTTTCATAAGAAAACATCCTTTTGATATGACCATTTTCTTCTTGTTTTTGAAATTTTCTCTGAAAATTCTATGTGATCTATCAGAATTTGTTCTGTAATTAAAAGAATCTATAGCTCAAATTGTTTGATTTTATAACAAAATCAAAAATATGATTTTTGCTCGTGTATTTTCGTATTAGGACCACTGTGCATCGTTTTAGAAAAATTTTGCAAGCATGAAAACCGTGAAGACAATTTCTATATTATTAATATCTGGTTACAATTTTTTAATGTATTCTCTTATTTTAATTATTAGCTTAAATATCAATAAAGATATATACGAAATGTAAACGCTGCAGGTTTATTTACTAATGTCGTCATCTCTTTAAATGAAAAAAAAAACAATTTTATTTCACGCGATATATTTTATTTATTATATTTTCGTTGACTTTTTCGTAATATTTTTTATAGTATACAATTTGTTTAATAGTAAATAATGTAAATAATATTAATTAATGTTACATAAAATATTTTAAGGACGCTCAAAAACCATCAAATGTTGCTGTACCTCGAAAATGCCCTCCTCTATCTACACCACTTTTAAGTGAACGCCCACTTGTTTTAACAACGCATCTTGTGCCTTCGCTACCGATTAGTTTGTTTGAAGTGCTTGTAGAAGCAATCGAAGTTGCTACAGAAAAGCCAGTGGTATTGCTGTACGAACCCAGAAGTGACAGACCAGTTGCAAAAGAAGTCGCGGATATTGGTATGTTACTGTATTAAACTATGTATACATATTACACATCGTATACGTTACAATATATGGTTCTGATGTTTTTTTATTTTTACCAACAGCGAAAATTATTCTTTTACAAGTAAACCTCGGAGAAATAAATTGTAGTAATGTTATAAACAGATGATAATAATTACTATTTTTTAGCCATTTTACCAGCAAGCAGCGACTGGGAAGACGGTAAACTTTTACCCGCAAGTTTTTGTTTCGAACACCATCTTAATAAAAATAATTCACCGTGTGTTTATGCCGATGTTGTTGTAGCTGCTGACCGTGCATCACATGTAGAAGTAAACACGAAATTCAAATATAAATCATAATTAAAAATACACATACATTAATTTGTGGATATTTTTACAGGACATTACAGATCTTCGTGGTCATAGATGCTCTCTTCCAGATCGAAAGAAAAATGTTGGTGCCGCAGCATTATTATTTAATTATTTATATACGAAAGGTGAAAACCCAGCCTTTTTTGGTAACACTCTTGGTCCGTATATTACTAGTAAAATCTTGTTTGCTATTTTCAGTATCTCATAAAAATATCAATTAAATTGCAAATTTTTAGATGCCGATACACAGGTTGCTACTTTACAAATGGTTGCAGGGAAACAAGCAGAAGTTGGAATTTTAGAATCTCCTGTCATTAAATATCATAAAAATAGGCTACCGGGAATCGATTCGCTTCATATTTTAACAAGTCTGGGACCTTTACCACCTTACCGCATTATGGTAAAAAAGACACTTTCAGGTATACAAAATTTAGCACAACAAATAATAATAATAAATAAATATAAAACGCTGTTGTTTATACTTGGATTTTTTTTTATGCTAAGAATTATCCCTTATTTTTTATTACATTTACAGATGTCCTTACAAGAAAAATCACAGCTTACTTGTTAAATATAAGTCAAAACAAAGAATGGACAGACAGATTCGCTCCTTTTGGTGTTAAGGGTTTTATGAAAAATTTTGAAGAATTATACGAACTTGGAGACGTAAAATCAGCAGTTACAAGCGTACCGTACTACTGAAAACTGTCTTATTCTTATTGAATTACTTATCGGTATACATGTATAATTATATGTTATTGTTACTTATTTTTTTACTACTTGGCATTTTTATTTTTCACAAATTAAAAGTTTAATAAATATAATATTCAATCATGATTTTCTATATATACAAATTAGTTCTAAATACTTTGTCACAAGCAATCTCTTTATAATAGATTAATTTGTAGTTAACAGCACTTTTACACAAAAAACATTCGCAAAAATTATTTTACAAATCATGCAATATCTGATCGATAATAGTCAAAAATTGATAAGGTACTCATTTAATATAGATTTAAAAAGCTAATTAAACAAAATATTAGATTACCAAAAATTTGGAGAAAATTGGCCATCCGGGGGAGGTATAGAACCTTTTGTTAAACTATTCCTCAAAAATTCTTCAAGTCGCACTAATGGACCGCCACCAATATATCCTACACTTTTCATACGCGGATAATATTCTTCTGACAATAAAATTAATAGTTTATGGAATTGTTTCGGGTAAGCAGTCCACAGTGCATTTCCAGCAACTTCAAGCATGTCCAACAAAAGAGTTGCACAAAGATCTGATACTTCCTTTCGTGGTTCTAAAATAAAGTTGCAGGATATTATTGAAAATTCGGTAATTTTCATATTATGTTATATTTCATATCTGCCTAAACATTTATATTACCGATATTTAAAATAGCGGCCAACCATCGCCATGCATTTTGAAGTCCATGTGGATTAGGTTTAGTAATACCTTTTCTTTGAAACGTGATAGTAATAGAAGCATACAATCTCATCAAACCAGACATTCTTTTCAAAAATTTATCATGTTTCTCAACTGTACCATCTTCGGCATATTTATAACCCATTAATTTGTAATAATCTTCATTCGATTGTCCTACCATTTTCGGCATAAAAACAGGAACCGTAAATGGACAAACATTATGAAAGTATGACAAAAGTAAATCACCAAAATCGGAATGATCGTTCCAAAGAGCTACAATTATGGCAGCAATTGGAAATGCCATCTTTGATTTGCTTGAAACAAGTGTTTCACCTTGATTCTGTTAAAACGAATTACGTATCAAACATCTTATAACTTAAAATACTTAGTAAAAATATTAAATTACGTACAACTATTTTTTTAGCTAATATATTTTTACAAAATGCTGCTCCGTTGGTGTGTTGATTAACATTTGGCCAAGACTTTCCTATAAGAAGATTATGCAATCTTTCATATTTATCTCTTAGATGTTCTTCACTAATGCCAGATATTGCATTTACAGGTATATTTATCGCTTTTTGGCATTGGAATCGAAATTTTTTCGTAGCTGAAGATTGTAAAAATTCATCGAACATTTTTACATAGTTTTTAAAAAATTTCTGACTATTAACATATATTTGTAACGATTCTTTATCAACATATTCATACAAATTATCTGGAAGCAAAAAAGGAAATATGTATCACTAATTTATCAAGGGTATAGATTAATGTATATTACGATTAAATTTTACTTTTATCTGATTCAGTCACTGCCACAGTTTCTTCTGTATGAACAGTTTGAAAAGGTACTTGTGGAGTACTTGGACAAGTTATATTCTCTGATTGTATATTCCTTTGTTTTTCTTCATTTTCATACTTTTCCGCAACATTGGTACTTATTTGTTTCGATACAACCATCTCACAAATTGTTTGATTGCTGTTAAGCTCTTGTCTTTGCGACTCTTGTAATTGTAGATAAGAATGTATTATATTTTTCTCTTCGGCTAAATTTATTTCACATTGAATATTTATCCTATCTAAAATGTGTAAAAAGCAAAATATAAAATATGAAGAATTGTGCACTCATATAAAGTACAAAAAAAAAGAAATATAATTATAGAAGAACTCACCTATTTCGGATTTAAACATGCACAACATTTCATCAATTTGATGAACCATTTTTTCTATAATGTTTAAATCGGTGGGTGTTACTTCACCTGTCTATAAATAATATATATTTATATATATACATATTTCTATATTTTTGAATTATTATAGATTAATTAATAATATCCTCTTGTTTTCGTTTCTCACCTTAATTTTTTCATCTACAAGCTTCATTTGATGGTGTAACTCTTCTAATTTTGCAGCATAAGATGATAATACTATGGTAAAAGAATTCTTATCTTTACAATTTTCAGAAAGTGCTATAATATCACGATATTTTGTACCATATACATTTCTCAGATTCATTATTTTTTTAGTCAACTCTTCTTTTTCTTTCATTTTTTTTCTGTATTCTTCAACTTCTTTCTGTCGTTCATGCCTTTTACGTATTTCTTCTTGTTCCGCTATTCTTTCTTCTGCTAATATGTATGCATAATTCTCCTTACTTCTGCGTTCACGTTCTTTAGCCATATGCGAACGTGATATTGCCATATGTTCCTGTATAGCTTTCCCATTTTCTTTCATATGTTGCCAATGACGCTCGATCTCTTTCTAAAAAAAATTAAACAGTTGTGTTTCTTATTATTTCTTGTTTGTGTTTAAAAAGCAATGAAATTCTGAAACGTTTACTTCTAAAAACATACATTTAAAGACTTCATTTTGCTTTTACTATCCTCATGGATCAACTTTTAGGATTTTATTTATTTGAGAAAGTTTTTAAATTTGAACAATTAAATAGAACAGTGAAATGTATTTAAAAAATAGACATATCTATTGTTCCTGATTATTGAAAATATTTTGTTATTACTATATAATACAATTGATTAAAAAAAATACATGAAAAAACATTGGAATAACTTTGTTGTACACATATTTTCATACGAAAATTTCATTGCCTAAAATGTTACTGTTTAATCTTTTTTTTTTTTCTAATATTAATGCTAAAAGAACAGCTGTTCGTGCTTTCAACGTAGTTTATAAAAACAACTAATTGCACATAATGGTCACTTATATCATCTTATAAAGTTATACGTCTGTAAGATTCAAAATCTATGTGTATATTACCTGAACTTCTTCTTTTCTCTGATATTCACTTTCTAAAAGGATTTTTTTAACCGAAAATGTAATACCACTTTGCATAGAAATTTTATTCTGCGAGCGAATAGATTTTTGTGGAAGCGTGATATTGCAAGAATTCCGTTCATTTTCTATATTTTCTGATTTTTCACTTTCTCTTTCGTTCACTGTTAAACCAGGACCAATTGTGATTCTATTCACCTCGCCTGATATTCGAGAAGCTTTTTTCAAAGCAGATACTTTGAGACAAGCAAAATCAGAAGCAATGTCGTCCATATTTTGCACCTGGCAAAGAATAAAAAAATATAGAACTATAAAAAAAACATACATTAATATTATTAATTTGTACTTACAATCTTGTCTTTAGTGCTTACGAAATGTGGCATTTTTGTAACTACGTTGCAAAAAATAGAATATGGCGTAATAAATTTTGAAAGACTTGATATTTACAAAAGTTTATAAGTACTATTATAACCTATAAATTTATGTTCGTTCGCATTTACTCCACATACACGTACATACGACGATATAAGTTGTATCATATACTGACATTACAATGGAATTCGTATAAACTTTATTTTAAAATATTAAAATTTTGTTAATTAATCGAAAATGTATCAACATACACACCACTCACCCTTCAATCATACCAAATATCATAGGCAAACAACAGCAACTATGGCTGATATTAGTAGTAGTTACTGGGGGCGCATTTTACACGATTAATTGCAAGATAAATTCTTTGCAAAGAATGTTTTTAAATTATTTTACGAATATCAACTTTATTATCACGCAAAAGTATACAGTTAATTCAATAAGAAACGATTGCAATTTATTGTTATCATTTTATGCTAAAATAAAAAAAAAATTATTTAGTAATCGTTAAGAAAACGTAGATAATAAAATGATCAAATCTAGTCATTCCTTTTAAATACAAATCTTTACGTTCGAAATTATTAAACAAAATTTTTTATTTTATCAATTGTTTTACTTAACACGTTCCCTGCCGGACCGTTTTTTGAAGATTTCCCGTTCAGGCCGCGTGGGGCGTATGCGCCCCACGCTTTACATTTGTATTATTTTGTTTCTGGCGTATGCCTTACAATAATTAAAATAGGGCAAAAATCATAATTATCAAGGAAAGGTTGTATAGTTTAACATGCATAACACAACAAACCAATAAATTTATTTTTCTATGAATTAGTTTAACAAATACCTGGCTGAACATTACTATGCCAAGCAAGTTGCATCCTCGCGTATAATTTTTTTTATCATGCGTATATCAGTTTAAAATATAACATTTTAGTTAAATTCAAGTTTGTATGCAATTACAAAGGGATGTTACGATGAACTTTGTTAAAACATGGCAAACATAAGTGTGGTTTATCCACACGACTATCGCAGAATGTTGCAACTTTTACAGTACAGTTTCTTGCCGATTGGGAACCCAAATTTTTAACATTTCTTTCGTAACAAATTTTACAGCGCCTTCTTATCGAATTAAAGTGGCCTTACGGAGAAAAAAAATTGCCCAACACGCCGCGTGGGGCGTATACGCCCCACGATTAAACGAGGGCATAAGCAGTAGTATTAAGATGCCCATAATTGACTGCATAATGAATTTTTAAAAAATTCTTCATTTTACAATGATAATACCAAATGGCTTGAACGGAAAGTTCAGCGTGGGGCGCATACGCCCCACGCGGCAGGGAACGTGTTAAATTAATTTTTCTATTATTTATATCTAAAGATACACATTTCTTTCGACTGTAGCGTATCAAATTTTGATCAAAAACAATTATCAAATATATTTTTGCTTATTATTTCACCAGCAATAAATATTCCAACTCAAATTTAATCGTTCAATAATGTAATTAATTTTTTAACACGCTTAAAAGTATAATTTTTCAATAGCAAAATTCTACGAAGAAAAATTTCCCAAAAGATTATCTTCTTTCTGACTCAAACAAGGTCCTGTACCACATCTGTATTTCTGAGTTTGTTATGAGCAGTTAAAATACATTTTCGAACTTATGTGTACAATTATGTTTTGCTAAAATATGATGTACAGGGTGGCCCAGTAATTTTGACCACTTCGAATATTTTCGTTACTTGTAGAACTGTGGAAAAACTTTATCTACAAAACTCGTATAGTGAAAAGAGGCCTATAATGTGCAAATAATAATTTTTTACGATTTTTTACGGTGTACGACTTTTGGAAATTTCAAGGTCACCTCTATTTCTTTTTCTTTTTTTAATGAAATGCTATATTAATTTTTATTTATTAAGATATCTTTTACAAAACTGAATAACATTTGCGTGAAACATTTTTTGTTATTTTGCATAATTAAAAAGTTACGACAAAAGGAACATCTAAGGAAACGCTACATTAAGATATCAGAGAGTAATTCAATTCTGAAATAAACTCATTCTATTAAGTATTTGAAATGGCGAACATATATAAAATTAATATGGAATTCCACTTAAAATAGTAAAGATGACCACCAAATCTTCAAAAATCTTACACTTAGAAAAAAATTAAGTAACTATGCAGAAAAGGTTACACCTCACCGGTTTCGAGACCTTTTAATATACTGTCAGAATGAAGATTTTGAACAACTTTTTTCTATACATATAATTATTGCTCGGTTTTAATTTACGAGATATTCCCGAAAAATTGCTTGCATCAACACCTTGAATTTTACCTATAGTTTGCATCTGTGACAGTGTATGCGTCAGTATTGGTTGGCGCTTATCTTCATCACAACTGCATATGCGAAGCTCTAAGAAATGTCTTATAAGTAAATTAAAAATGAATATCATCTGTATATTAGGTTCAGATGTGGGTTCAAGTTTTCAATTGCTTTGCGGCGGCCGCAATTCCGATACTTGTACTTAAATATCTGTTGCAAGCTTGTGCGTTTGCACAGTTAGTGTCGCCTCGCGTACTTGGTTCTGGTTTACGATTAAGAGTCTCTCCAGATTTTTGGTGCGTTGCATATTTATACAAAAATTGATAGCCACGCAAAAATTGGCCAACCAATCAAGAACGAGCCCTGCCCGGTGCTCTCGCACCTCCAGTTTACCTGACACCTCGGTCTGGAAGGGTTTTGGGGTTTTAGGGGTTTTACAAGATAGAGCGAGTAGGGAGGTGACGAACCACCGTTGAGGAGTTCATTGACCGCGCTAGTCGATAGCGCTAGGGTTAACGATGGGCAACTGTTTATCATATCACGTTCAATATACAGTAAAGACTCGCTAAATGTTCGAAAGGATCTACACGCTAAATGTTGGCGGGTTATCCCCATCACTGGGGGTTCCTCCCTGAAGCAAGCATGGGAAAAATATGGCACCGAAAGACTTTTCTTTGAAAATCTCTATCGTATTCGTATCGGTCAGATAACACTAATGCAGCAATGAAACTTTTTTATTTTTCATTTCTTTTTTATGACAATTTCGTTAACATATCGATAAGTTTTTCCCGATTAACACTATGCCGTCCGGTGGCACGACATTGGTGCCATGCCAAAATTATCGGACAAGTGTCGGTGGCTCTACGTTGGTGCCACGTTGGTCCGAAACGCAGAAGGTGTCATGTATGTTACAAAAACAAGCAAATTAGGAGAACCAATTTAACGTGTAAATCTTTTGGAGTTGCACTACACCTTGGAGATTTCTTTGCTTCGTATCGTTTAAAAGATAAATACTAAGTACTCGACAAAATATAATTAACCCTTTGCACTCCGTACAATTCTTTATCACTGAAGAGAACAAGTTTTATTTCGAACGGAAAAAATTCCTACTGCTTGTGAAAGTACTTGTTCTTATTTATTTTACAAATATCCTTTTTCCTCTCGCAAACGAAACATAAATTNAGTAATTCAATTCTGAAATAAACTCATTCTATTAAGTATTTGAAATGGCGAACATATATAAAATTAATATGGAATTCCACTTAAAATAGTAAAGATGACCACCAAATCTTCAAAAATCTTACACTTAGAAAAAAATTAAGTAACTATGCAGAAAAGGTTACACCTCACCGGTTTCGAGACCTTTTAATATACTGTCAGAATGAAGATTTTGAACAACTTTTTTCTATACATATAATTATTGCTCGGTTTTAATTTACGAGATATTCCCGAAAAATTGCTTGCATCAACACCTTGAATTTTACCTATAGTTTGCATCTGTGACAGTGTATGCGTCAGTATTGGTTGGCGCTTATCTTCATCACAACTGCATATGCGAAGCTCTAAGAAATGTCTTATAAGTAAATTAAAAATGAATATCATCTGTATATTAGGTTCAGATGTGGGTTCAAGTTTTCAATTGCTTTGCGGCGGCCGCAATTCCGATACTTGTACTTAAATATCTGTTGCAAGCTTGTGCGTTTGCACAGTTAGTGTCGCCTCGCGTACTTGGTTCTGGTTTACGATTAAGAGTCTCTCCAGATTTTTGGTGCGTTGCATATTTATACAAAAATTGATAGCCACGCAAAAATTGGCCAACCAATCAAGAACGAGCCCTGCCCGGTGCTCTCGCACCTCCAGTTTACCTGACACCTCGGTCTGGAAGGGTTTTGGGGTTTTAGGGGTTTTACAAGATAGAGCGAGTAGGGAGGTGACGAACCACCGTTGAGGAGTTCATTGACCGCGCTAGTCGATAGCGCTAGGGTTAACGATGGGCAACTGTTTATCATATCACGTTCAATATACAGTAAAGACTCGCTAAATGTTCGAAAGGATCTACACGCTAAATGTTGGCGGGTTATCCCCATCACTGGGGGTTCCTCCCTGAAGCAAGCATGGGAAAAATATGGCACCGAAAGACTTTTCTTTGAAAATCTCTATCGTATTCGTATCGGTCAGATAACACTAATGCAGCAATGAAACTTTTTTATTTTTCATTTCTTTTTTATGACAATTTCGTTAACATATCGATAAGTTTTTCCCGATTAACACTATGCCGTCCGGTGGCACGACATTGGTGCCATGCCAAAATTATCGGACAAGTGTCGGTGGCTCTACGTTGGTGCCACGTTGGTCCGAAACGCAGAAGGTGTCATGTATGTTACAAAAACAAGCAAATTAGGAGAACCAATTTAACGTGTAAATCTTTTGGAGTTGCACTACACCTTGGAGATTTCTTTGCTTCGTATCGTTTAAAAGATAAATACTAAGTACTCGACAAAATATAATTAACCCTTTGCACTCCGTACAATTCTTTATCACTGAAGAGAACAAGTTTTATTTCGAACGGAAAAAATTCCTACTGCTTGTGAAAGTACTTGTTCTTATTTATTTTACAAATATCCTTTTTCCTCTCGCAAACGAAACATAAATTTTTAATTTTGTAAATTATCATGGTGCGATATCTTCAGAAATTGAGCGTAATCGTGCTGAAAACGGAATTTCTCCGTAGCGGAGCCAAAGGAGTCCAAAGGGTTAATAAATACTTTAATTTATATTGATACAAAAAAATCTTGTACTTATTCACAAATGTGTATCTTCACATTTTTTATAAAATAGAGCGACAAAACTGAGACCTGTCGATGAGATTTGTAAAACTTGACGAGTTTTGTCTCCCAAAGTCCACGTAACACCGCTGGCGTCAAGCGAATATTCTGAGTCAGTTCTTCCGGCGCGAAACGAATAAAACCCGATCAGACGCGCGGACGGCATAGTGTTAAAATGAGACCAAACACGAAATTGTTATGATATTTTTAATTAACCCGAATAATCTTGAAATAATTTACTTTCTGCGAATGGATAGAAAGAAACAGCGAGGAAAGAGGAACATTTACAAGCCTAATCATCGTAACCAATTGTCGTAACAATATCGTGTTTGGTCTCATTTTAATCAGCAAGATTTCACCAATATGTTGGCGAAATTTTTATAAAAAAAAAATAAAAAATAAAAAAGTTTGTTCGATGCATCAGTATTGCCTCACCGATATGCAAGCAGTTAATCTTTACGACCGCCTCGATTCTTAGTCCCTGTTTCTTCTTCATCGAACTGTCTTTTTCTACGTCGTCGACGTCGGCAAGATACAAACGGTTCGCAGAAGCGAGTCTCCTGTCCGCTAAATGTTCCTCGCTGATCCCAAATTCTGAATACTTATCGAGTCTTTACTGCATTGGGTTGTTCGGAAAGTTCGTGCCGATTTTCGTTACGTGCCATTAGAACAGGTCGGAATATGTCGGAATGATTGAAAACAAATGACACGCGTACATATTCTAAAGAGTGACACTTGCGGCATCTTTAAACAAAAGTTTAGTTAGGATACATTCATTTTCGTTAGTTTTATACGCTATTAACAGTAGAGCTACCGACGATTAAAATAGACTTATTTGTACCAAAGAAATCGAAATGATAAGTATTTGAAAAAATACTTATATTAAGAGTAATAATTCTTTATGCATATTTTGTTTAAAAAATTATAGAAAATCCCTGTAAATACACTACTGTAAATTTATAAAATTTCTATGACAAATTACGAACCAGTCATTTTGACTCGCACGGTAGTTCTAGTGTTAAATATGCAAAAGTTTTTCGCCGAAAAACCTAAGAAGTTTTGGAAGAATGGGATATTCAAGATACGTGAAAGATGGAGAAAGGTATAGTACAAAATGGAACATATATAATTTAATAAATGTATAAGAAAATTTAGATGTGTTGCGTTTGAATTTTCCTTAAAAATCGGCACGAACTTTCCGGACAACCCAATGCATTAAGTTTTTTTTATAAAAGGTGGCCTGGTATAGAAAATAAGCGAGTGTATTGTGTTTCCATCATAAACACAATCCTTGAAACNATCCCAAATTCTGAATACTTATCGAGTCTTTACTGCATTGGGTTGTTCGGAAAGTTCGTGCCGATTTTCGTTACGTGCCATTAGAACAGGTCGGAATATGTCGGAATGATTGAAAACAAATGACACGCGTACATATTCTAAAGAGTGACACTTGCGGCATCTTTAAACAAAAGTTTAGTTAGGATACATTCATTTTCGTTAGTTTTATACGCTATTAACAGTAGAGCTACCGACGATTAAAATAGACTTATTTGTACCAAAGAAATCGAAATGATAAGTATTTGAAAAAATACTTATATTAAGAGTAATAATTCTTTATGCATATTTTGTTTAAAAAATTATAGAAAATCCCTGTAAATACACTACTGTAAATTTATAAAATTTCTATGACAAATTACGAACCAGTCATTTTGACTCGCACGGTAGTTCTAGTGTTAAATATGCAAAAGTTTTTCGCCGAAAAACCTAAGAAGTTTTGGAAGAATGGGATATTCAAGATACGTGAAAGATGGAGAAAGGTATAGTACAAAATGGAACATATATAATTTAATAAATGTATAAGAAAATTTAGATGTGTTGCGTTTGAATTTTCCTTAAAAATCGGCACGAACTTTCCGGACAACCCAATGCATTAAGTTTTTTTTATAAAAGGTGGCCTGGTATAGAAAATAAGCGAGTGTATTGTGTTTCCATCATAAACACAATCCTTGAAACCATTAACCGCTTGTCTAAAATGAAAATGAAAACCAAAAGCGGTATTGACCCACAAGGCTTTCGGGCCATTCCACTGTGGCTCCCTCTGTGATTCGCTCCAGAGAGGTGTCATGGGGGGAGAGGGCCCCGCGTCGAGATTATTCCGCAGGGTTCCTCGGACGGTTGCCGAGTGGGAGCACCCATCGAGTCGACTGTTGGGCGGCAGAGTTGTTTTTGCGGTGACTTCAGGGGCTGCAATCGGCCGCGAAGGGCTAGTTTTGCGAGCAGCTGCGGTACGGGCCTTAGCATTCCCGCGGTGCCCGAACTTCGGGCATCACCTTGGTGGTTTAAGGTCTTGGGGTCGCAAGGTGTTCCGGGTCGAAACTCAAACGCCATTGCACAGCGACCTCTAAGAGGGAACGACGTCGGGTAGTGATTGCCTGATGTTGTCAAATTAGCTGATGTCCAGGAGGGGTCAAACCCTTCCGTGATGGGCCTAGTAAATACATGCATTGGGGAAGCACCGGATGTGTTTCGATGGGGTTCCCGGAGCTTCCCTACTTACGCTGAGGATAGCCACCGTGGAGGTTTTAGCGGATAAAAATTCCATACTATGTACCTCCCCTCTGGGAATGGGGGTGTCCAAGATTTCTTCCACGTAAAAAAAAAAGGCCGCCGTAAGGTGATCGGCAATAACACAGCGTATAGTCGTCGTGTCAAAATTTTACATGTAACACCCTATAATACTGAGGCCGATATCGCTATAAGGTAGGTCATCAGCCGTTTGACAATTGACGAGCGATACTACCACAGCAAAGACAGTTGTGTTAGTAACATCTTGATTTCCAACATTCGACGCATTAGTCAAGTCCCTATACGCAGTATTCGATGTATAATGTTGAAAGTTTTTTATCAATATCTTGAAAACATATTATCAATATCTTGAAAACCAAACATAACATTGGTCGCACCTAAAATTTTATATTTAGATTTTGCATTTTATGTCAATCGATCACTGGGGCTTTCTGGTAGAATATCCATAACAATAATTAGTTTATTCAATATAGCTTTTGTTCACCATTCATCATTCTAGCACTTGCCATCAATTGCTAGAATACGTTCTCAGTTGCTCGTTCAAACCGAAGCGGTCCGCCGCTTCTTGCTCTATAACTGGTCAGTATTTTTTATTAACGGGTTAACAAAGCCAAATTTGACATTTTTATAAAGGAAAAAGTTGCTTAAAATCATCTCAGGAATCACTCCCTAGAAAAAATTACATTTATGTTGAGACACCCTGTATAGGACAACGTTTTCCAAAATCGTCATCCTAACAACATATTAAAAAATTAATGATGAAATTGCATATTAAAAATTCTTTCACTGTGAAATCAAGTAATGAATATTTAATATTTAATATCTTCAAATATTTAATTTTCAACGGTATAATAAAAGTTTATATTTCAAAGTAAGTACACAAGTATTTTATCTAGTGTATCATACTTAATTTCAGTACATAGTACTTCAGATTAAAATTTCTTATGCAAATTGTTAGAATTAAAAATAAATCTTACCAACCTGTAATCACAATTATTTCATATTTTTGTGAAAAGATAATCATACTTTTTTTTATTCGCAAAAATAATAAAGTGAGAATAAAATGATTTAGAAAATTACATGTAAGATAAAAGTTATAGACTGATTTAATTAAAAACAATACAAAGTGTACGGAGATTATCATTGACCATATACATCATGTTATAATATAATTATTAAAAGTTTGAGCTTACTAATGGAAATTAAAGATTTGTACAACTCTGCATCTATTGTTTAACTGCTTATAAATATATTTCATTCAGAGTACAGCAGTACATATTTGGAATTAAATTTTCAAGCTCTAGTTGTACGAAACAATAATTTACTTCATATACAAAAACAATTGATTGATTTGGCACAATTCCATTTCTGTGTTTACTATTGCAGTTTATGCAAATTATCAAATAATCAATACAATCGTCCATAAATCATGCCTACCATATTTTATAGGATTCCTAGCCTTAAGTGTTAACTACTTTGTTGTACATAAATTATTAAGTAGGTACGATTTTTTTAAATATACAATTAAAAATTTTACGGTATTTGATGAAATCCGAAAACCATAATGACAAACTAGTAAGTGGTAAGCTAAGAAGCATTTTACTTTCGATTATTTAAGTATCATTTCCATAAAAATGATACACATTGACAATATTCTAAAAAACATAGAATCTAATATATAATCTACATAAATTTAAATACTATCAATTCAGTTAATGGATAGTTCAAAACAAATTTAATTGCTTTGCAACAGAAACATATGGAAGCTACTATTAAAACACATTCAGTCTCTTAATTCCATCATAATAATTACATTGTTTTAGCATATTAAATTATCATTCCTAAATTTCTTGTAATTACTAAAATTGGTTACTAACTATTCTTATATGCTATTGATGCGCTCGTAAAAGAGGAGATATGGCGTGGCACATGAAACTTCAATAAAGGATAAGCTCTCAACAACATTATCCGAAGTATACAACCATTGATTGGTTTTATTTCCTCGCCTATAGCAAACAAAGTGCCCAGAATCGACAGGTCCACGATGTTCTACGATTGCACGTAGCTGGTACTTGTGCTTATCTTGTAGCATTGTTTGATTAGTAAGCAACATTGTTGCTTCAGGATCACCCTATTAATTCATATTTCATTTTAAATTAATGGTAAATAAAAACACATATATATTATATAATATGTATATCATACCCGTGCATTTCGTTTTTTTGTTTCTGTAAAAGTGTAAGGATCTAAAGTTAGTATTTCAGGAAATTTAACCGGATCATCTCTCTTAATCGGTATTCCGGAAGAGCTCCATGTGGTTCTTGATATATGTAGACATAAACATTTAGGAAGTTTGCCTAAAGTTAGGGTTTTAGTAGCTAAACAACGCATTCCGCATCCATCACATAGTACATCTTGAACAATCTCACTAGTTACAAAACGCGTTAATAACTCTTCCAATGTATGATGCGATTTAATATATGGACCCAAAGGAGGCAAGGGTAAAGAAACTGTTTCAAGTTTATCATAATGAACTGCGGACTATAAAAATTATTTTTATTTATTTCATATAAATAAACATAATATATTACTGTTATAGTAAATAAAAAAACTACCTTCCATTTACAGTGGCTGCATTGCAATTGACTAGTTAATAAGCCAGAAAATGGGTGCACTTCTACCGATATCGATTGAGCATTAGAAAATGGCATAACGCATAAGGAGCTCCATGACTTAAAAGATTCTTTATTCTCACCAACTCCAACATTTTTTGAAAGTAGTTCTGAAGATCTAGCAAGGATCATACCTGGCTTATTATAAGACATAGGAATACTTGATATAGATGTTGTTGGAGACATTATATGGTTATTGCAATTTTTGTCAAAACCATTGGGAATGTTAGAACTCTTATTAGCCGATACAATATCATTACAAGATACACTTCTAAGTGCTAAAGGATCGCCCATTTTTTTTGTATCTATTATCATTACTGGACTTTGTGGTAAAGCATCGGATAAGCAACCTTTCTGAAATGGTTATTATAGGTATATTTGATTCGGCAATATATATATTCTTTAACAATTTAAAAACATATATAAATTAAAAAATGCTACCGAAAGTAGCATTACATAAGCTTACCTTATTTACAGGTTGTATTTCTACTTGTAACGCGCTAAGAACTATATGAAATAATTCATGCACATCTTGGTGGCCAGGTGCAAATTTCCATTGATTACCAAGCGACGAAATGATTTCAATCGGTATTACATCACCATATAAGTCCTCGGCGTATCCATTGACTTCTAATTGGAAAAGAATTTATACGTTACATCTTGTTAGTATAATAGGCTTATATCTATTCGTTACATCAGATATTACACAAAGCTACAAGTTTTTCTTATAATAATAGTATAACAATGCTAATCATACTGAAAGAATATCGAAAAATAAATGTTTAAGTTATCGCTTATTTTTTTCTTTTTTATAAAAAAAAGTATTCGTATAATACATTTGACATTTTTGCATCAAAAATTGATCAAAATGGATGATATTTCATTAAAGATAATAACATACTCTCAAAAACAGACAGTAGAGTTGAAATGAAATTGACTTTTCCATTTTTCTCACGTTGTATATTTAACCACCCAATAAAAACTGGACACGCAGCTAAAGCTTGTAAAAGAGAATTCAAAAAACAAGTGTATCCTAGATTATTGATTCCAATGACTTTTCCTAAAAAAAACATGTAAAATGTAATAAAATATTCTTTTTTTTCTACAAAATCCTTAGAAATTAAATATATTTTTCACCGTACCTTTTTTTCTTGGTTTAGGAGATGGACCCCATAAAACAAATGCTGCAACAGCTACTGCAAATCCTACACTAGCAAAAACAGCAACTTTTTCTACATCCATGCTTTGAGAATACGCTTTGAAGTCTGGAATTCTCTTAAAATACTGCAAAAGCTAACCTACACGTCAATTCAAGGAACAAATTTATACATTATACAAGGAATGTGCGAATCTTTTTCTTAAAATAATTAATGATTTACAACACAAAAGAATTAAGTTTCAACTATTTTCATAATTCGTTCGAAAGTAGCATTAAACTAAATTGTGAGTTAAATTCATGCAAGCAATTTTATCGCACGTTGAACCACCTCCATACAACAGTAACACAAAAAAATATCATTCGTTTATTATTTAAAATCTTAGTTGTTATTTTTTAACGTACTGATTCACAATTAATATGTTTTTCATAAAAAAGATTCGTTTTACAACTCATAAACGATATAGTTGTATAAGTAACACTGTGATATTCAACCACTCGTTCAGCATCGTAAATACAGGTCGTATAGATTTTTATATAGGTTATGTAAACGTTAGTACCAAAAGTTGTAGTTACATTTGTATACAAATAACTTAAATGCCAAGTAAAATACTATTATAAGATATAATTATAAATAACGTACGAATACGGTAAGTACAAAAAAAAAGTATAAAAAAAAAAGGTTATATTGTATACGTTTTAAAATCTATACTAAATAATAGAATCATCGTTTCTACAACCATTATGGTAAATTTAATTTTGCGGATAATGTTAAAAATAATTTAAATTTATTCTTACGATGTTCGTACCAATTTGAATAGTAGGGATTTTTAAACATGATCATTTGATATCGATCATCGATATCTCGATTGCTCGATGTTTAGAATTGTATCCGCTTCAGACGAATCTGTTCGCATTGTATTTCATTGCAAACAAAACGATCCGGAGTGACGTTGCTTTTAACGTGTTTCTCCTTTAAATTCATTCTTAAAATTCATTATTATATGATATTTTGATTTTATAATTTTTATCGAACGAATGTTTGTTTTACAAACAGCTATCTATATGCAGTGATACATATATTTATGTGTGCGTATGTGCGCGCCTGTGTCATTGTAATTGCACCGAGGTAAATAGGGTGACCGTAGAAGACTTGAAAATGTTCCCAAGTTCTCGCTACGCAAGCGTGTGTTGCGTGTCCGTGTGAAATTCTTAACTAACAAGATGAACGCCCAGGCACAGGAACACGGTCATGCTGTTGTTGTGTGGGAATGGGAAAATCGCCACGGACGATGGAGACCATACAGTCCTGCGGTATCGCAACATCTCGAGAGAGCACATTATAAAAAACTTACCCGGGTTTTTCTTAATGATGCAGATCCGAATTTGGATAGGTTTGAACTTATATATACATATACATATTTTATATTTTTTTAATACAATTAAATATCATGGTACACATTCGTTTAAGAAAATTATATTTTATAAATGTAAACGAATGGAAAATGTTTAAGTTAAAGACTTCCAGAAAAAAAAATGATCGAAGGAAAAGAAAACATGAAACAACTTGGGTATTAAGATACCGTGTACTAATGGCAACATAAGTAATTTCATGTTAAATTTATGAATATATCTATTATTAAAAAAGAAAGAACTAAATTAGAAACGTGTTATATCAAATTTTAGTAAATAAAAGATTCTTTTAATTTTTCAGTTTATCATTACTCCTATTAATTGATGTTATAAGATTAAATTGCAAGTATCGAAGTACTTGTATATGTAATTATATGTATTTAATAAATTAAATAGCTTTAAATATATATGAATATGTAATAATCTGCAGTCATATATGTATATAGTATAAAAAATATTAACATTTATGTAGTTATAACATAAAACAATTAATCTTTTGCACTTGAGAGGCTAATGTCGCTAAGCCACTTGGTTTAATTATTCAACCTTGAATGATAACTAATAAATGATAATAATTGCTGTATCGATAGATATCCTTTCTCTTTACATTTTAGATGTTCAAATTTATGTGCACTTTATAATACAGTAGTGTGCTTAAAATTATTATTTTAAATTTGGTCTGTTTTTAGTACTTGTCAAAATTGAGCCAAATGATAAAATTAGCAACGGCGAGAATGTTTGATTTTACATTTCTTAGAGACCAAATTCATAATGTTATAAACGAGACATTTGAATATAGTAAAATAAATAACAATGATAAAGATAGTGATCAAGTAATTAGTCCAAAAAGAACCAAAAACATATTTCTGCTAAAAATTAATTTTGCTTCCTAAAATATTGTACGAAGAAAAGTTACAGAGCTTGTCACATTACTTATCGACAGCTAATTAATAGACATTGCGCTGCCAATATTTGTCAACTGATAGCCTAATGATTTTTGTGTGGTTGATGTAAATTTGTTTGTGAAGAAGTCTTTTTCGAGTACATAGTCGTGGAATTTAACAGATATTATCAAATACGAGGCAAATACAAAAAAATTAACAGAAACAAAAAAGTAGATGGATATTACATTAGAAGAACCGAAGAAGTTTTGTGGTTTGATTATTTTAATGGGAATCGAAGGATTTGAGTTCAATTTGACTGGTATTTTTTATGTATCCGCTTAATTCGGTCCAAGTAAGTAATGCGTTTAGATTCAATCTTGGCTTGTGTATAATATAAAAAACAAAACGTTGAAATAAAACAGTTATATCTATTGTTTCCATACGAGTTGCTGCATTAATCCAAGCGGTGAGTGAGAATCGCCTTTTCGGTGCAAAAGGTTAATATTAACTTCTCTGCTATGTCCATAATCTATTCTTATTAATAAATCTCTTTATAGTTTACGTTTTGTAATAATTTTATGATCTGTTAATATTTTTAAAACTAACGAATACATTAGAATTTTATTTTTATTTGTACGTATCGGTGAAAATATATGCTTTCATTGTTTCAAACAGATATTACATAAATTTAAAAACTAAAACACAATGCAGCGAGGATGGAGATGAAACGCATAATGTTAGAAGAAAATTTTATCTTCCAAGCTCGCCAGCTGGAAAAGGAGCTAAGTGGGAATGGGCTGGTGATACAGATGATTGGCATACTTACGATATGGAAGTGCAATGCCTCATAGAAGAAGCATGGGCAAAAGTAAGCGTAGCGATGCTTTTTAAAATATTAATTATAAATTAATTTTAATTGTCAGAATTATATTCATTTTTTATTGTAGGGTGATAAAACCATTGATGTTTCTAAAACATATTTGAGTTTTCCTTATATTATAAACTTTTGTAATTTAACTCAAGTACGCTGTTGCACTGGATATGTAAGACCAATACGACGTATTCAACAAGCACCTTATTCTTTAGTTAAAGTTGCTTTAGAAGAATTACAGGTTACTTCTGAAAAAAAAGTCGCATCTGCAACTAATAAAACTTCAACTACAAAAATAACACATAAGAAATCATCTACCGGAAATACAAAAAAGAGTAATAAGAAGGTAAGACTGGCAAAAACTTTATAAATACGAACATATTTTCATAACGTTAATTGTATGTTGGTAGGGCAAAAATGGAGATACTGGTCCATCGAATATAGCTCGTGTCATTTTAAGTAATTTTAACATATTTAGTAATAAACATGGAGTAGAAAACAACAATTCAATTACAACTGTTGAATCCGGACAAAAAAGGAAAACTTGGGATAATGCTTTGGATGTAGATTCTAGTAGCACAAAAAGTGGACGAAGACCAAGTGTTGATACTGTTTCTACATATTTAAGTCATGAAAATCCAATAGATTTATTGGATAGCAGTGTAGGAAGTGATGATGCGTTTAAAGATACTATTTTGGGTAATTTATTATTTTTTTCTTCAAATTAATTTCATGATTTTATATAACACATTGGAAAATCTACTTTGTTTTTAGGTGTAGATACCGAGTCGGATGTTATTTCTCAATATGTGAAAGTGGTAGAAAGTGATAATTCTGATTCTTGTCCTGTGTGCCTTGGTGTGCCTGAACCACTGACAGTAGAGTTGACTCGTTGTAAGCATAGATTACATTTAGCATGTTTGAATGCCATGCTGAGTTGTCAGCAACCTCCTATGTACATACAATGTCCCGTTTGTCGCTTAATTTATGGAGAGAAAAGAGGAAATCAACCTTCTGGAACTATGAATTGGACGAGAATACCTAGAGCTTTGCCTGGTTTTCCAAATACAAATACAATACAAATAACTTACGAGTAAGTGAATGAAACATTTTTTATTCTTTAATTTTATTAAATTTTTTTTCGAACGAAAATTTTTTCCCCGAACGTTGCCGTCGAACATTCGTTTAACTGCAACATGATGTGGTTGTTTAGCATTGCATTTAAATACTTTTCGATCGTAAATGTAACGACTAAAAAAGAAAAGAAAACATATCCTTTGAAAAAAGAAAAAAATTAAAAAGAAATGTAGTCAATATATAAGTGAATTTTGTGAGCAAAATTATCTTTTATAACAGTTATAATATTTATTAATGTTCCCCAGATAAATCCATTATTTTTCCATGGCTTTTTTACTATTTACAAAATATGTAAAAATCTGCCAATCAAAGACCTTCCTAGTAGATTAAAATGAAAGTTATTTATTATTAATTACTATTTATTAATTTCATTATTTATAAAATAATGTGATGATTTAATTTGTAACAACGATTTTTTCCTCTTATTTAAGATCTATTTATCAATTTGATAGATGATTATAAATTACATTTAATTAATGTAACCTTCCTACGAGTTATACTCATATTTAAGATTAAAATTATTATTTTAAATTCTCATAAAGAAGTTTTTATCTATGATTTTCTAATAATAGAATAATGTAATAAAAATAATGTGCTGTAAGCAAACTTTTAGAATAAATTTGGTTAATAATTACAGACATAGATACGTAATCTGTTAACTGGGAAAAATTAATTCATTTTTTATGCGGATGACTTATATTCAGACATAATAATTTATTTTCTTACGAATTCTTTTTTTTTTTTTAAATGCATTCTTACCTTTGTATAAAAACCATATTATACGATACCTATATTTGCAAGAACTAAAATCAGACTAATTAAAATTAATTCCTTTTTTATTCATTTAATTCTATATATGAAGGAATTTTTAACTAAGAAATGAGCCAGTTAACAGATTAAGACACGCTTGTAGAATATTTTAAAAATATGAATTATATGATTTTAAATAAATAATTTAATGTTAACCTAACTTGAGAAATATTTACTTCATTAAGTGACAATATTTTATTTCAGCATTCCATCAGGAATTCAAGGGAATGAACATCCCAATCCTGGTCAAGCTTATTATGCTGTAGGTTTTCCACGAGTATGTTACCTTCCAGATAGTAATTTAGGTCGCAGAGTTTTAAGACTACTACAAATTGCATTTGAACGAAGATTGATATTTACAATCGGGCGATCAGTAACTACTGGACGAGAGGATGTAGTAACATGGAATGAAATTCATCACAAGACTGAATTGGGACCATCAACAACTGGACATGGTTATCCTGACACAAGTTACCTCGAAAGGACATTAGCTGAATTGGCAGCTCAAGGTGTAACAGACGGGCAACCATCATCTACATTATATCAGGAATTGCAATAAAGTAACAATCTTTACTTAGCATTTCATGTGTGATAAAATTTTACAATTAGCATTGCATATTCAGCAGTTGTATAATTTAATTCAACGCCACGGAATCCGAGCTGCATTCAATTAATACCATCCTAGTTTACACATTATTATAGTTTAAAGTTTTTAATTATTTTTAAAATTACCAGGTAATAAGATTATAGCATTGAAGGTGTGTACACTTGTCAATGGTTTGAATATATTGTTGATGTTTATTTTAGTATAACAAAAAAGACAAGATAAAAAGAAAAAAAAAATATTTGGATTCTTATAATATAAACTATGAATGTTACTTTTATAATTACATGTCATGTATAATAAAAAGAAAAAGTATTATTGAAATATTTTGAAGTGCTTTGCACATTTTCTTTAGATAACTGTATTATACATTACATATGGAATTATGTATTTAAATTAAACATTTTCAATAGTAAAATATTTAAAAACTTAAATATAAGAGTTAAAGTGAAGAAACTAAGAAGTTTTTTCCCACACTATTTTAGTTACCATATTTAGTACAGGATTAGTAACTAATACCATATTTCGTAAAGTTTGTTTAAAATTAGTCATCCAAGGTTATCCAAGGTGATTGAAAGATATATTTACACAAGAGACATTATTTGTGACGTTGTAAAAATGGTCTTAAATAACTAATTCGTTTTATGTAGCATTAGAAAGTTTATTCCTTACGTGAAAGTATATTAATTCTTTATCTTGTTTACACAATATAGAATGAAAAGAGCATATAAAAGGTTTTAAAAATTAACAACAGTTTTAAGTTTACTAATGTTATTTTACATTCGGTATGCGGCAAATTGTAAAAATACTACTTTTATAATTTTTTACTTCTTTTTTTAGATATTTTTATTTAAATTTTGTTGATCGTTTTATATTTTTAATTTCTTTTCAGCTTTTTTGTACCTTTGATCTAATCTTTAACAAACAATTCAAATGTTAAATATGACAAAAGAATATACTAAAATAAAGTTGTTACGTATGCTATATTATAGTAGCCCTTGTAAGTAAAAATATGTTTTTAAACAATTATTGATGAATCACGATGATTCTAGAAATTAGATGCAATAACTTTTCTACATTTATTGTACAATATATATCATAATAAGTTAGAAATATTTTTAAGTATAAGAAAATGCTATAGTAGTTAGTGTTAGTAGAGGTGTGTGAAAATCTGAGAATGTAACGTCGGAAATTTAACTTGAGATCGGCTCAAAATATCGAGCTTTTTAAAATTTTGAATTCTTGTAGCACATTTTGGAATAAACTTTGAAGTGTTTTGAATTTTATATATTATTAAATTACAAAAAATAAAACGCAGATATATGGTATAAATACTTCAGGTTCGTGGTTATATTCAATAAGGTGTTTCGGACACATGAAATTTCGCGAATTTCATATTCTCGCACACTCTTATTAGTTGGTTAATATTTAGTATATTTAACGCTTAAAAATATTTACATGACATCATTTCACTTTATGCGATTAAATTTATGGTCATGACTGAAAAATATTAATTTTGTAAAAAAAAAGTTAACTTGATATCTAAATTTAATACATCTATATAGAGAAAACATTACTTTTAGGCATAATAATTTTTATATTAATTACTAATTTTTTAAAACTGATTATAGATTGAGTCGATGTACCCTATAAATATGAATCTTAAACTTATTTTCTTTAACGTTAGACAGAAATATATATAATGGAATATAATTTTAGGAACAGATTATTTCTTACATCGTTTATATTAAATTTGTGCATATGTTAAATCATTTTACTTCCATTTAATGATTAAAAAAATAGTGTACATTTATTGTACCATACTGTACCGCAGAGAAGGTATATAGATACATGAATAAATTTCTCTGTAAGAGATACAGAAATGTGTGAATGTTTATAAAACAAGCATTATATGTATCCTAAAATAAGAAAAATACAAGTTTAAAGTTATATATTGGTAACAAATTTTGTTACTTTATATTTCTACTAAGTCTTATAACTCTGTTACTGGTATTGAAAGTTAAGATTATTGTTATACGCATACTCGGCTAAGGAAGTTGATTGTTTTATTTCTTTTCGATTTACATATGATAGGTGGCGCGACTTTCAATCTAACAAAATGGCCGAAAATTGATTTTTCTACGCGAACGTGAGTTCTATCTAATTTTTGACATTGGACTACCAATGAACGACATATATGTTGAAAACCAATAATGTTCTGAAAGAACGAAAATTGTATCGTTACGGATTGTGACCAATTACGTACACTAATTAGGATCGAATTACGAAGCGTGAAGAACTTGTATGTTATTCTACCTGGCGCAAAGACGTCCGGTAAATTTCTAATGTTTTTTTGAAATAATTCGCGCCTAAATGAGTGCTAAAGGGCAGCACAATTGCGTTTTGTGTGACTCAAAATTAGAATCCAAGGAAGCTTTGCAGGCACATTTTAGGTATTCAAAGAAACTATTCCTTTTGATATATTCATAACCAAGCAAGTAACCTTATAAAACAATGATATTTTAATAGATACGACCCATATTTTCTTTCTACTCCAACACACATTCTCAAGAAAGATATAATAAACAAAAATGTTTTTAACCAGTTGACATGGTAATCATAATATTCAGCTACATTACCGATAGAGCACTGTTCGCGCTATTTTTCAGATTGCTTGTATTTTTTTTTTTTTTTTTTTGCATTTGAAATAAGAGTTAACGTCTGTATGATAATACATACGTAATAATATTGATATTATTGCAAATAATAATATAAATAATAAATTTCAAAATATTTTTGAAAATTACATTATTTTTAATTGATTAAAAAATAACTTTTGTAGAAAGCATTGTATAGAATTTTATTTGAATTACTAGTAAATATTAAAATAGTATTTAAAATAGATTTTATATTGTTTGTTTAAAATTTTATACGTTAAATACGTCATTAATTAGTAATATAACAATATAATAATATAACAATAATATATTGTTATTTAAAAATACGTTTAATTTTATTGATAAATTACATTCAGAGTACTTGAACAATAAATAGAATATAAGATAATTGAATAATTGAATAAAATAATAACAATGAAGTTATAAAAAAATTTAATTATTTAATTATTTAGATTTATTTAGATTATTTAATCTAAAATTTAATTTTAGAAAAAAATTTATTATAAGAAAAGGTTTATAAAAATTTTATTTCACTTTAAATTTTACGATTAGTTTATAGATTTGTTTTTTTTTTTTTTTGCAAAGAGCATTTATAAGTATTCATATCATTTAAGAATCATCTTATGCTTTAGATTTAAACAAATAGATGGATAGAATATAATCTTATAAATTATTCTACATTTTTCTGTAATTTTGTAAATGTTAAATGTATTTTATATATTTTATTATGTAAATATAAAATCACTTGCTTTTTTATATCTTAGAATTGACTCCATTATAAAATAAGTATTAAAAATTAATAAATATAATGTTATTGAAGAGAGTAAAGATTTACAAAACAAACAAAATATAATATTTGACTGTTATTATAAATTTTTCAAATATGGATTATATATCATTTATGGAGTCCTAATGACTCACCTTCGGCAAAAAAAGAGGAAAAAAATGAATTAAAAGAAATATTATTTATTGAACCAATGTTTTAGAAATAGAAAATCTGATTGCATGTAAAGTGTTAAATACTGTGTACGTAGGAAGCATGCCAACAAAGAAATAGATACTCGTGGCAGACCTGTGAAAACAAATAAAAATGATGATACTCAATGTGATATGTGTGGGCAAGCGTTTGATTCAATAACTGCAACGATACGACATAGATTTAAGGTTCATCCTAATTCGCCAACAAAATTTTATTGCCACTATTGTGGGATGCAATTTCCTCTAAAAGTATGTTTTTATTTTTACATGTTATGTATTTTATTTTTGTTTTGTAAGCTATTTATTTTTTACTAGACACACAGGGATAATCATCAATCATCGCATGATTCGTCTGAAAGTGAGAGGAAAGAACAACATAAAAAATGTGAAGACTGTGATGTATTGTTTTATAATGAAAAAGCTTTAGATTATCATTATCGTTCTATACATAAAAGGTAAGAAATTTTTTTTAATAGCAGTGTACTATTAAATACTTTTTAAATCACGTTTAATAATTTAATTTATAGGATGGTGCACTTATTTCAACCAATAGCAACACCACCCCCTAGCAATAAAATCAAAGTGAATTCAATGAACGATGCTCTCAGTGTATATTACTGCCATTTGTGTGGAGCTGAATACATTATTAAATTTAATTTGCAACGACATTTGGAACGAGCTCATACTCAAGTGAAGCAATATAAATAAATATTATATAAGTAAATATTGTCACAGGTGTATTTATATATTTTATTATTATAATTAACAGGAAGAAAGAGAAGCTGTTCCAGAAGATTTAATAAAATGCACGGTATGTGCTGCTTTATTTTGTAGTAAAAAAGCATACGAAGTACATAATAGTTATCATCAACCGGATGATTTATATGTAACATCGGAAGAGCAAAGATTGCAAACTGTAACTAAAGTAGATCAAGATTTTGACATTAGGCGTGTCGAAGGAGTTGCTGATAAATATGTTCCAAGAACTAATACACCTAAAAGGCCTGCTAAAAATTGGCCAAAGGTATCGCTGATTAAATTTGATTTTTTCTATCCATGTTCATCAAATTTGCTAAATTGATTAATAAAATATGTTATTTTATAGCCTAAAAGAACTCAGAAAGTAGACGTAAAACAAAAAGATTATTCTTCTTCAGATGATGAACCTGGTGCTATTAATGAATCTAGTGATTCTGAAAGTGATCTTCCATTGAAACAAAGGATTTGCAGCTAACGGAGGTCTTTTATCGTTTACAAAATATTTTTACGTTTATACTTTTTAAATGTTAAAACTATGTCAAAATGATTGTCATTGTGAAACTATCGTGCAGATTTTATTTTTAATTTTTATGCAAACATAAAATGTGATTGTAGATAATAATCTCTGTATTAGTATTTTTTATATTAATATATATGCGTATTTTCGTTTATTTAATTTACCTTCCTAGCAACATTCTCTATTTACAGCGTTAAACTAATTACCATAACTATATTTTCTGCATATAGAACTAGTAAATATTTATGGATAAGTTTACCTATATAACATATTTAATAAAATAAACAGAATACAGAAATTTATATAAAAAAATTGAAATACTGTGAAATAGTTGTCATAATATTATATACAATAAACAAACTTCTAACTTTGTAAATAACTGTTTTTTCAAGGAACTTAATTCTTTTTAAAGTTTAATATTTAACATGTTTAAAAGAATTGTGTACCAATATTTTAAATTGGGACAAAATTTATTTTTGAACGTGAACATAGTCTTCTTTCATATTACAAAGTATTTGTATCAAATAGTTCAAAATTGTATAATAAAATAAGTTTTATTCAATAACTATAATTGTTTAATCATAGATTAATAAAAAGATGTTCATTCTAATACTAATAGAATATAATCAGTAATGCCTCTTATTGAAGTTAGAATATTATTAGGGAAAATTTAGTTAAAAAAGCTAGTAACTTTTAGGTAATGCTATTGGTTATAGTTTCTTCCGTCAAACACGGAAAAGATGCAGTCGCCATTTTACATCGTTGGTTTTTACGTGTGTGTGCGGTGCAATTACTTTACGACTCAAATTCTTACTACGTAGGCGTAAAACATTTAGTGCCATATTTTTGTTAATTTTCAATTACTAAAAGTTGATAAGAAAATATGGGACGTAAAAAGAAGAAGCAGTCGAGGCCCTGGTGTTGGTATCCTTTTTCAAAATACCCTTTATTAGGGGATACTTTACGTAACTGTATTTTTAGAACATTAATCAGAATTACAACTATATTGCTCTCATAATCGTAAGATTAAACATATCTTAAGAACCTACTGATTCTCGTACTACAGTGCGTTCTTATATTTTGTTTTGTAATTTTAAAGTTCTTACTATATCGTGGAACTTTCTGATGCGCTAAGTAAAAGTGTGTGACGAATTAAAGTGGTTGAATCCGTGAGAAATCGATATTTCGTTAGTAACTATAGTTGACTATATTTCTTTCATTATTGTAGAAAGATTTATTTACCGAGTAATTTACATTATACAATTTTATGTTAGCAAAGTATAGGTTGACACAGATGCTTTAAAAGTTTATTTCAGATGAGTTACTCTATTGCTTAATAAAGTATAAAAGAAAGAAAATATTTAAATCGTTATTGGAAAATATTATTTCATATTTATATATTTTTTAAATTAAATAATTGTAATAAGTTGTTAAAAGCTGAAAAATTGTTCTCATTTTTTTAGAGCAAGAATTAATTTAAAATTTTTAATTATATATATATATATATATAATTATATATGATTGTTAATTACTACGTTTAATATCATTGCAGAATATNTACAATTTTATGTTAGCAAAGTATAGGTTGACACAGATGCTTTAAAAGTTTATTTCAGATGAGTTACTCTATTGCTTAATAAAGTATAAAAGAAAGAAAATATTTAAATCGTTATTGGAAAATATTATTTCATATTTATATATTTTTTAAATTAAATAATTGTAATAAGTTGTTAAAAGCTGAAAAATTGTTCTCATTTTTTTAGAGCAAGAATTAATTTAAAATTTTTAATTATATATATATACACATATATATACATTCTATATATATATATATATATATGATTGTTAATTACTACGTTTAATATCATTGCAGAATATTACTACTAAAAACAAAACATGGATGTAAAGCTAATCGTTATGAATTCATATAATGTCAGTTTTATTGTTACAATACAATTCTATATAATATCTTATTTCAAAAGCATTGCTTTTTTTAACACGATGAAAATATTATGATTATCTCTTCTTCTTTCACGTTATTTCTATTAAATTATTTATTTGCAGGAATTAAATGTATTAATGCAGATTATATTATGTATGTATTATAGTGATTGTATGTGTCGCCATAATTTAAATTATGTTCGCATATATGTTTTTAGTAATTTATATTCTGAATGATTGTTTATTGATGTCCCTACGAAGTATTTGATGATTTTACTTTATATGCAGTAGAATGTTAAATATACGATTAGGCAGGTTTGAGACTTGGAAAAAAGACTATTTAGGGATAATTATGGTAAAAAGATATGGTATAAAAGATTAGAGGAAAACTGAGCGGGGAATGGAAAGAATTTTATGTATTGATGTAAATGGATACAGTTAGATAGGCACAGAAAAATTGAAAAATAATTGAGCAAAGATGAGTGAAAAATTGAAGAGAGAGAGGAAGAGATCGAAATAGATTTCTAATGGCAAGTATTAAATGAAAATATCCAAGATATCCATCATGAGAAATATGATGAAAGATACAAGGAGATAGAATCATACACAGTTACTTGAATATTTAAGAACAGAATGGAAAAAACTAGAGCAAAGATATAAGGCAAGGGTTAGATGCAGAAACATGGAAGAAGGCAATAGATATTGGAAAAGTGAAGAAAAGAAGTATAGGCTCTGCAGGAGGGACTAAGGTACTCTAAGGCATTTAATTTAAGAATGCAAGGAATTAGAGAGACTATACATAAAAAAACATGAGATAATGGTAGAAGAATATAAAAAGAAGGTAATGGAATGGTGTAAAAATTTGATAAGAAAAAGGAAGAAAAAGATGGACCAGAAATAAGGTATAAGCGAGAACTTGTGAGAAGGATAGTGAAATAAGAAGACGAAGGATAAAAGTGTATGTATGTAAATATGCGTGGGTAAAAGTGTAAAAGCATAACGATAGGTAGGAAGCAGAATAAGTACAAAATTTAATATAATTAGTAAATGTTTAGTATTGTTAATTAAAAGTAAGGTAATACAATAGTTAGCAGTATAGTGATAATTTAGCAAAAGGAGAGAAAGCAACAACAAAATACGGTTAGGAGATAGGGGCTGTTAGTAAAATCAAAGAGCTAGCAGTGGAAGTAATGAGAGTACGAGTATGAGAGTAAAAATTAAGATTCTTCTTTAAAATCGAGTCCATTTCTTGATAGTAATACTGAAATAAAGAATCTATCCATCCGTCTACTGATACAACATATGTTATTGTAGAAATGTATCGTGTATCGTGTAAGTTTCCTTATCTAATTTATTAAGGTATTGTAATCGAGAATTCGAAGATGAAAAAATTCTCATTCAGCATCAGAAAGCAAAACATTTCAAATGTCACATTTGTCATAAAAAGCTTTATACGGGACCAGGACTTAGTATACATTGTATGCAGGTAATGTTAATAAATTTTTATCTAAAGATATACAAGATTGAAAAAAAATTATTGTCTCTATTTTTCAGGTACATAAAGAAGCAATAGATAAAGTACCTAATTCTTTGCCAAATCGTAGCAATATTGAAATAGAAATTTATGGTATGGAAGGTATACCACCAAATGATGCAAAAGAGCATGAAAGGCAAAGAAACGGAGGTAGACCTGGTTCACCAAGTTCTGGTGAAGATGAACCTGTTCGCAAGAAAGCAAAACCAGAGGGTTTATTAGGTTCTGCGCCAGGAGCAATGCCTACTGGTTCCAATATGATGCCAGGTGTAATGCCAGGTATGGCAGCTCATCCTGGTATGCCACCAATGGGACAGTTCCCACCACCCATGCACCATATGATGGGACCTATGGGTCCTGTAGGTCCACCTTTTATGGGCCCTGGGTATGTATAATTTATTCTTTTAAAACCAGACAACGCGAAAGAAGACTTAAATATCTGATATTAATTTAATGCAAGTTAGGTAAATACAATCTAAAGTTTTTAAATTTATAAATATCGTTAAAAAATATTGAAATAGTAGAAAAAACTAATATATCTTATTTTTCTTTATAGTATGATGCCTGGGATGCCAGGTATACCTCCAGGTATACAACCACCAGTATCAGGTGCATCTATACCACCAACGCGACCATTATTTCCAAGTGCTGCAGCTGTTTCAACAGCTGCGTCTACAGCTGTGACCTCTCCTCTGGGCACAGATTTTAAACCAATTACATCAGTGGCTGGTGGGTCCATAGGACCTGTTAAGCCTACATTCCCTGCTTATAGTAATGCAGACAGTAATACCACCACCAATAATAATATTGGAAGTGATCAGAAAGTAAATCTTATAGCCACAACTAGCGCTGCCATTAAAATCATTCATCCCCCAGAAGACCTTAGTCTAGTAAGTTTGTTGATTTTTTGTTTATATAGGGTGTCCCCCCCTTAAAAGGTTTGAAAGTCCCTTTAAGGGGTGATTCCTGAGATAATTTTAATCAACTTTTTCCTTTGCCAAAATGTCAAGTTCGGCTTTGTTAACGAGTTATTAATGAAATACATCGACCAATCATAGGACGAGAAAGACGGCCGGCTACTAGCGAGAGTATTGTCTCCGTGCCGCACTTGACTTCAACGAANATAATTTTAATCAACTTTTTCCTTTGCCAAAATGTCAAGTTCGGCTTTGTTAACGAGTTATTAATGAAATACATCGACCAATCATAGGACGAGAAGGCTACTAGCGAGAGTATTGTCTCCGTGCCGCACTTGACTTCAACGAATAACTCGGAATGCGTCGAAAAATTAAATTAAACTTACCCAATCAGCAAAAAATTCGCCTGCTGCTTGAAAATATGGGTCATTGTGTCACTGAACCGATCTTGCCACTTGACGATCGTTAGGTACGTTAATCTCACCGTACATCTCTTAACAAATTGTTCGATACGTTGTAAATCACTTCGTTCGTCAAGGGTCAAAATCAGTACAGTGACACAGTGACCCACATTTTCAAGCAGTAGGTGAATTTTTTGCTGATTGGGTAAGTTTAGCTTAATTTTTTAATTTATTTTGAGTTACTCGCACAAGCGCGACACAAAAATAACGCTCTCGGTGGCGGCCGTCTGTCTTTCTCGCTTTGTAATTGGTCAGTGTTTTTCGTTAGTAATTCGTTAACAAAGTCGAATTTGTGATTTTCGCAAAGGAAAAAGTTGCTTAGAATTATCTAAAAAATCATTCCATAAAGGGACTTACAGACCTTTTTGGACACCCTGTGTATTAGTAATATATATATATAGAAAATGAAAACATGATAATTATATACTTTAGGAGGAAATTAGAGCGAGACTTCCAAAATATCAACGGCGACAAACTGAAGAAACACGAAATGTACAAACTGATGCCAGTCAGCAAGCTGCCGTATTACAGCAGCAGCAACAGCAACAACAACAGCAGCAGCAACAGCAGCAGCAACAACAAGCTGCTGCTGCTAATGCAGCTGCTGCGTTTCAGGATCAACAGCAGCGACAACAAGCGGCATTAAATGCACTTCAACAACAACAACAAAGATTTCAGAGACCTCCACAAGCAGTAATGGTTCCTGCATCTGCAGCAATGCCTGTTAGTTCTGTTGCACTGATGGCACCGCTTATGCGGCCTACTATGACTCTAGCCGCACCTGCTCTGATTCATGGAGGTAACATGATGCGACCGCCCCCCATGGGCCTACCACCAGGTAAGTCTCTATAATTTTAAATGCTCATCTCTATTTCAACAAGAGCACCCCACAGTACCCATTAATCTGCGTAAATATTATTCAATTTGAATCCAATTTTTTTTATATGTACCATTTCCAATATCTTATTTAAAACTATCAAAGATGTATTACGCAAATGTTTAATATAATTTTATTGAACATTATTAGATATGAAATTATTTTTTTTTTTTTTTTTTTTTCATAATTGTATAAATTTCAGTAAGACTTTTATATAAATTAATATTTCTTTGGTGGTTTAACATTTATTACTTATTTCAAAAACGTAAAACATCATACTCATAGACCTTGATCCGAAGTAAAATATACATATATCTATATGTATATATGTATACATACAGTTTTAGCATCAATATATCAAGAACAGTTAATATATTGTACATTTCATAGAATATATACAATATATTTTCTTGATATACAGTATACATTATTAATCAGTTGTAACCATCATTTGTGCTATAAAATGATTTAACATAAGAAGTTTAAAATGTTTTTTAATTAGAGAGATAACTTCGGACAATAAGTTTACCCAAAAGCTTAAGGTTTATATGATCCATCTATTAGAAATATAGATAAATCATTAAGATGAAAATGTTTCCCATCTGACATATGCAGTATAATATGCCTTTGCACTTCATCCACCATACCCCCGCCCCCTGCCCCTAAAACAAGTTAAACTTGCCCGATGGCTAGGAATGTGTTATGGATGAATGAGAGTGACGAAGAACAAAAATTAGACTTGGGGGGATTAATGTTTACGAGGTATACGACAAATATTTTAAATACAAGAACATTAAAGAAAAAAGGGAAAAAAATAAAATATGACTGTTCAGATACTAGCATGCTCAGGATTCATCCGTATGCCAGAATCAACGACAGTATGTCTTGTACGTTTATGTCTTAACGGTGCGTTTACAGGGCGCCCAGTCACTCCTTGATGAGTGTTGAACGAACCGAGTCTGGTTACTAAAACCATGTTTTATACAAGCGCAACAAGGTTGGTCCTTAGCAATTAGCATGTGGTGACATGGCCTATCTATCTATCTATATATATATACATACCAAATGTACAATATATATATTAATTCTCTATATATATATTTATATATACATCGTTATATTTATTATTATTCTTATTAATTATTATTATTATTATTATTACTATTACTATTACTATTATTATTGTTATTATTATTATTACCATCATCATTATTATTATTATTGTTATTGTTATTATTATTATTATTATTATTATTATTATTGACATCATTATCACATTAATACACCTATATATATTTCTGTATATTTATATTATTGTCACTGGGCAGGTGGGTCGAGCGGCCAACGATATTGCATCTGTTCTGATTCCTTCAACGCCGGACAGCCACACTTTGATTTTGGACACATCACGACTCTTTGGACGTGAAATGCCGCTTCTTGAAACTAGAGTACTCGGTATCAGAAGCACGATTACGCTAGATTTATTATTTTTATAATCGCGATATATACATATACATATACATACATATATATATATGTATATTCATGGACATGTTTTTCTCTTAATTGGTAAAAACCCTACTACGAAATTAATTAGATTCTCGGCCGCTCGGCTGGTTCATCGTATATATGATTTTTTTTTCTTTTTCGTTCCATTAGCTTCTTTACTCACTATCTCGACTTAACCATATTCTTACGACTCACTTGCCATTATCTCGCCAACCGTGTTACCATCCTACCTTTTCATATTACTTATAAAAGCTTGAAATCCTGGTGTTGTGATATAGTNTTTTTTTTTTTTTTTTATTACATCATTGCAAAATACGTCATGTCAGTGCCTGAGAGGGTTTACCAGGTGCAGTGGAAACGGTCGGTCGTTCCTCTTCAATATTTCTGCGAGTAAAAATATCGAATAAGCAATCCTATTCATTTTTACACGGGTGTGTGGTCGTGCGGTATCGGCGCAACGATATAACTTTTTCCCGAAGGAGTCTGAAATCCCAGGTGAGCAACGAAATCTGTTTTCTTTTTTTGCTATAAAAATCAGTTTTGTTGTTTGCCTAGAAGGCATTAAAAATTCAATCCTTCGGATTATCTTTTTTATTGATATTTTTTATTACATTATCTGAGTACCTGGTATTGAAATCGTAGTTACTAAAAAGGGATAGTGGTATCGTGTTGTTAATGGCTGTATGAGCACGAAAGCTTTCGCGTAGAAAACTTGTAAGCTACTGATACAGAAATTTTATTGTGAAGTTATATGTAAGCAATTTTACGTTGCTCATCGTGATGTGTATTACAAAATCAGCTCTGGAAGGTGTAGATCTTTCAACTGATAAGTCTAAGTAGAACAAATTTCCATATGATCTTGGGTTGTCTTTGTATTTTACGGTAGACCGTTTCCACGCGCTGTTTCTCAGCCTCTGCACCAGTGTTCTCTTGGAGAGACGCGATCGCGGAAAGGTGACGTTTCACACTGCAGCTAGAAAGAGTGCTTGAATTGAATATATAAATTTATTTTTCTTTTCTTTTTTTAACCTAAATGTTTTATTCATTTTATTATGTGTACATATTAACCGTGTAATGATCTTGATTTCTATATGCTTTATAACATATCAGTCGTGTCATTTGATTCCCTTGTTCGATAAATACTAAGAAATACAAGCCGCAGTGTGAACATTCTGTTGCCTCAGGTTAGTTTATCACAACTTTTATTTTGTTAACGTTCCAGATCGAGTCGATTTACTTTTGGCTTATAATTTATACTCTTCTTTGTATATTTTTGTGATACTTTAATTTATTTTTTTCATGTCGTGTTCACTTGTGATGAACATTTAAAAGATATTTTACTCCATAGCAAGAAAAATATTAAGATTTCTATGATAGGACGCACAATATATCTGCATAAGCCATTACATCTAACTTACACGTTTAAAATATTTTTATCGTTATCAACAATATAAAAAATATTTTGAAAGCAGATCATTTATGTTAAGGGGCAGATACACGAAAGACTATGAAACTTTTTCTTTCAAAGATTCTTTTTGAGATTTCAGTATTATCAATAATTTTTCTTAAGTAGGACCATATTTGGATATATTTTCATTTCCATATTTTTGTAGGAAATGAAAAAATCAGATTAATTTATATGTCGCATAAATAATGGTCAGATGGCTTCAGGGAAAAAACATTTTTATATAAATTGCATTTTTGCAATAATACTTTCAAGAATAACAATTTAAAACAACTATTCATTCATTGTTTTAAAAAATATATAAAATTAATAATAATTATTTTCATTATTATTTATTATAAAATGAAAAATAAATAAAAGTTCGTTGTAAAACATTTATCCCTCATAATTCTGTGATCTAAAAAATTTATATTTTTGAAATCTGGAAACATTGATTTAAAACAACAATTATTACAATTGAAATGTTTGTTCCCGTCCATAAAAAAAATCTGAATTTCTGAAATAATTTTTGTATTGTTAATAACAGTGAAAATATTTTGCAGGTTAAGTGAAATATTTAGTATATGGAGTGAGTCGCCTAATATTAGAACCTCAAATATTTTGCTATTTGATGATATGAAAAAATGTTTAAAGAAAAAATTGAGTCGAAACGAAAAATATTATGGTAATCAGTTTATTGGTCAGTATTTTATTCGGAACTAAGCATAATTTTACTATCACAGTATCATAACTGAAGAACGAGATTAAATATAAAAAACAAAATGTTTATATCCGAAAGATTTTTGAAGGTTTTATTTTTACAAATATGAAGCTTATAATATGTACCGAGACAACACACTTGATTTATATGCTTTGGTAAGTTAATGAACATGAAATATAGTTTTCTATCTTTCGTTTATAAACAACTTAAATAAAATTGTTCGTGTATCAACCACTTTGAACACGAAGAAACAAGTATTAGGAATTCATAGGCTTAGTAGAAGTACGGTAGGTTCGTGTTTAGTTAGTTAACACTTTCACAGTTTATGTTTTGTCTCTGACCCAACACTGGTTGCTACATAAGATTAAGGAAAATAAAAACTGGTTTTCAGAGAGTTTTGACATCAAGATAAGAATAAAAATTATAAAATTTGTTTCAAAATATCATGCTTATAATTAGTGTTGTTTAAAATTTAGAAAAGTTACTCGGGCATCTTATATTCGGTGGAAAATTGGAATACAAAAGTATTGATTGATGTGTTACATGCACAAAATATTGATAACTGGAGAAGACAAAGTGTCGCCCAGATGTTCGTGCAAATTTTGCTAGTGTGTTTTATGGTTAAGAATAAGATGAATAGGACATATAAACATAGGTTCATAAATCATAAATGTTTTATTAAAAAGTTATAACAATAATGTAAAGGAAACAATAACGGATTTAATGATTACGGTTTCGTCGGATACGAAAAGTATTTACACATATCACCGTTAATGAGATATTTAAAAAAAAAAATTCTACATGTTACTTTAATGATATCAAATATTTATAACTGTATAAAAGTTTCTTTATGTGTTGGGAAATTTAATGCATTTGGGCATAATATACAAATGCTTAAAATATAGCGGTGTGTAAATACTTTTTTGTATCCCCTGCAAATGATATTTATATTTTGTTAATTCAAATTACTTGGCATTTCCAAGGTTTTTTATATCTAAAACATTAGAATTCGTGAAAATGTAAAATTGGAATAATAATGTATTCAAGTTAATTCATCTATAGAGGGTAGATCAAATAAGATGTTACAAGCTCTTTCTTTATCGATACAAAATAGGTTTATTGATTTAATATTTTGTTCATTGATGTTATGCTGTACCAAAAATTTTCATATTTTGGGATATTGCTCATCTTGGTCGATACAAGCTTAACATCATTAATGAACTATTGAATTTATTCGACAAATGAAATATTAATTTATCACTGTAAGAATAAGTCCGTTATCGTTTCCTTCGCATTTCACACTATTATTGTACTTTTTAAATAAAGCGCTTATAAGCCTATGTTTACATGATATTTTCGTCTTACCTTTAGTCATAGAATACGCTGTCAAAAATTGTATGTAAACCTAGAAAATTGTGCATACGAGCATGCATAACCGAACTGCAACCAATTAATTATACTTTAGATCAAGGCGTAATTTTACGTTAGCGGCTACGAAAGCGTTAACTATAAGCAAAACATACATACTACTGATACTTCGATATTTACTAGTTCATTAAACTATTCAACCATTTTTCCCTTTGCAACAATAGCACTTTTAGGTCATTTGAAGGTCAATATCATACTATGATGAAATTTGTGTTTGCTTCAGTTATAATATTGTGTTAACGAAAACGTTATTACAATAAAAAATGTTGATAAGCTTGAAATCTTGAGAAATGATCTTAAGAATAAAATTTTGTTGTCAATTGAACTTCAGTTTTTACACACTTTGTACATCAACAGAAATAACGAAGAAAATCCGAGGTTCTAACATTAGGTGTATTACTTTATGTATTTATATATATGTATAGGACAATTTTAACAACTGTCACAGATTGCAACATTTTCCTCGAAATAAGTAAACAAAAAAAGTGGTAGAAGCAAGTATTTTGAGAGTTAAGGAAGATCAATTTTTGTACATTTCATGTAGATATATCTACGTTTCTTCCGTGTTTTTAAATCAAATTTATGTTTATTTATCATTTGTAAAAATTGTTATAGAATCTCGATCTATGTAATCGTAATATGTTATTAAAACGTTGCTCCTTAATTCATTACGATTTTCGCCGTCAATTTTACATTATTGAAAATGTAGTTTGTACCTATATTTGAAAACTTTGTACGAATTTATTCCTCTACATTTTTCACAAAATATTTGGTTTTAATATTTTATCATTTAAATAAAATTGTGAAGGGAGATGAAGCTTAATAAAATAGAATTATATATTTTAAGTTACCGGTAGTAAATTTACGGATTTCTTGTTTACATCTCGTTATTTTATCTATCAATATACAGTATGTAAAAACAGTATGATATTTGTACATTATAGAATATATTTGTAATCCTTTCATATAGTTCTATATAATTCTTTAATTGAAATACAATTTGGGGATATTGTAATACTGTTTCTAAAGAGTTTATAAAAGAAAAATGAGTTAAAATACATGGGACAAACTATAGGACAAAGTATATGTAAATTGCAAAGAAATATAAATATATAAATTGATCTAGTAAAAATAAAATTCAATCACATTGGGAGTTATTGAATTTTCAGGAAAAAATTAAATAACGCAAAGTTGATAATTATTTAGATATTGTAAAATATTTGCTTCTATCGCTTTGGATTTATTTAGAGGAGATTTAGACTAAATTCATTCTAGTTACCGAATTATTAGATGCATCAAGATTTTTGTAATTTAAATTATAATATGTTATTTAAATGATTGTAATCTGTTAATCACGAAACAGAAGTGATCGATTCGATCTGTGAAGCCCTCTTCCTTTGCAAGGAACGTGTTGGCAACGCATGAGTGAGTGGTAAGTACGGAGGGTGCTCAGGAAAACCGATATCGGCTCTCTCTACGCTCGACTCACGCCGTTTTCTTTACTTTATCCTATACCAAATTACCTGTGTTCCGATCGTGGAGTAGATTGTTGTATCGATATGTAATGTATTTGTATAAAAGATTTGTCATTCGTGTATACTAGAAATTACATTGAATTTTAATTAGCAAACTCTACGATCGGACAAAACTTTACTTAATTTATCAGAAAGTTCTGATTTCCTTTCTTTGTCTTTCCCATTATTATTCCATCATGTTCTCTTCTATTGTTTTATTATTTTCCCAGGGTGTCTATTGATAGCAAAATAAAAATGTTTGCAAAGCTATCTTAGATATATTTACGGTAATATTTCGCGATCTACATAATCGTATTCTACGATAAATTGTGGGACGAGAAAAGAATAAGAACGATTTATAGAATTAGTGTTTCTTAGGCTGGCGGTGATCGGATCTTTATTTATGGAGATTTCAATCACCAAAGTCCAAACTTTTTATATGTTTCGTGCTTTCAGACTATTGGAAGTTTACACATAAACGTATTGCGAAAGTGTGGCGAAGACGCTGCAAGAGGAAATTGTTAATCATCATTTTTTCTGCTTATTGTACGTTGACGATAAATTAGATTATGAATTGTACGAAATTGTAACTGAGCTACTTGACTGTGAAAATATGAGCTGGTGTAAATTTCTCTCTTTCTGAAGATTCACCTCAATAGGCACCCTGTTAGTCTATTCTTTCACTCGATTTCTATCATTACTTCGAGAAAAATTATGAAACAACATAGCGCGCCGTACAACACGTGTACGTACCTAAAAATAAACTACGCATTGTTATGAATATACTTCATTTTCAGGGGTTGTCTTTCCGAATCGTGTCTTTCCGCTGCTGTCGTTTTATCGGAAACAGAGGTGATTCGTGCAAGTGTCTACTTTCAGACCGATGGAAATCAGTGCGGAAACGCAGCCAAAAGAGGCACTTCTTGTTTCTCGAGGCTGTTAAAGTATGGCCAGACATTGTTTCTCGACCGCGCTTTTCTTTCGTTCTGAGATTCGGCAGGACAATCTGATGACAGAATTGGACATGTAGAAGTTCTGTTATTTATTGAGTATCATATTATCAACTTGTTCCGAATAAAGACGTTCTGTGGAAAGTTCGAAAGATTGGGCATAGTCTGTCGTTCTGGGAACTATTTTTTTTTTTTTTTAACATACATAGTATACATAATACACATATCCCACTAGGATGAAAAATAATATACATTACATATAATATACCTGTATGTCTTATTGTCTGCAACAGTGATGTAAGAATTTTAGCGAAAGTATTTCGTTTTATCGGCAGTTTGATCATTTTTTGTTTTTAGTCTCGATAAAAAAAAAAAAAGTTATACGTCCATAAATTTTCTCCCAGAATGACGGGCGACAGCCACATATTGTTTCAACCAATCACAGCTCTGACCGCTGTTGGACCTTATCGGTCCCTTGCCTGAAGGCAGGCGATTGTTTGGACCTACCGTCCTAAAGTCGAGGTACTTGTTGTATTCCCAATTATTTATTCGATTAAATTAATTATTATACACGAATGTCTACACATTTTTACAATATTTGGTTGAAACAGTGAATTCTATATACGTATCGTACTTTTTAAAACGGCTATTCAATCGAAAGTTTGTATATTTAATTTATAAAAAAAAAAAAAAAAAAAAAAAAAAAAAAAAAAAAAAAAAGTAAAAGGGGGGAGAGGGGTGGGGGAGGATAATAGCCTGGGAAAAATGGACGCGGGGGTGGACGGAG
>SMSQ01026022.1:82027-110728 GCA_019453375.1 Ctenoplectra terminalis
AAAAAAAAAAAAAAAAAAAAAAAAAAAAAGAACAGTAAGTAAGTTAGAAGTGAGAGATAGATTGGGAAGTATAATAGCCTTGGCTGAATGGACGCGTGGCTGGACCGAGAAACAATATCAATCGTAATCGATAATGAGTCGTGGGTAAATCGTGTTAACCGACTCGATCGTTCGAAACGTTGGAACGAGAGAATTTTTTTTCGAAATGTTTCACGAATAAAATAGTTTTTATCGTTAATGCTTTTTTTAAATTTTAGTACTATTGCATATTGTTTATTATTCTAATATTTATTGACTTTTTAAGTTGTCCTTTAATTGATTGTGGTTAATTTATCAGTATGGTTGTTGCTAGTTTATTCGAATGTTTCAAATCGTGCGGAATTCGTGTTTTCGAAATTGGGAAGGAATAAAAGTCCGTGCACTTTTCTCGTTCGACAGTTCGATCGTTCGTAGAATGCTTAGCTGGCTCTGTGTGTATATCGATACATCTGTATCTTACATTGCGCAAGGACCCTTCATTATCCTGTTCCTTTTTACGCTAATAATATCTTTCCATTTGGTGACAACGGATGCACGATTCGCTCGTGGGGATCGCTTTGCTCGAGAAACCGGTAACACGGTGGCTCTTTGTCATTCTAATATCTTTATACATATAGCGGCTCGAGGCATCGGAAATTAAGTGCTACCTTCAAAACGATAGTACATATTACCGATCTCTTATTTCACTATGATAATTTCCTCATATTTTGTGTGTGTAATATTGTTTCTAGACTTTGTCTTTTCATTGTAGATTAATGTATGCCGATTTGATGGACACGTGACAGTATTTAAACCGTTTTACACAAAATCCGTTGAGACGCAATTAATAGAAAATTAGATTAAATTTGCAATTGAGTTGATTGTTCTTTCAATCTATCTATCTATTTTTGTTTAGTTTAAAATTTGTTTATTGTTATAAATTTGTACGATGCAAATATTAAAATCGAGTTTTAGGTTGCACTTTATTCCTGCACGGACCGCTTACAGAAATTAGCAGTAGTCTCTACTCTTCTACAGCATTGTTGTTTTCAGCTGACTGCGCCTGAGTAGAATGGACAATATTGTCGAAGGAAAATAGAGAGGAAAAGGTGATACGTACACCTGTATCTCGTTAAAACAATCAATAAATGACAATTGTTTGATAACAGAGTGATTACGCGGTATCACGATTAAGATCATCGTCCTTTTTGCCATACCTTTCTTCGAGAACTCCTCAGCAGTTTTCCAAGTTGTCTTTATAACTGTAATTTTTGATGAATTTCAATGATTTTTATAGATCCATCTTTGAGTTATGGTACGCTTCTTGCATATATCGAAGAAAATAAGTCGATGATGTTGATTGCGTTAACGCATATCTTTTTTTTTTTGTTATTATTATTCAATAATGATCTCACCTAAAACACTTCCGTGTGTTATCAGAATATATTTCGCATTTAACATTAATATATTTTGATCTAGGTTCATAAAATTTAAGCTTTTTATACCAAAGACAACATTTAGTAAAAATCTTTTCTTTTTTTTTTTTTAATAATTTTATATTGAATATCCTTGATAGTTCGTATGCAGAGTGTTCACGGTATACTGGATCAGCTTTTTTTTCGAAAATGGTAAATATTAGATAAAAACTCGAACAGAAAAAAGTGTTATTGTTTTCATAACGAATATGATTGGGTACGCAAATTTTTTATTTCTACAATGTTTTTCAAGAAACGAAGGTAATCATCACTTTTTTAAATAAAATGTTATGCGTTCTTTTATATGTTATCGACGCGACCGATATAAAAGAAATGATCCGAACATTTCCAAATATTACATTTACTTGTATGTTGTATTGATAAGGTACGTATCAAGTTCAGTGTGACTTCCATTGACTGTCTCAATGTTTGTTTGTTTTCCATAGAACAGATGTATTCCTTATTTTTGCTGCATAGTAAACAGTAAATACTGAGCTGTAAAACATACGGTGTAGTAATATCTAATAGTTGTGTATCGTTATTCCATGGAGAAAAAAAGGTGATATGCTTCGTAGAATCTTAACTCTTTGCGGTCGGTGTCCCCATAGCGGGGACATTTTGAAATCGTCGTAGAAGTCGACGTCCCCGCAGCGGGAACATTCGAAAACCGCAAAAATGACAAAACATTATCGTGGTTCAAATGTTTCGGTCGATTTACTAGATAACAATGTATGGTTGTTCAGAGAAATATCCAGGCAGAAATATCCATATGTTGACTTTAAATCCTGTACGGAAAAGTAACTGCGAAACGCTAGATTTGTTCGACCTGTTGGTACTCCCAAAAGCGAAATCTACCGACCGTAAAGGGTTAAATGGTGATAAATACTTACAATTTTTAAATCATAAGTTTCAAAACTATTGGAAATCACTTCCACTAACTATTGTAAAAAATATTTTTAACAGGACTAGGCTCCTCCACATAATTGCAGAACTTTAAAAAGTTTTTTTAAATGACATTTTCAAAGATAAATGGATCGAAACATATGGATCCGTAAAATGGTCTACACGGTCATCAAATTTGTTATCAGTGAGCTTTTTTTTTCTGAAATCATATTAAAAATATCGTTTACATTACGCCACCGAGAAATATGAACAATTTGCAAATGAAGATAATGTAGAATAACATTAGCTGAAAGTAGCAAGACTGTAATCAGAAAAATGTAAAAATGCATTCTTACTAATGGAAGTCACATTGAACACGATAGGTAGACTTATCAACATAATATACTAGTAAATATAATATTAGAAAATATTCAAATCGTTTTTTTCATATCTGACCTTATCTGATCTTGATTGTCATATCATATAATCTGTTTGAATTCGTCTCCATAGTCACTTTTATAACACATAAAAGAAAACAACATTTTATTTAAAAAAGTGAAGATCACCTTCGTTTTTTTAAAAACATTGCAAAAAATAAAAAATTTGCACTTACCGTTCGCAATTTGCACTTATCGTTAGTGCAATTTCGAAATTATATTCGTTATAAAAAAAAATTAACACTTTTTTCTCATTGATTTTTATTTAATATTTACCGTTTCTGAAAAAACGCTGGTCCAATATACCTCAATCGCCTTGTATAACGTGTTGTAATGTATAATGAAGCAAAAAAATGAATCAAGCGTCTTCGATAAGTCGTATATAATGAGTTTAATGAAATATAATTACATTTACACTTCGAATAACTCGAATATTTTTTGGTATAGTTCTTAAAGTATATAGTTTCAAAGCAGGTAGTCATGTTTATGAATGTACGTTCTCTAAGTTTAGCAGTAGTCGAACAAATATTGACAGTCTGGACATTAAAAAAATCACAAATTTTCCTTTTAACTTGTAACAAAATATAATTTCAAGGGCTTGAGAAAATCGTTAACGAAGAGAAGAATAATCACTAATAAATTGTTTATAATATAAGTAATTGAAATTCATAGTGAGATCGAGTAAAATCCTGAGATCGAGATTCATTATGTTTATAAACAAAATTATGAATACATGTATTTTGTTGATGTACATGAGATTGCCTCTTTAAATGGAGAAATTTAAATAAAAAACATTTTATTTTCAACTATATTCATTAATTAAATCAATTTCCATTCAATTATGTGATGCTTCTTAATGAATAACTAATTGTAATTTAATGTAATCGCTTTCAAACTCTCCAATTTATTCTTCAACACTGAAGAATGATTAGTTTTTGTTGGTTTTATATACAAATTATATCAATACTATTATTTTATTCGTATTATAAGGAAAGGAAATATCGTGTAACGTAGGTACATATTATTGAACAAAAATTTGAAAATAAATGGATGGGTTGAAAAAGACGTGTTTAGTAACCGTCTCGATTTCCTCGTTTGTTGAAATTTATTTATGCGGATATCTAAAGGAAAAAATAATGTTTTATTTTTTTCGAATACAATGATATAATTTTTGTACCAATTGTATTTCATAGTTGTTGTACATAGGTATTTATCACCTAGTGAAATTCCGTTTAATGTCGTACGGTGGTATTTATACTTTATGTATCTTAAAAAGAAAATCCAAAGTTAATTATTTTTTTGTACCAGTAGTCTTCCTTAGCCTCTATATCTGGAAGAATTAAAAAACCAACTGCGAAGAATTATATGGAGCAAGAAAATAAAAGATGTGTCACAATAGTATCTAAAATGTGTTCCACGTTAAATATAGTTTTGTTCTTATAATTAGAATAAATCAATGTTTACGAATTAACAGTCAACACCTTGATGGTTTAATTATAATGAATTAAATTTCACAATATTATTTGTTACTATTATAAAAATATAACTATGTATTTTTAATATCAATTGTTTACATATTTTTATGTATTAAATAAGGTTATTAAGAGAAATATAATGCTAAAGTTAAATTAAAAAAGATTAGAAAGAAAATTTGTATTACCAACAATTTTCGTGATTTGACCGATTATTTTAAACGTTTTTTTATAGCACTTACGGAAGAATTCTTTATTATTAAATATTTCATAAACTACTGAATTTCTATACCTTCTATTGAACATGGGTGTAAATATTTTTAATTCTATATCGTATTATATTTGAACAGTGTTAATAGAGAGATTTAAATTAAGAAGTTTTGTTATCTGATGAATTGTGTGCTGGAGAGTTTGAGGAGAATTTTATTATGGTTTTTTGGTTTCTGTTGTTTTCTCTGAATTTATCTTTATACTTCTGAGTTTCTCAGCGTATTATTATATTTTATGTGTATTATTATCAAATTCTGAGCGTATTATCACTTATTGAACTCGCATGTTTAGGCGTGAGTTGTGGAATTGGTAATTTTGTTCGCGTGTTAATTCGAACTGAGTTTCTGGTATGTCGAGTTTCTCAATTGGTTTGTGGTTACATTATTATTACGAACACGTCCTGTTAGATGGATTCTGTAATCCATTTTGACGATAATTACCCAAAAATAAACATCCTTGCAGCCTAAAAGAGTCAAGATCCGTTATTTGTAGCTTAGCTGAATGAGCCGATTAAAAGGCAACGGTGTAGTACTCACAAGCGCATTGCACCCTCCTGATGATGGCATAGTCGCAATCAACACTTATGGATGTCGGTTCACGCCTGGGTATCGCATAGCCAGCTATTGAGCTCAGAAGGCTAATATCAAACTCGTATTATTATTATTATTACTTGAAGGATGTTTCTTAATGATAATTTTTGCTTTTCGGAAGATTCTTCGATTGTTTCTGTTAACTAAGAGTGTGTCTATGGTGGAATGGTCTTCTCTGTGGAAGATGTTTATTTGTTGGAACGTGTTAAGGTTACCTGGGGAAATTTGTTTTAACATTTCTTTCCAGTAGCTGTTCACAGATTTTTTTAAATTCCTCTCCTATTGATAATTTAATATCTTTAAGTAAGATTTTCAGAGACCTAATTGTGATATTGGTGTTTGAAGGTGATGTTTTTTTTTATTTTGTTTATTAGTCATAATATGTAATCTTTGCTTTTCTGTAGTTTGATCATTTTTTCGTTAGGCATATTTTTNATCTTCCACTGTAGAGCTTTTTATTAGTCTGCTCGCAGATGAGTTTTTCTTAGGTAGTCCTTAGTTGGTTCTTCCTCTTGGTCATTGTGCGTGCTGTTCGATATTTTCAGTTTAGTTGACTGGTATAGCGGTGTTTTCCTCTTTTCTGTGACAGGTGATTAGTTGCGTAATTTTTTCACTTTCAATAACTGAAGATGTCCACTTCTATTTTTATTAGTTCCTGGATTAGTTCATTTGTGATACCTGATTGGTCAGTGTGTGGACGCTGTTTCAACGAGGATATGCTGTATTCTTATCCATCCTTGATCTGTCATTACTTGTGGCNAACTAAGAGTGTGTCTATGGTGGAATGGTCTTCTCTGTGGAAGATGTTTATTTGTTGGAACGTGTTAAGGTTACCTGGGGAAATTTGTTTTAACATTTCTTTCCAGTAGCTGTTCACAGATTTTTTTAAATTCCTCTCCTATTGATAATTTAATATCTTTAAGTAAGATTTTCAGAGACCTAATTGTGATATTGGTGTTTGAAGGTGATGTTTTTTTTTATTTTGTTTATTAGTCATAATATGTAATCTTTGCTTTTCTGTAGTTTGATCATTTTTTCGTTAGGCATATTTTTCAGGAGTTATAATTTTTTCATTTTGGTTGATTTTAAACAAATGATCTGTAACTCGGTTGATCACCTCGAGTAGTCGTTTGTATGCTGCCTCGAGGAGTCTTTTCTCTGACCTGATTCGAACAGACACATGCGAACATGGCTGTAGAGATTTATATACCAGAGTTTTTGGTGTCCAATGATGAACTGTTGGAAGGAGTTCTACCTGTCTTAGTTGAAAATTGAAAATTGACTTATAAAATTGAAATGTCGCAATTGGCGCGGACTGATTTTGTCTGCTTTTTGTAGCAATGCATTTACCAACGGCTTGTGGTCCGTCTGTTGAAGCAATTCCCTGCCGTTTACAGAACGTCTAAAGGATTTAACCCTCTATAGCCCGAATTTTGTCTGCTTATTGGAGAAAAAATTACGATTGATTACAGTTTTTCACTTTAATTTGAAAATATTTTAACTAATAATTATTGTAGATGGATCGTGGTGTCACTACAGTGATACAGTAATTAAATTTAATAATGCAGTGATAACTAAAGAAAATTAATTTTTTAAAATATAGATACATCAGTTTGTAACTTTTAAGTCACACGGTCCCATAGAGGGTTAAGGTTCCCGTAGATAGCCAAAAGCTCTTTGCTGTACACGCTACTTTTTCTGAGCCTTTTTTAATTTTCTAGAGAAAAAGTTGAGCGCTTCCCACTTACCGTTGTCAAATTGTTGAAAAACTGCATCGAGGGCTACATCAGAGGCGCCCGTGCGGAATGCTAATGAAACATTTTCCCATGGATAACAAAGTAACAATGCTACGGCCATCTGCTTTTTTTGCCTCTTCAAATGCCTTTTCAGATTCTTCGTTCCAGTTTATCAAGCTTTCATCTTTTTTTATAGCACCTTGAGACAGACATTAAAAGAAATCAACCAGGTTGCTGCTTTTCTTAAAAATCTGTGGTAAAATCCAATGATCCCTATAAAACGGTAAAATTTTATTCATGAATTTGGTTTAGGACATTTCAAAATCGTTTTTTACCTGTTCATCCTTCGGCGCGAACCCCTTATAACTAATATTATATCCTACGGTATTACACTTTTTCTTTGGTAAAAATATTTATCTAGGTTTATCGTTAAATCGTTATACCGGAGTTTTGAAAAGATTATGGGTAGATGTTTTTGATGGGTACCCATATCCGGGGATGCTACTGTGATTTTGACTACGTAACAATAATCAAAATTGAATCATCTCAATATAAGAGCCGAGGAAAAAATGACGGAACCCAAGCGGGAATTCGAACCCGAACCTCTGCCGTCGTAAACCAGGACTCGATCCGCACCTATGGTGCCTTTATTAGTTCCTCGTTGTTATTGTTCCTGTGGATGAATACGGAGTCCATGAATTTTTGGAAGGTTCGGGCTGCGTTATAGAAATTGAATGGCATGATCGTAAACTCGTACAACCCAATTGGGGTTATTACAACTGTTTTTGGAATGTTTTCTTGTTCCATCGGAATCTGGTGATACACCTTATTGTTAACTAGATTGGTTGCCGTGAATAGTTCACACCAGAGGCGGATTAAGCCAGCGTGGTGCCTGTAGCAAATGTTACCAGGAGACCCTATTTTACAGAAAGATTTTCAAAGATATTTTGTTTTTTTATATTTTTAGAAAAACATTTCTTCGAAGCAAAAATATCTGTTAACGATAGTCAGAGCTGTTACAAAACTTTACAAGCTAAACATTTTCTGTTCTAGGCGCAGGGCCCCCAGAAACGCGGGGCCCGTAGCATTTGCTACTTACGCTATATGGCTAATTCGGCTCTGGTTCACACCTATGGAATTAGTGTACCACATCATGTATATGGGATAACAGATATTTAACTGTTCATGCTGCCATTCAATCTTCGATGATCTCCACACGATCTCCATCCACTCGATTTTTTGGGTATCATGCAAAGAGGACTAGCTCATTGACTCTGTGACGGGCGGCAAATATCCTTTTTCAGCATTTGTTTAACACGTCCGCGACGGGACCTGAATTTAGTGTCCTCCACGTGAAGCGGTTTTGTTTTTACTAATTTCTCCCATTTGGCGGCGCTGATTTGAAACAGGTGGGCGCCTTCATAGTCGCAAAAAAAGCCAAGCGCGTTACATACTACGTTTTGCCCTCTTTGTGACAATCAGCCGGTTTTGTGCTTACAATGTTTTAACGAAATTCACAAGAAGAAATAGTTCTCTTATGTATATAAAGAAGTAAATAAATTTGTTAATTACAGTAATCTGTTTTTTAAATGCTATGACGCGGCAGTAGATCATGTACCACCGGTGGCGCATCCGGTCTCTTGGGACAAACATGAATGTACCACCGGTGGTTCAGCCCGTCGTGAACATGTTAATCCTTTCAATACTAACGTCGACTATAGTCGACATTCACGAACGAGCTGTAGATACGATTATTCTATCAAAGTTATGTTTTTAAGTAACCTAATCTGCGTTATTTTATAAGGTTAATACGTTTAATTTCGGTAAGACAGTTATAATCTGTAGATAAACGTGTGATACGCGTTGCCAGTTAAACGTAAACATATTTCGCTCCATCTGCAAAGTGGGCACTTGCACCAGGGTCCGTGGTATGAGACAGCTCACTCACGGACACGTATGCGGTAAGGAAAGGGATAAATTCCGCCCGAGCCACCTTAAATTTTTCTAGAGATAAACGTCTCGCTCGCTCAGCAATCGGAGGTCTGTTTGAACATGGTGATATATGTACATTGTGTCGTGGACTTTTCCTGACGAGTAATATGTATGAACTCTCTAAGCAAATATTTGAACTGGTTACTTTTGTCTATTGTGGATATGGAGAAGGTTTCTTATTCGAGACTATTATTTTTTTATAACGGGGATAGCCGGATAAGGGTATCAAAAGTGCTCCTAAACCAAAATTCGACTTGCGATGAATCATTCAACAATTTGTTAAGAAAAACCACTTTGTGCCAAATTTCAACTGTATCTTAACGGGGGGCGGGGGGGGGGGGGGTAGCAAAATGACATTTTTGTTCAGTTTTTTATATCTTAGAGCAAGACAAATTTTGAAAAAAATCAGACATATTTTCGTAAACGAGGCACGTGTTACAGAATTTTTTCAGATTTTTAGGTTGAAAATCTGAGCTGTAAAAAATGAAAAACGCAAAATAATGCTGAAAAATACGAAGATTATATTTTTTGAGTAAGTATATACTTTTGATACTATTGCTTTGAATTTTTTCAGATGTTTTGATTGGGTGCGTCATAGTTAAAAAAATTAAAAACCGATTTTTCCGTCGGTTTTTGTATATCAAAATATTTTACATGGTAAACTTTTGTATACTGTTTATCAAAGAAGTAGTTTGTTCAATGTTCAATGTTTTTATTTATATAAAACCAACGTAAGAATTAAGGAGGCTAAATACATCGTATCAATTGATGTTATGTTCCGTATTATATTTAAAGTAGATTGCACATTTTACAATTTCGGTGGTCCTGCGGCAAAGTATGAAACTGCTAAATCGTTGCAGACTTGTAGATTCGAGTCCATTTAGTTTCTTTTTATTTTATTGTATCTCATACAAAGTAATCTAGCGGCGTTAGATCTGTTGAACATGATGGCTACATAAATTCTTCATCACGACCGATCAGCACTTGGCTTGCCACATGTGCATAATATGCAGGGTCACTATTATATTGGTACCAGATTTTTGTGCGGATATTTAATGGTGCATTTAATGATATGTTATTTAATGGAAAAGGACTTATGGAATCTTTATTACCATTGAATCTCCTGCTTGATATTACGCACCGACTGTTTTCGAGAAATAAAGTGAAATTATTTGTTAGTTATTAGGTTTATGGCTAGTAAAGGTTAACACTTTTTTACTCAAAATTCAGTACTGTTCGATATTTCGACAATAAAAAATATAGCATTCCATTATATATAGCGAAATTAACCTTGAAATCTTCGAAATGCCTCCACCCACAAAAACATATATGTATATGTCACATAATGTATCCTTCCAAACCATACAACTTTTGTATAATAAATTTTTTCAAACAATATATATTTTAGAAGTTATTCAGGATGGTACAAGTTGCGCGGACCACTCTACAGAAGTTACGTTTTTTTCCTGTTGTTTTTTTAGTTTCAAAATTACCTTCTACTTTTTTTGAGTTGAAGATTATTATGTTTATCGTTTTTTGAGCTGTGAGGGGATCTAGGAGTTTTGACTCGTAGTTCCTTATGTAATTGGTGGACATGGGCATTCTCTTACTCTATGAAGATACTATCATGTTGCATCCTGTACGCTGTTTGCCACGTGTGTCTCCTTTTATTTTCTTTTAGGTACGAGCTTCACCTTTTCCGTTTGTTTTGTTTCTAATTTTTCTGTGTTACTTCATAGATTTTGTACGTCTACTTTATTCAGTTTTCTTTGTAGACTACAGCTAACTTTTTTCTGTAGTTTGTTGTGTTCTTGTAATTTTTTTTTCTTATTAGCTCTATTATGACTTCTTACACGGGTTTAACCGTCTATGGCTTTGTGTGACTTAAAAGTTACAAACTAATGTATTTATATTTTTAAAATTTTATTTTATTGAGTTACCGTTGTACTATTAAATCTGATTACTGTATTACTGTAGCGATACCACGATCCATCTATAGGAATTATTAGTTTAAAAATTATTTAATCAAAGCGAAAAACTGTAATCAATCGTAATTTTTTCTCTGACAAGCAGACAAAATTCAGGCTATAGAGGGTTAATTATATTCTGATCTTCCACTGTAGAGCTTTTTATTAGTCTGCTCGCAGATGAGTTTTTCTTAGGTAGTCCTTAGTTGGTTCTTCCTCTTGGTCATTGTGCGTGCTGTTCGATATTTTCAGTTTAGTTGACTGGTATAGCGGTGTTTTCCTCTTTTCTATGACAGGTGATTAGTTGCGTAATTTTTTCACTTTCAATAACTGAAGATGTCCACTTCTATTTTTATTAGTTCCTGGATTAGTTCATTTGTGATGCCTGATTGGTCAGTGTGTGGATGCTGTTTCAACGAGGATATGCTGTATTCTTATCCATCCTTGATCTGTCATTACTTGTGGCGTTACCACATAGCTTGGTATGCACGATTGAGTCTACTGTGTTGAGTTTTTAGAAAGTTATGCAATAACTATTCGCGCACTTTGGTAATCACACTACTTTTTCATTGCACCGGTATTTGAACTTTGGTTTGAAAGTCTAAGGATGTAGGTGGTGGTTGAGTTTGCCGCGTAAAAAACTACACATTTATTCGGACGGTTGCCGTACGGAGTTGGTTCGCAATACGTCCTACGTGCTCGACGGTCACTCAAAAAGTGCTTTAACTAATTAAGCTATCCAGGGCTAATCGACAACTTTCCTTTTTCTAGTCCTCGTAACGTAAACGCAACAGAATTGCTTACATAATAAATTAATTTGTAATATAGTTAAGTATTAAAATTAATAATTGTTAATTAATAACATTTGCCTCCAATGGAACAAGATGGCGGTGCACATTGATTTCTTTTTTTAATTTTTACATAAGTTAAAAATGATTTGACCCCATTATTTTTAAACACAAATATGCAAAATCAGGTAGTACTCTTAGTACTTGACGACGGACAGTCGAGAGTGGCTTGACAATAAACAGCCAGAGATTCGATACGACAAACGGTAAAGCGCACGTATATTACCGCATTTATAATAAATACTACGTTTTTTGTTAAAATACCAGCATTTAAGTTATTCCCACGAAATTGGGGATCCTTCAAGCGAGTCAGACGGCACTAGAGTGCAATAATTAAGGACACGAAACAGCGTGGCCCTTAACAAGTAATATTTTTCAGTGGAATGACACTGATTGAAAATAAACAACATTTGTTTGAGATTTGTTTTTCCATTGTGTATAATTCACGTAATATTATTGTAATTAACTTTTACGCAATCAATTGAAGTATAGCAATATGACACTGTAGCAAAGCGTTTGCAGAAATATATGGTAAAAATTCTTTCCAATCACTTTCTTTATCTGTTCGTCATATTCGCTCACTTTCCTTTTTAAAAATTTTTATCTGATTTTTCCTCTAACAGTTTCAGTGCAGCTAGATTTACGCGAAACTGCTTTCCTTCACTTTCTCTTTACCCTTTTCCCATATTAACCACTTTTCGCTTCCTTATTAAAAATAAAACACTGTAGCGACAGCAAGAAACGTTTTTAAGGAAAAAATCGTTGTTATTTGTGTTTCAATTATTTCACAATTATTATTACAAATTTGTAATTGCGTGCAGAAAACATTTAATAAACAATAAACAAATGTCTGTTTGTGAATGGACAAAAATAAAATTCAGGTTTGGTAAATGTAAATATTCAACATATCTCCTGAACCATTTGCGGAATGAATATCTTTGTACCTCCTAAATTATGCACTGAGCAATAAAATGTTTGTAACAAATATTGTTTGTTTTTAAATAAGCAATTACGAAGGGCCAAAATACACATATTATTATATTAGAAGGGAAGCGAGGAGATTCACCCTGCTTTCATATTTTTGTTTTTATAAGTGATATAGTAAGGATAGTTTCAAAGATGTACAATTTGTGCAGTAAGAATTTGTATGCTCTATTTACTTTCACATTTTCTTTTCTGAAATTATTTGAACGTTAATATGTTATGCATTAGTGAATTTATTTTTGCCATTAAACTACTGTAAGAATAACATAGAAAGTGTGGTTTAATTTGAAAAAGTATCAGCGACTCTAAAATATTAAAAGATTACCTTAAATAAAAACTTGTATAATTATAATAATTTATGTTTTCAAACTCAATGATATATCAGTAGCGATGTAAATACATTAAATCTATTTATCGTGGGTTTGAATCTGAAAATTTTTTGGTAAAAATAACTAAAGCCCAATAAGGTGGGAATAATTTTTGTTTTGTTTGCTTTAGTTAAAATCATCAGATTATGAACCACTTTGAGTTAAAAAACGTTAATTATTATTAACGTTCGTGCAATTATAACGAATTACAATATTTCAACAAAACAGAGTACACGTGCAATTAAACCATTGATAATTTGATCTTAATTGTTAAAAAAAAAAAAAAAAAAAAATAACGTATTAAGTAGAATGAAAACTTAATTTGTTGTAAGTTTGTACATAGACGTAAAAAATTGTAACGAGAAATAACAGAATTTGATTTTTATTATTTTATTAATGAAAAAGTGGTTTGATGGTTATACGTGTTGGTTACGAGAAAACTAGATGCGGCTTAATGAATCTGATATTATAATGATTATAATCATAAGAATAGGATCGGAAAATTATGTTCACACTTAGAGTTAAAAGAGCATAGTACAGTTGCGTATTGCATGTTGTCATGTAAAACCATCTACGATGTAAGCGATCGCGAAAGTGAAAGTAAGTTGCATAACACGGAGTATTCTATCCAATCGACCTCGAAATCGTGCAGCAGCTTGCTCAACACGATGCCTATGTATGTACAGGGTGTTCACGGTAACTCTGTACAATTGTTTATTTTGTAACGTACTGTAGACAGAAATCATTTTTTTGTCAAAGTTAATGGTTCAAGGAGGCACATTTTTTTATGAAAACGAATTTTTTTAATCTTGTTACTTAATAAGATATGAAAGTCAAGTTCGGTTTTTTAAATAGAACTGTGCGTTTTCCTCTAGATCATTGGATAGTGTTTTTCAACTCGAATTTATTAACCATCCATGTGTATGACTGATGTTAATTAGTTTTTAAGATACTGAGTTTAGAAGTTTCTTGATTTTTCGGGAAAAACACCTCGTTGGAATAGGTAGCTCGGCTGCCAGTCTTGTTTGAGCTTGAAGACACACGTGGCGAAGATCGCCACTTGAAACAGATGTATGTATACGAAAGATCTGTATCAAAAACGTCAGGCCGAAAGACCAATTATTTTTCGTTACCGATGAGAAAAATGGGGAAAATAACTCAATTTAAAGTTTTCATAACATTTTATCTCACACCTCCTTCAATCTGGTTTTCATCATTTAAGAAACGCTTCTTCCAATCAAATGGACAAAATGTTATAAAAACTTCAACTTGACGTATGTTTCTGTTTCTCTTCTCGGTGATTGAAAATTATTATCTTTTAGGCCTGTCGTTCCTGACACGGACCTTTCGTATTTCAAGTCGAAATGTTTAAAAAAATCAGTAAATTTCTAAGCTCAGTGTCTCAAAGACTAATTAAAATCGGTCGTATATGTGACGGGTTGATGAATTCGTATTGAACAGCATTATCGAATGATACGAAGAAAAACACGTAGTGTACTTTCATATCTTATTAAATTGTAATAGTAAATTCATATCTTATTAAATAATAAAGTAAAGAAAAATTCGCTTTCATCGAAAGCTGTGTCTCCTTGTACTATGCACTTTTGATAAAAAAAATTTTTCTGTTTACAGTATATTAGAAGACAAACGACTGTCCAGATCTACCGTGGACACCCTGTATGCAGTCAAACCTGTTAAGAGGAACCAAACACCAAGACTAGAGAGCGATTGCATTATTTAAAAGGCTATAAAAATGCATGTTACAGGAGTCGTCGCAGTTGCACCTACAATGATGAATTTTTCATTGAGCGAAATTCTTTTTACTATTATGTATTGTTCCAGCGATTTTATAAGGGGAAATGTTTAATACTTTTTAGAAAAATGTATTTTCAGTTTAGTTAAGGTTGATTAAATAGAAGTTAAAGTTACATTTGTTTATTAATATTTTATATCAGTGTTTTATAAGATTCGATACTTGTATCAAAATTAAATTAATCATGTTCGTTTGGTTTGTTATACGATACTTTTATCGTTTTTAAGCAATACAATATAATAGAGTAATACAATATAAAATGATTACAGATATTTTATTTTTGTGTCAAAATCTATATTGTATTTTCAAATTGATTGAGTGTGAAGCGTTTAAATAATTTTCTTGTTTTCTATTATTTTCATCTTTTATGCATCTGTATTTATATAAATTAATTGATATTATCATCATCATTCTTTAATTAAAGAAAACTATTCTAAACTTGCAGAATTAGTCGTGTGCAGTTAAGAAACACGATTACTCGTTACCAGAACGCGAAGCGTGGGTACATTAATCGATGTCTGATCAGAACATAAATAACAGAGAAGTCTCACGGAGAAGAGCAATTGTCTACGAAGATGCTTTGCATACAATCTTGGGTTCAACTGTTCTAAGAACTTTCACTTGAAATTTACGTCAAAGGGAAGTGAACTAACTTAGTGATAAATCAGTTTACAATTAAGTTTTCTTTCACACATCGTGTTCTATTTTATATTACTTTTTTTCTCTTTGTTACTCGTGGGAAATCTTCCATGTCGTATTTTCTACTAGCTTTCATAACATTTACTCGTTACTGTTGGCGGATGCGATGCAGGTTTTTATAGACTTATCAATTTTCCTTATTTAATATATCTCTATAAACATTTGTATTACTTTCAAGTGGTACATTTAAAAATGATATCAGTTGTTGGTCAATTACGTTTGGGTAGCGATGATGAGTTAAATCAGTTTTACAAATTAATTTAAATTTTACAATTGCAATAAAATGTATAGAAAATCATATATCTTAAAATAAATTTTACTACATTTCCTTTAAGAAAATTCGAAAATAGATATTTTTTAGATGTAAAGTATAAGTTGCACAATACGTCCTCAACTATTTTTTCAAATATTGTCCAGAGTAATTGTAAAATTCTTTCTCAATACTTATTCGAAAATTCAAATATATAGTGTTATATCAAAAATTGGGTGTTTTATTGTTTCCTCTAATTCCGACAGTATGAAAAATGTTTCATAGATAATGTGAACGATTTCGAAGATTTATATATTTTTCTAGTATATTTTAACTACCATTTATTTTCAATTTATCTTTTACAATAATTCAAATTATGTATAAAACATTTTTAGATTGTTACGAGTAACACGTGTGTACGCATATGTAAATTGCTGAATTGTTTTTTAGTTGAAACACTACAAATGAAGAACTGCTGTTTGCGGTATTAAAAAGGTAAAAAGAATCTTATTTTGTCAAATTTTTTTCTTTAAATTGAAGTGACGTTTAAACGCTTTTATAATTTTGTTATATAATTTTTTAAAAAGATACAATATTTATTTGAAAAGTTCTTTATAATTTGTATAACGAGAATAGAATTATGTATGAAGTATTTCTTAATATTATTATCTGAGTATTTACAGTAAAGTTTGCACACTTTTATAATAATACTGTTCAAGTTATAAATGTAGGAATTCCTGTTAACATATTACCATTACCAAAGTATTAGTGATAATTCACTGTTATTTGTTAAACAAAAATAACGTGGACTTATAAGGACGTTTTCTAGTCTATCAACCTTTATGTAATATATACAATTATTATATATACAATTATTATATACAATTATTATATTATTATACAATAATTATATTATAATTATTATATTCACAGATATATTATATATGTATTTTTTTATGTGGATACACTTTAATGAAAGTAAAAAAAAAAATCTATACTTTGTGGCAAGAATTTTTTCTTTATAATAATGTTTTTTAATTTTATCGAACTCAATATTTTAGAATATGAAAAACAATCTTTTTCTCAAAACGATTAATTTTATTTTGAAAAAGTTAATTCTTCATTGTCGCTAACTTCTTTATTGTTACTACTAAACTATGCTTCAGAAACATGTTAAATTCATACAGGGGTCCAGAAGCTACTTTTAGAAAGTGGAAAGGAAAAGGATATGTAAAAGTTTCTTTTACACGAGAAATCATGTACTTCAAAATATTTTTCTACAATTTATTTATTATTAGAAAAGTATAAAATATAGTAAAATTGAAATATTAGCAAAAGTAGTTTTATTTTACAATATAAATTTTATGCTTGCAAGTCTTTGTGAATTAATCTATAACAAGTTTCCATCTTATATCCATGATTCTGTTGTTGTTTTAGATATTTGGATAATTTCAATTTTTTTTAAATAAATTAAATTTTCTAAAAATAAAATGTTTTATAAAAATGAAATTTAAAAGTAGATATTATTCGCTTCGAAATTTTTATTTTTAAAGCAGCAAAAAAGTTCATTTGTTTAAATAATATATTAAAAATTATTACCTTTCTATTTTCAGCTATTCAATTCATGTTCAATTATTACTTCAAGGCAGTTTAAACTCACGAAGTGCTTAAACCTATATACATATATTGCAAGATCGTATTGTTAAATATAGAACAAATCAAGGTTTTCAGTGTTACCGTTGTTAGTTTAGATCAGTGACAATATCGTATAGTGCACATAGTTTTATCCGCATCGCATGGAGAAAAAGGAAGAGTCGGAGAAGGAAGATATTTCGTTTGATTAATAATTTAAGAATCAAATTAACATTTTTTAATTTTATTTTTATTTTATGTTCATTATGAAAGTATTTAATAAATACAATTTTAATTACACAATGTATTTTATAAAATAAAAAGTTACAGACCTAGAACCTTAAGTATACGATTTTGTATAGGTTTTCTTTAATATGGGACAGTATTACTTTAGAGAAAAATAAGTTATGAAACTGTGTTAAAGCGTTAATAAAACAGTTTTAACGATAAACAAGTAACAAATATAGTTGTACAATAATCACATATGTAAATTTCAGTTTCTAGACCTGAATAATCATAATAGGTTCATAATTGGTATGATAAACATTGAATCCACAGTTTTTCGGAATAGTTCTTTCTTAGGCCTTTCTTTCCTTTACTTAATTTTGTTTTTGACATTTGAAGGAGCGATTGAAATCCATTTTATTATTTAGTAATAAATTTTTGATATAACTGCTAATCACACGTTTTATATTGCTACCAACTCGCCATTTTACTTTCTGTAATTATACCACAATCTTCATTAATGTCCTCAAACTATGATTATTATAAAACAATTAACCTTTTTTGTTTCTTTGTAAGTCATAAAATAAACCAAAGTAAATTTTACTTCAATATGCACACGCAAAAACTTTCCGTTGCGACCAAAATGAAAAACATCTATTAAACAAAAGTAAGACAACGAACGTCAACGGTTGTTACGAGACGGCAGCCTTCGCGCTGCTTAATTTTATTAAACAAAGATATTAGTACAGTGTACAGATAAAAATCTTGGTGTCTCATATTTGTACCTTATCTCATATCCGTATTCTCTGCTCTACTTCATATATGGAAATTTTACGGTACGGATCTTCACTGTAAGAACTGCGAAAGGTCTAAGCGTACCTCAGCATAAAATACGCTAGATGAGTAAGAAGTTGAAAGTCTCGGCCTTCTACCCGAAATAATGCATAAGGTTGTAAGGTTATAATTATAAAGTTAATTGTTAGAGAAGTAGTGTACTAAAAATTGTCACCTAGAGAAAACTGTAGAGAATGTACTATTTTACCTAGAAAAACGAAAAATATGAATTTATTTATAATTTTTGAACGATAGAAATAACTTTTTGTGCATAAAAAAAGTTGCTTATAAAGTCTAAACTCTTCTTAAAAAGATAAAAAAAAATTATATTCGTACGATCAATAGATTCAGAAATGAAAATTCATATACAATGTCAAGACACATAAAAATTGCAAATTTTATTAACTATTTCTCTGTTTATAAGATACTTTCATGTCAAGTTTTCTTGTCAAATTTTGTTATTCCGTGAAAAAACATCTTGTTTAAGTAAATTTTAAGAAGAGTTATTTTTGTTTATTTTCAAAAATGAAAATTTTGATTTATCCATGGATTGTGCCTTGGGGGATGTAGTCTTCAAACACAAAACTCCGACCAAATTGAAAAGTATTTAACAAGAAAAGTGAGCAAAAAATTAACAGTTTTTATTATATTATTTACAGAAATAAACCTTTTGCAAATCAGTTTACGTAGTCAAATTTGTCACACGATACAAAATTCGTTAATTTACGGCATTCCTTTATCTCTAATAGGTTTCAAGATAATAGACCAAATATGTTTACCGCTCCTAACATTGAGACTGCTTTTCACCCTTCAATATAAACTATTGCGTATATTTTTTAGAAAAATATCATATGTCAAAGTTTGGTCAAAATTGGCATGTATGTAAAAGATTTGAAACATTGGCAGATAACTCGACTATAGAAAGTGAAAGGACGTATTTGTCTTTGTTATCATACAAAATAAGTTATAGATAAATAAATGGTGTCTCTTTTATTGTATAAATAAGATGCTAAGCTTTAATGGTATTAAGTACGATAATTAAATCGTTTAAAGAAATTGTCAATGCACTTTAAATGGTTAAATAAAGATTTATAAATGTTGCAATGAATCAAATGGAATGATTTGCCTTGCTTCTTTGTTGCTATGAAATCAAACAAATAAACGATAAGTATGTATGTATTTATAAAGATTTGATCTAATATTGAAATGTTATTATTTTTGATCAGCTAAAGAGAAAGTAATCATTTTTACAGTACATGTATATGTATAAAGCTGTGTAGATTGTATGTTACATGATTCTCGTTCAAGGATCGAATTAAAACGTTGCCGGCAAAACTTGTTTAGTCGTTATTATTGTGCACGTAGGATAAGAGATTACTTTGTTGGTCAATGAACTTTGTAGCTTTGTGGTTTCCGAGGTTGATTCGAATGGTTAGCTGAAAATTAATTCTAATTCTACGATAAGACTCGTGGTTTCTGTGTTCTAGAACAACATGATACAATGCGCAAGAAGAAAATTTAACGCTACAGATTCTATGTGAGGCAAAAAATGAATTACGCTATTGCTACTAGGGCTAAATCTACAACTATACGGTACTATACAAAATTCTAAAATCATCGATCAAAAAACGTTTTGTTATTTTACAAATAAATTTAGGGGTAGTTACTGTTTGAATTTTTCTGTTAATTTTTAAAAAGTATTTCGTTTAAGAATGATTCATTGCGTCAAGAAATATTGATTAGTTTACGATAATTTATATTTTGTATCACCTCTTCTGGTTTTTCACCACAGCAATAATTGTTTCGAAAAATTGTTCAATCATTTGTTAATAGACTCATTTGATATTTCCTGCTATTCTGCTTTCAACGATTCAGAAAATTGATTTCCTCTACTCTCCTTTTTCTTCTTTTTTTTGGTTTCTTCTAAACAATTCTACACATGTTTTATAATTTTTAGATCACAACTTTATTCGTTTAAAAATTCAAACAAATCTATGATCCAAATAAAATAAAAACGATTAACATAATGAATGCAATATTTGAAAATCCCTTTTTTACATAATAGTATCTATGTAAGCGTATTTCCCAAAAGTACCTTTAATTTCTACTCGTTACTATAAATTTGTACAATGTCATGCAGAAATCATAAATAATGTCACGAACAGAAAAATCTCGTTCTTGACAAGATACAGGTGTTTTAATTTAATTTTCCTTTCTGAAAGTTATCCAATACTAAAATATGCTTCAAAAATTGTACGCGTCAATTTGCATGGTGTTACACTGATCGGTCTTACCGCGATCGGGTAAATTAACAACTCCTGAGTATTTTACTATAGTTTCTTCACCGTTCCATTCCACTACGTAACATCATAGGTTAGCGGGAAACGATGAATCGCGGTATTTTAACAAGTCTGTCGAGCGGATCAGTAAAGCTTTGAACAGTATCCAAACGGTATTGCGGGAGAACGTCTTTCGTTTCCTCGACGAATTTTCAGTTTGTCGCGTGTTCCCGCCGCGATAGTACTTCGCACGTTTGAAGTTCTCGCAACTCTTTTCGACCGGAACGGCAGTCAAACGGTAAATACATGAATAAAGTGAACATTTAAAGTGTGCAACCCAAAAACAGCGACAGTGTTAAATAAAGGATACTTTATTCTTGGTAGTTTAACCGAAATATTTGACGTGTACTGGTTACAGGTAAAGTTTGTTCGTAGAAATATTTCAACATAAACCATTCCGAAATAGCAACGAGTACTTGCACAAGCGACTAGTTTGTAATCTAAATACTTTAAATTATTTTCATTTGTTCGAAAGCTGTGATAATTCTTATTAAAATAATTTGCACAACACACTTTGGAAAACTGATGTTTCCATAAGATTTGTGTTCATTTTTTTGTTACTCGAATTAATTAAAACGAATCTTTTAATTTAGAGTATACGAACTACCATTGTATTTTTTAATAAAGTAATGACAATTCGAAAACTTTGATAGTTTCATATAAAAACACATTGGATTTAAGTAGTTATAAAGTATGTATACTGTAAAATATTATTTAATATATTTATGAGCCATTTAATTGTGTGGATAACGAGTTAAGAAATTATACAAAAAAATATTATCTTTGCATAATCGAGGGTTTAAACTATTACGTGGAAACATAAACATTTACGAATACGCTAACTAAAATCGAATTTTAATATCAAATTCAATGACAACTAATATATTCGGTCAAATAATAAGACTATTGGATAAATAAATAACTATATCTATTAAATCTACGTTTGTTGTTTATTTATTAAATATTTTTCAACAAACAAAAGGTAGATAAAATAATATTTAAATAAATTGCGCTTTAAACAAATGTTGCGTTATGTTATCAGTGTTCTTCAAAATTATTTAAAATATAGAAAGATATTGATTGGATATTTGAAAAATAGGTTATAGTTTGAAATAACTCATTCATATATTAAGTATGTCATATACTACTAATATTAGTAGTGTCGATGATCAAAATTTTGAGAAAATTATGAAATTCAATATTTGCGTACAGAAATATTTATTTCTTAATTTAATTTTTTATTTTAATCTATTATTAGTAAATACAGTTATTTTTGGTTGAACACGTTATAATTTAATATATAGTTATATAAATTTCATCAAAATATTTTTAATTCTATTATAAAATACCTAAAAGCTTGTGAAAATCTTTTAACTTATCTTAGATACGATGAATTTGTTGACCTACATCACTATAATGTGATTGTTTAGCTTATACTTTTACTGCAATCATACTTTCTATCGCATAAGTTCTGTCCTTTGTTAGCTATTACTGTCACATGCTGCTTTATCGATCCATTTTACCTTTTTGGCCTTTGTAAAGATACTTTTCTTTTACCGCAGTGTATCATATTCCTTAGAGAAGTGTTTAAAGAAAAATGTAATTCAAACGCGGAAGCAAATATAATACCTATTATTCCTTTTTTACGCGTTAAACGTATTTCCATAATGTGCAATATGTAAATATATTACTCCAAGGCTAAATAGAAGTTATAAAGACGGTATACATTCTATCCACAGTGAGTCACTGCCAAAACGGTACACTGCATATAAAAATATGTTTCTTATAATAAAAAAGTTTCAGGCTGATTTGGAAAGAGATATTAAACGAATATACAGCGTGTCTCAAAAGGTCTGTAAGTTCCTTTAAAGGGTGAATCCTGAGATGATTCCAAGCAACTTTTTCCTCTGCGAAAATGTCAAATTCGGCTTTGTTAATGAGTTATAACGAAAGATACTGACGAATCACAGAGCGAGTAAGGCGGCTGGTCGCCAGCGGGAGCGTTGATTCCACGCCGCGCTTGTGTTTCTACGAGCAACTCAGAATGTATCGAAACGACTGTTGAAAAATATTAAACAAAAGTTATATCGAATAAACTAATTAATTGTTATTCCTGAAGAATAAATAAATTGAGTTTATCCGATACTCCAAATGAATAATGAACGAATCTATGAAAAGTAATTGAAATTTAATAACGAATAGAGTCCAATTTGTTATTCTAATAAAAATTTATTCAAATGACATCAAACATTATTATTAATAATAAATCTTAAACATGGTTCTTTAATAATATTTAACACTATCGTTTAATTTTATTTTTATTGTTTTAATACAGTATTTAATAATAATATTAGAAGTTTTTTTATGTAAACTTTGAAGAACACAGCCAGGAGTAAGTTATAGACCACGTTAAACTAAAAAAGAATAATCGAAAAATTAAATTCTACTCACCCAATCAACAAAAGATTCACCTGTTGCTTGGAAATGTGTAGCACTGTGTCACGTTACCGATCTTGACTCTTGACGGACGACATGGCTTGTGGTGTAGCGAACAGCTGATCACGTATGGCCGGCTCAACGACACTAATGTTCACACTGCACGGTCACTAACACTGATCACTTGTAATTTACAATACTGAGGTGGTGAAATTGAATTTATTGTTATTTCTAGGATATAAAAGTTGCTTGGCTCTGAAAAGAGTTGGTCATACGTTCGGTGGTGACATACCCGTGATCAGCAGGTGAATCTTTTGCTGATTGGGTGAGTGTAATTTAATTTTATTCTTTTTTTAGTTTAACGTGGTCTATAACTTATTCCTGGCTGTGTTCTTCAAAGTTTCCATAAACAATCTTTTCGCCAAACTTCTTGGCGAAACTATTAAACAATTATTAAATATTATTAAATATTTATAATTAATATTGTTATTAAATATTCTATTAAAACAATAAAAATAAAATTAAATGATTGTATTAAATATTATTAAAGAACCATGTTTAAGATTTATTATCAATAGTAGTGTTTGATGTCATTTGAATAAATTTTTATTAGAATAAGAAATTGCACTGTATTCGTTATTAAATTTCAATTACTTTTCATAGATTTGTTCATTATTCTTAAACTCAATTTATTTGTTCTACACGAATAACAATTAATTAGTTTATTCGGTATAACTTTTGTTTCATATTCATTAATAGTCGCTTCGATACATTCCGAGTTGCTCGTAAAAACATAAGCACGGCGTGAAATGAACGCTCCTGCTGGCTATCAGCCGCCTTACTTGCTCTGTGATTGGTTAGTGTTTTTCGTTAACAACTCGTTAACAAAGCTGAATTTGACATTTTCGCAGAGAAAAAAGTTGCATGGCATCATCTCAGGAATCACCCCTTAAAGTGACTTACAGTTCTTTTGGGACACTCTGTATATTGTAAATGTTTCTATATTCATTGTGTTTAAAAACTAAAACAAAGGAATCTTTCTAAGTTAAAAACAAAAAAAGTTGCTGTAATTTAGTCTGAAAAATATTTCACACCTAAAATCGTGCGCAAGTAAAATATTGCTTTAAACTTGATTTAAATAAAAAAATTAGTACTTTGTTGAGTGTCCTTGACTGCTTTCCACAGCATATAATTGTTTTTGCATCGATTTCACCGGTTTCTCTGTTAAATCAGATTCGAGTTTTGTGCATTTTTTTATTAGAGCTTTTTTTAAACCATTTTTATTTGAAATTGTATTTGCGTATCCGAATTTATAATAAATTCCAAAAATATTCAATTATGTTTAGGTCAAGTAATTGTTGAAAAGTATTAATGACTTTTGGATAGTTATAAAGCGTGTGGTTGGGATCGTTGTCGTTATATAATTTAAAATAATTAAAAATTCCTAATGTTTGGGCACTGCCTTTTAAATTTTTGTTTTAAATATTAAATAGTCATATTTATTAATATTACCCTCAATAAATACTAAATTTCTCACACTGGCAGCCAATACACGTACCCACACAATTACCCACCCACCTCTATGTTTAATTGTTAAATTTAAGTTTTGTTTTTTAAATTCTTTTCGCTTACGCCACGCAATAACTTTTCCATCAAAATGAAAGAGATTAAATTTATTCTTGTAAATAAAAATAACTTTTTTCCAAAAATAAAAATCTTTGTTTAAATATTGTCGAGCAAACACAAGCCTTTTCTTCTTATTATTAGTTTTCTTGCTGATGAACAGCTTATTTCGAATTGTACGACCATAAAAATGATATTTCTGTAAAACTCTCCTTACTATTTCAGGATTAACTGATATTTTTAAATGTTTTTCCATTTACTTTGTCAACTTAGGTGTACTAAGCTTTGGGTCATTTAAAATTCACATTTAATCACATTAAAAATTTTTCTAACTATCATTGTACACATTAAACTTCTTTTTTAGAGGTCTTCGATTTATTTGCTATCCTATTTTCAGGGTTAAAACGTTTTATAATGTATTCTATTAACAATTTTTACTATCTTTCAATAACTTTTACCATTTGAAAAATTATTTATTACAGTTTGTCGCTCTTTTGTTGTAATTTCCTACATTTTTACTACTTTTTCACTATATTTTTTAATCTTAACAGTACACGAGGTTTACTAACAAGCTAAGGCAGCGTGATCCTTTTTTGTTTAAAATTTTTCGTTTGTTTTTGGAGAAATTCCCTATGGGAATATCAGGGAAATATAATATTTGTAAAATATTTGGTGAAACTATAAAAAAGTAGTCTCCTTTCCGATTTCGATGATTTTTGGATCTGTTATTAAAAATTGATATATTGAACAACCTTTTCCCATGCACGTATGCTACGTGTTCCAGTTAATGGTCACGTACAAAAAGTTAAATTTTTACGATTTTTCAATGATAAAACTCTAAAAAATATAAATAAAAACGTAAATCAAATATAACGTAAAAAAAGGAAACTTAACCTACAAGTGTATTTTCCGGATTTTTGCCTTTCTCGTAAGACTGGCGATAAGAACTAAGTTCATATATAAATCGATTATCTTTTGTAAGAGAAAAAGAGTCGGTCGATTAAATTGCCTAACAACCGGGATTCGAACCCGGATCTTTTGTCCGGCGACTGTTTTAGACCTGATGCAGTCGAGAAACGTTTGTCCTTGCAATCTCGTTGCGACCATGTATCTTTCTTAGTTTTCTTAATTAAAAACAACGAAGGCAGACATATGATCGTAGCGAGATCGCAAGAACAAGTTAGTCGCCTGCATCAGGCCTTAACCAATTAAGCTATCCAGGGCCGACTGATAACTCTGCTTTTTCTATTCCTCGTAACATAAACACATCGGATTGCTTACAGATTCGACCATTTTTGTCAGATTTACATATAAATGTCGCCCAGCTACATACATACGTAAATATATCGTGCAGGTAGAATATAGTAATATGCTAAAACATATTTATTTTGGTATTTATACGTTGATTAGTTAGATAGAAATATCGCTACTGAAAAAAGTATTCATACGCTGTGAATTCTTGATTTCTGCTAAAAGTCAAAACCTGTTTATATCAGAATAGTCTATGACAATCTAACTTCCAATCAAGATTTTCATGATGTATCAAGGTTACAACTTGACGTTGCAGTGAAAAAGATATTGTCAATAGAAGTCATGAGTGTACGGTGTATGAATAAAATATAGAACTTACGAAAGAATGTCTGGTTAATTTAAAAACATGAATACATACGAATACTTTGTGTATCCATTGTGCGTCAATTTAGTTCCTTTCTTTTAATTAAATTCTGTAATTAAAATCAAGTGACACTTCATTTTCCCACTGACATATTTTCGTATAACATTTAGAAATTTAAAGAAAATTAGTGGCTGTTGTTAACAACGAATTGTAAATTTGTTCGACACTTGTAATATACATCTGTATAGTATGGATGAACGCTAATATCAAAGCTATTTCTATTATAAATTATTGTAACTTTACCGCGTTTAAAATGCAGTGTTAGAATCCGGGTGAGAGAGACGTATGATATTGAACTTACTTATAAAAATAATTTATTTCGAACGCTTCAGTTCGATTCTCGGACGTAATTTTAATACTTCGTGGTTATTAGAATGCAAGAATGGGTCTACTGTCGACGCCCCGATAAAAGTGAAAAAACTCTTTTCTATAGACGCGTGGGGTCTTATATGCAGGAGCTGTATGGTATGGAGAGGGTAGCGGTGGCCCTTGGTTTTAGGCTTACAATTAGTCAGAAGGATTTTGGTTTTGTGTTCGAGTTTGAAATGAGTACAGTAGACTCCCGTATAACGCGACGAAAAAATTGCGACTAGTACTCATACAGCGCCATAAACAGTCCCTTATTATGCGCAAGATAAATTTAACATTTGCACATAGTTTCTGTTTTTTGTTTAGAAAAGAAAATGTATAAGAGAAAAATAATTTTATTCAACTTTTAACAAAAATAAAAATATGTACTTCAGTATTTAACATTTATTCACTATCGGAAGTATCGACAAATAAGTTCCAACGATGCCGTTTTGTTAATATTGGTTGGACAGATTCATCGCTTGCATAGTCCATAGTTTGTATAATTATAGTATAGTTCAATAATGTATGTCCCGTATAACGCGATTTCCTATTATGCGAACGTATCCTCCGCGTTGTACGGCAGTCTATTGTAATTTGTTTTGTAGGGTGATCGTGGTTATGTGTTTCGACATGATTTAGCGTGTATACCTAGGTTGGTCATCCAACAGTGATTAAATTTGTAAAGTAGTTGATTCGTTGGTATTATTTGGCATTAAGCTCACTACATGTTTTTTTAATTCTGTTGTTAACACGGCAACGGTTACAAAGAAATAATTACACACGTAACTGAAGATTTGCATAAATAAACTAAGCGCATGTATGTATACAATCTATATCACAAAATAGGTTAAACTTGAAATGATCTGGTTTTTTTAAATATTTCTTAACGAATTATTAATAAAAACAGTGACCAATCACAGAGTGAGAAGAGCAGCCGGTTGCTAGCGAGAGAGTTGTCTCCGCACCATGCTTGTGCGAGTAACTCAGAATGAATCAAAAAATTTAGTTAAACTTATCCAATCCGATTTGCTTGCTGTTTGGAAATGTAGGTTACCGTGTAACTCTACCAATTTTGACCTTTGACGACCGTTAGTTACTTTGATCTTGACGTACATCCCTTAACACGTTGACCGTCACGCCGAAATTACATGTTTTGCTCAGGACGCCATGGCTCAGGTCGCCATACCGGTAGATAGAAGATTCGATAAAAATTAATCTCTCATTTTTATCTTCTAATAAAAATTTTTAATCATTGAATAGTGGACATTTTATTTCAAAATATTCTCTGATAGCGATGATGGTGTTCAAAATTCATTAACTATCAACGTTCATTTAATTTTTACAATTATAAACATTTGAAGCACTCTGGTCACCGATGACCACCGTGGCGCTACACGAGGAACAATCTCCGATCACGTATGACCACTGCAGCGGTCAGCGTGTTAACGTTTGGTGATGTCGTACACCTGCGATCCAGCTGTTCGCTATGCTGTAAAGTATTTCGTTCATCAAGGATCAAGATCGGTACAGTGACACAGAGACCCACATTTCAAAGGCATACATTGCTGTCTTTACAGTAAAGTTCCGTTGTTATTTTTCTCAATGAGATTTTGTTAATTTTTAGCTTCCATATCAACTTTAATAATGAATTCGTTACTTTTGTTTTTTATTCTAATTTATGGCACGGTTAGTGTCATTTCGATTAGATTGCATACTTTTGACGGTTAACACGTTAACGCCAATTTTGGTCGACTTTCCTTTAGACTATGTGCTGTGATACTAATT
>SMSQ01026023.1:0-48890 GCA_019453375.1 Ctenoplectra terminalis
TTTTTTTTTTTTTTTTTTTTTTTTTTTTTTTTTTTTTTTCTCCTCTTCGTATATCATGATTTATAGATTTTCTAGAAAATGTTTATCATTATTCTTGTTACTTGTAATAGGATTTATTGTTTTACAGACTGAACCGCTTCAATCATCGTTCAGCGTGGCAGCACTTTTGGGAGACAAGTTACAACAGAAGTCTAAAGCTGCTGACATAAACACGAAGAAAGATGACGACGGGAATGTATGGCCTGGTTTACCTCCAACTCCGCAACCTTCTGACTCGGAAGAGGATGAACCTCTTCGAAAAAGGCGATGCATGGAACAATGCGAATTAGCGAAGGTAAATATTACAATATATACAAATTGCGTTCTGCGCGTCCGAAGTGCAGAATTATCTTTTTTTATTTCTTTTTTTCGCGCGCAATCAACTAGCCACTCCAATGTACATACACGCATGCGCGCATGCTTTATAGAGTTGTTTTGCAAGATGACCCCATTTACAGCGTGCATTCACTCTTACACCATTTTTGTCGTTTATCCTTCGAGCAAATGATTTATACCTTCCGACGGTAGTCACTGTAAAACAACATTAATTCTATATTATCAAAACAGATGGCTCTTGAATGTAAGATAAAAACAGCGGTACTTAATATTTGTTTAACAGCTAAATATACGTATTTTCCCATATCGACGATAAAAACAATATCGTTCCGCTGAATTAAATATAACAAAATTGTATTGATCGGTGGAAACGCTTTTTTTCTTAAGCGCTAAAAAATGACAAGAAATTAACGTATTTTTATTTTCTGTTTAAACAGCTACTCTTGGACGGTACACCACCGCCAAGTCCAGAACCAGCCCGTGTGTCGGTGATAATGCGTGCCAATCGTGATGGTACCTACAGTCCTGCCAACTTGATACCAAAGACTACCACGATGTGCTCACAATCAGTTCCACGTGATCCACAACAGACCTCCAGTCCACAGTCTGAACCAACCACGCGACTAAGAACAGCTGAGCCAGAGAACATACTGAAGAGCCTGAAATTCAAAATGAGCCTACGGAAAGAAGAGATTATCGTAAACAATAAAAATACGGATCGTGAAACCGGTCAACCGAAATTGCATCCTCTAGCACCAAAACCTGCCCCAATTATGGTAACCGGACTTTTAGGATCTCCTTTGGTTCTTCCACGAGCACCTCTTTTACTGGTAACTGCACCTACGACTGCGACAACGTCGAGCATAACTACTCCAGAATCAGCTGCGCGACGTCGTGTTTACGAATGTGAGCATCCAGGTTGTGGAAAAAATTATTTTAAGTCATCTCATTTGAAAGCCCATACGCGAACCCATACAGGAGAACGACCTTTCTCGTGTCCCTACGAAGACTGCAGCAGACGGTTTTCCAGAAGCGACGAACTTTCACGGCACAAGCGAACGCATACCGGAGAAAAGAAGTTTGCCTGTACGGTCTGTCAAAGAAGATTCATGAGAAGCGATCATTTGGCGAAACACGTTAAACGACACACCAGAGACAGATCTTCGTCTATCAGCGCCACAGGTGTTCAAGCTTCTGTTACGCAAATGACACCCGCGCCTTTGAGGGTAAGCTTACTTCCGGTCATAGCGCCACGAATAACACAACCGACCCAACAAATAATTCCGCCACAGTTGGCTGCTTAAAAAATACGAGAATGTGACTCGGTGTCGTTCGATACATTCGAAACGTATCTAAAGCTGTGAATCGAGGTTCGATTATCTCAGAATTAAAAACCATTCCAGGACCGTGGGAAATGGAAGATTACATTTTGATGGATAACCAAAAGTAACATTTACAATAATTGTAGATGTGGTCTGTGAGGAAACGTAAAGATGTTATNAACCGACCCAACAAATAATTCCGCCACAGTTGGCTGCTTAAAAAATACGAGAATGTGACTCGGTGTCGTTCGATACATTCGAAACGTATCTAAAGCTGTGAATCGAGGTTCGATTATCTCAGAATTAAAAACCATTCCAGGACCGTGGGAAATGGAAGATTACATTTTGATGGATAACCAAAAGTAACATTTACAATAATTGTAGATGTGGTCTGTGAGGAAACGTAAAGATGTTATCGGAGAATTTTCTTGAATTCTCGATCGAACGATCAAGATTGATCGATCGGCGGGAAACACGTCTAATTATAAGAGCAACGATACGCTCCCATTTGCCTTTTTTAACGAGTGTCGCGTTGTGATTGTATAAAACGAGTTGGTAAAAGGTGTACTTAAGAGGAAAGGATTTAAAGGCACGAGGAGCGGTGATAAGTCATAAAACGAGGCTTTTTTGCCGTCCGTGAACCAAGTACCTAAGCGTGTCTGTGATCTGTGATGCATAAGCGCGTTGACCGAGAAAGAGTATTTATTCAAAGATGCAAAGACAGTTTTTATCAATTGTGTACATAATGGCTATGCAAAAATGTTAAAATTATTCTGTTTTCATAATCGTCAACTAGTTTTATATGTTAATTATGGATACATGTATCTGTACATATGTATATATAGCTCGTCCATTTAAGCGATGTACCAGACAAAGTAAGACTTTAATATTGTGTATAAAGATAAGTTTTAAAGATTTTTCTACGAGATCAAAAATTAATTAAACAACTTATATACTTTCGTAAAATTATTGTGCCGTACGTATAATTCCTAACTTGCCTTGCGTTGTCCTTCCTGTGTCCTTAGACGTCCAACTATACTCATTAGCGATTCACAGCCGTAAGTCGTAATTAATTTTCCGTCTAAAGGCGACAATTTTTATTCCGTGAAATTCTGCCACGTTTTGTAATCAGCGATCTATTTTGTAGTTAAAAGTTTCTCACGATTTTTTTTAATTACACCTTTTTAACTTACCTTATTTAGAATAGTGCATAAAAATGATACTTGTAATATTTTTAATGACTTACTAAAATATAATACAGAATTAATTAGTGTAAATTTAATCATCGATTTATTTATTTATTTATTTATTTTTTAAAGTCCATTAAAAAATAAGACCAATACGGAAGGTCATGAATCGAGACGATTGATACAAACGAAACAAAAAATGAACGATAGTTCTCTGCCTATGAGTGACGCACCATTTGTTTCGTTTTATCAAAACAAAATAATGATACAGTGTGACCGGTAATTGTGATGTAACGCTTAAACATTAATTAATAAATATTTTAATGCATTGTTCATAGGTGTTTTGTAGGAACTATATGAATTCTATCGATTCAGCTTTTAATCCGAACAATTTTAGTAGAATTTAGTTATAGTTTAATTAATAACGTACGATAAGCATGGAATGTGAGAACTGGCACGTAAAGTAACATATTCAACAACTATTATATCAAAGCGAAAAGTTTCCATCACGCATCGTACAAAGAGCTCGATTGCGTCGAGTGCGTAGATACAATCTTGTCCTGGTTGATTACGATCCACGGAAGTTGCGCTCAAATTTAAAATCGTCCACATTTTTTTGAAACATCTACTTTCTACTTGCAAAAAACGAACCATGATGGCGATTCGCGAATACAACATATAAGTTCATAGGAGAAACTGATTTTGCAAAGGCGGACAGATTTCGAGAAATTTTTAATAAACAGAACAAAAATCGCATATATGTTTTGGAACTTCATTTTGATATCTTTCACGTTTTTGTTTTATTAACTCACAGATATTTAAGTATTTTAAAAACAGACTTTTCTACAAATGCGTTTACTACAATGAACATAATCTTTTTTTATACACACGTAGAGTAAAAGAAAGTACAATTTGCATGGAGAAAGTAAAAAAAATTCCATGATAAATATTATCACGTTCTTCGTACTTGTAAAAAAAGAATCGTGTTAACGTCAAACACAATTCGCAAGGTCATCGATTGAGATAAGATTTTTTATCAATCGTTTACATTTGTCGAAAAACTGAATTGCCAAAAATACGTATTTCCTAACAAACAGGAGTGTTTTCTTGATTATTTCTGTGTTTAATAATTCGTACGTCAAAAATTTGTTTTTTCTTAGTCGCTGTTAACTGGATTCAGAATGAAACTACCAACGATGGTAAGACGAAAATTGATTGTTAACTGACTAAAAGGTATATGCTGTAGTTTTCTTTCATCGAACGTTGCTATTAATCGTATATATCCATGTTTTGTTAATGCTTTTATCATTAAAGTACTCCTTGACTATGTAAAGAATTTAAAAAATGAAAGAAAAAATTCATGACCTATTTAAGCTTAATCTAGAAATAGGACATTCGATAGTTTAATTGTAATTTTAGGACACAGCTTTTAATACTCTTTATTCATATCGATGGCAAAGTAGTGTAAAATAAAGTTGTACAGGTCAACTTAAATACATGATCCTCGTTAATGGCTTCTCACGAAACATCGTAGTTTCTTGCATCAGCCAAGGACTCGAGTTCTTTTAATATTGTAAATGTCACAAACAGGTGTAAGACCGGTAGATGACGTAAAATGTCCTCTTGATTACCCTCGTTTGCTTTTATTAAAATTTGTCTTTCCTATTGAAAATATAAATATGTCAGAACTTTTTATGCTGTTGAGTCCACTGAAATAATGGCCGAATAATTATTAAGTATTATTAAGTATTCAAAGTTACAGGCTTATTATTTTAATAATTTTGAAAATGTAATAATGAAATAAACGCGGCATTAAAAATTAATTATTGTAAAAAAAGAACGATGTTATTAGAAAAAATCATACTCTTTTATTCCTGTAGTTTTATCAAAAGATAGAAACAGATATGACAAAAAGTTAAATTCACTTGCATTATTGTGTTCCTCGCAACTTTTATAAAATTACAGTCAAATGTAAGAGGAAGAAGTTTGTTTATTTCACTGCAATTTAATCGTTCTTAATTGTCTATATCATTGAATAGGGATTACTTCGTTATTTTTTTCTTCTTTTTTTTACTCATAAATACGCAAATACCTGAAAGTGCAATATCTTCTAAACATTGCATCAAGAACAAGAATTCCACTCCTATGTCTTTCATAATTCAAAGGAAATAAAAAATGGTAATTAGGCGATAAATTTATTCGTACACGTTTATTGATCATTCATCATCGAGCAGTTTAATACACGATGTACACTCACGCATCTTTATTACTATTCCTTAGTTTTGCGAAGAAAATAATTAAAAAATTTGTTACTAGAGTTTCTTTTAATAAACTTTGTCATGATTATATAAATTACAGGTATATATTTTATGTTCCAAAACAGAGGACATACGTACATTTCGTTTACATTGTAACAGTATGTTGCAAAAATAAAGTTTAATACTATTGTATATCATGAAAATATCTACTTTATCGCAAAATATATATCGTATAAAAATCCTATAATAAATACATACATAACTAGTTTGCATTGATAGTTGTTGAAGGAAATTCAAAACATCACTAAAATAATCTCAATATATATATATTTATCAAAAAATATAGTATTTCCAAATATTGCATTCTCATTCAAGCAAATGTAAGTCTATCAAAGTTTCAAATGCACGCTTTTAAAGTTTTACTCTCATTCAAGGACACTTATTATTTATGGAATTTTTTGCTCGAATCAGATGCCATATCATAGAGAGTTTGACATGGTTTAAATGCATCACCATAATGACTTTGGAATTCTTCCATTTTTTTCACTAATCTACTAGCTCCATAGGAATCCACCCAACGGAAAGGTCCGCCAGTGAATGGTGGAAATCCTAATCCAAAAACAGCTCCTACATCTCCCTCCAACTGTAAAAATAATTTTGTGTAAGAAGATATAATATATGATTCCATATGGTTCGTCGGTACATCGAAAATTATGTTTACCGGATTAGCCAAAATATTTTCTTCCAAACAAAGTACCGCTTCGTTAACAAACCGGGACACCATTCTTAATTGACGATCTTCAGGGGATGTACTTCCTTTCGGTTCAACGCTATATTTTTTTAAAATGTCTATTGCTGCAAGGTTAATATTTCTATTCTTTGTATTAGCTTCATATATGTATATTCCCTTGCCAGATTTTCGCCCTGAGAATCATACGTATTTTGTTAAATATACGTATACAGAAAAAGTAGCGTATATAGAATAAAAAAAAAAAAAAAGAATACCTAGAAAACCAGCTTTGACCATATCAGCGAGTATATTTACATTTCCACCTCTAAAACGTTCGCCTAAAACTTTTACAAGATGCGCACTTATGTGAGCACCAACATCAATGCCAACTTCATCTGATAAAGTGGCTGATCCAACAGGAAATCCAAACTTTTTAGTCAAGTTATCCATATCAATTGGATCCATGCCTTCCTGTTTCCATATACAAAATTATTTTCTTATTTGTTTTATTTTATATAATAATAAAATATTTGGAAAGGTAAAAGAATCACCTGCATTAACCTAATAGATTCAGATAACATAGCAGACAAAATTCTTGTTGTGTAAAATCCAGGACCATCTCCAACAGTAATAACCGTTTTTCCTTGTTTTAAACCTACATCGACCGCAGTTTTTATAGTTTCGATGGATGTACCTTTATGCGTTATTATTTCTAACAATTGCATCTTATCTACCGGAGAAAAGTAATGCATTCCAATCACCTGTAAATACATCATCTCATTAAACTGTGTTAAAAGAATAACACGCAATACTTACTTTGTCTGGACGACTACTACCAGCGGCTATTTCAGTGATAGGAATTGCTGATGTATTCGTTGCGAGTACACAGTAGTTTGGCGTATTTGCTTCTATTTCCTTTATAACTTTATGTTTAATTGCAATATCTTCAAATACAGCTTCAATTACGATATCTGCATTTTTAAATGAACTATAATCTAAAGTATAATCAAGTTGAGACAGATATTTATCTCTTTGAACGCTGGAAATAAATTTAAAAAATTATAATCAAATTGAGAACTTAATTTGGAAATTTCTTAATAAATATTAAGAAACGCGTAAAACCAACATGGAATATTTCTTTCTCTTTACAGCAGTATCCATTCCTTTTTGTACTTGAGCGAGACCACGATATAAACCCGCTTCAGCTGTATCTTTCATAACTACCTCAAAACCTTTATCAATGGTTACTTGAACAATACCTGCTCCCATGAGACCAGCACCAACAACAGCAATTTTTCTGAATTAAATACATAAAATTATTGTTTTATACAAAAAACTAATTATCTTTATGTAACGTATAAAAGTTTGCTTACTTAACAGCACTTTTGGGCGCTCCGAAACGATTTTTTTTACACGCTGTTTGCCCAAAAAATAAACTTGTGAGACCTTTAGACTCAGGTGTAACTGCTAGTTCGCCAAAGGCTTTAGCCTCTGCTTCGTAACCAGCTTTTGGCCCCTTATCCAAACCAGTACGTATTACATCTAAGATTTTAAGGGGAGCAGGATATAAACCTCCCGTTTTTTTCAATACTTGATTTCTTGCCTTCTTAAATACCTGATCCCTTATAAACTCAAAAGACAAGGCATAATTCATAAGTTTATCGGTCACTGTTTTAGAATCTCTATCAATTTTCAAGGCTCCGCTTGCAATGTCTTTTGCAGCTCTAATAGCAGTCTCTTCTAAATATCTCATAGTGCTGTAAATATTTCAAACGTATAGAGTGTTTTCGTTTTATATAAATATACATTAAATCGATTAAATTAGGCTTTACTTTTGTTCCGGCGTGTCAATACCAGGACCAAGGCGGTTTACTACAATATCTACAAGTCCAAGTTGTTTAGCTTTGATCGTTTTTATATTTTTACCAGTAAGACACATATCTAAAGCATTAGGAACAGATGATAATCGAGGCAATCTTTGTGTACCACCTGCTCCTGGCAAAAGACCTAACATTACTTCTGGTAAACCCAAACTGGTTTTTTGATCGTTTACAGCAAGTCGGTAATGACAAGCCATTGCTACCTATGTCAATGGAATAAAAATGTAAATAATTAAAAGTATAAGTCTGCAACAATACGTGTAAATTTGTAAAATTATATACCTCGAGCCCTCCTCCTAAACAACTTCCTTGAATTGCAGCTACAATTGGTTTCTGACTTTTTTCTATAGTGTTTAAAACTTGTTGACCTTCAGAAGATACTTTATAGCCATCTTCTGGAGTTTTGAAACGTTGTATCATAGTAATATCAGCACCAGCAATGAAACAACCCGGTTTTCCACTTATCAAAACTATTGAATTTACAGTAGAATCTTGTTCCGCATTTTTTAAAAGAGTTACCATTTCATTCATTATGTCTCTATCCAAAGTGTTTACCTACATTATACAAAATTTTTAGTACTTTTATTAATCTTTTCTTTTACATTGTTCCAATTATAATTAGAACTAATATAGTTATGTACATTAATTATATAGGTACCTTGACTCCTGGGGAGTCTATAGTAAGGACTGCCACATTGTCCACAAGTTTATATTTCAAATGTTTTGTACTTGGTGGGGCAGTCAGTGTTCTGATTGACGTACATAACGCTGAAAGCAACATTTATAATGTAATATAAACCGTAAATAAAAATACAAAAAAAAAAAGAGAAAAATTTGCTCCGCTACATAATAATTTTTGCTACTTTGTAAATATTTATATAAGTTGTATATGTAAATATTTCTCGGTATCTAAATTAAAAAATTTAAGGCAAATATTTCTTTGATTTTGCACTTTATTAATATTTACTCATCTCGTGTACATCAAGAATACAATATTGTATGATACGTATTGTGATGTTTAAACGGCACATATAGATTGCGATAACTTTATCCAATAATTACTTGGGATCAAAGGTTCGCACAGATGACTTTAGAAAAATATAATTTTCCCTTCTTAATTATAATTACCAATTACCTGTTCGTGCTAAAATATTTTTATTAATGTGCGAGAAACTCGCAATGACACCCAATAATCTGTATTGTGACATGGTTTACAACATTACATGCACACGCCCGAAAAGATTGTAGCAAGTGTGCACATGGAATCACTGTGCAGAATGAAAAACGCCGGTCACTACGCATGCGTGCAAACGTGGATACTAACCTAACTTAAGCAATTCGCCATACTTTTCGAGGACTTTGACCTAAGCCTCTACTGGAATTTGCACGTTTAAAAATTACTGAAAAGAAAGAAAAAAAACTAAAAATTGTTAAGATTTCAAATAATCCTTTTATTATTATTTATATTATAATAAGATTATTTATAATAATAATTATTGCAAAAATCTTAACGAAACTTTTTTTTAATCACAACTGGGATTCTAAGCATAAATTTTAGTCCCCGACGACGAAAAAGATTCCTTCTGGTTCCTAAGCTATAAGCAATTCTTTAAATTGTTGTAAGAAAGATTGCAGTTCAAATATACCGCCAATTGGGTATTCCATTCAGTCGCGATCCAATCGTGGAGCTATTTAAATGGGAGTGCGTCGCGTCTGCTTTAATATTTTTAACATTTTTTGCAAATATCTCAGCTTCTGAAGGGAACTTTTCGATAGTTATGGGCTCAAACTGAAACATACAATCTCAGCTATACTTTGAAACAAGTTTCGTTATAATATTCTTTTTTCTTCATTTGTTATAAACAATTTGAAATTCAATTACTTCTAACAATTGAACCACTGGATCACTCTTAACGAAACTAGATTGCTGTAATTCTATTCTCTAATTTGAGTCCTCAACTATTCAAGAACTCTATGCAAAAATCCAGATATTAATATTTTTCTAAAAGCTATTCTTAAGCGATTAGTTCCAGTTTCGTTCGCTAAATGGCGGTACTATCCCTGTAGCGATCCTCCTATGCTACAGTCGATCGACGCATAACACATCAATGTAGCGATATCATCCTTAGCGTGGTTGGCAACGCTACCTTACAATCAACCAGTGAGAAAATTACCCTATGAAAGATACTTGAATTTCAGCCTACATACGCACTGCGGTATAAGAACAAATTTTAAGTTAATATCGGATGATCCTGACGAGGATATGCTCCTCTATTCTCCTATATAGTTTTAAATTTCTATTTTTACGTCCGAAATATATATATCCTCGCGCCTAATCAATTTTACAACCTCACTATATCTCTGGCTTCAATTGTACATAAATATATAAAAGGTAGTGCTATTTAATAATATGTATGCAATATTATGGCATTTCACACACATGTATAATATAATTTAGATTAAAAACAGTAGTCGATAATTAATAGTACGAAAATTCTATGTAATTCAGCCGTATTTAGTCGTATTAATTTGTGGAAGGAGAACTCTTCCCCTCTTGGCATTCCCCTTAAGTTGAATGATTTATTTGAGTAGACCGTACATGCGAACAAATATTTCAATGTTATTTAAAAGTTGTAATATTTGTTACGCGATTACGTTGTTTGTAATTCAAATTTTTTATTCATTTATTTACTGTTAATTGTTGTGGAAAAAGTGATAAAAATGAGCCGTTAAGAAAGAATAATTGTTTCGTCTGTACGACGCAGTAAATGATCGATGTATAAAACTAAACGAATGGAAAAAAATAAAAGTACGCCATATTTGTTTTTGAAGGAACTTGGTTTATGTCTGATTTGCGAAACGGAGCAAAAATGTTGGTTAGGAAACAAATTAAAATACTTATTTTAATTTAAACTTGAAAAGACAAAATGTATGTTGGTGATTAATCATTAAATGTGCGATATAGCAATATTGCAAGTAAAACGCTTTGACGTATCTTCGAGATTTTGGTTGTGTATACATAAGTGAAAAGATAGCTTGTTGTTAACTATTTGTACTTACAGTATACATGTTTTTATTTATTATCTATTGTGTAAATGAAATTTTGTTACAAAATGGCTAAGAACGATGGTTCGATGACTTTTTGTGCGAACACTGTTCAAGAAAATGAGAAAATGTTACAAAAATCATGTTGCAAAAATCAAGTAAGTATTGCACGAATAAATTTACATATGTATATAAATAATGTTATTAATTTATGAAAAAAAAATTTCAGGTAGACGTCAAGAGCAAGGAAGATTTTGAAAAGTTGTTTAGTAAACTCAACTACGTTTGTCAAATGAAATCGACTAAAGAAGAAACACAATTGAATTCTTCTTGGTGTAACAAAAATGTAGGTTTCGAATAATGTTTTTTTCGTTTTTATTGTAAGTTTAATAATTTCATTATAATATTTCATGTCAGGTTATAAATCATACGTACGGACCCATCTCAGGATTTCCATCTGGTTCATGGTGGGGTATTCGCATGGACTGTTCCAGAGATCGGGTTCACGATCCCTTCGATGAAAATATTCAAAATGGCCCATTTGGGGTTACTGCGATTTGTACTTCAAGCATTAACCTGAACGAAGATGTAGATTTTGGTAATTCTCTTACTGTTACGGGAGAAAAATATGTCGACGGAAAATTAGACAAGGATCCGCTTATTAAAAATTATGAAAGTCATATACCAGTGAGATTAATCAGAAGCTATAATTTATTCAATGAATTTGCGCCTAAAACAGGTTATAGATACGATGGTTTATATATTGTAACAAACTTTTGGATAGGTATAAATACTGATTCCGTGAAGCATTATAAATTTGCTCTGTCGCGTTTAAATGATCAAGAGCCACCATTCTGGAGCGTCAAATCAGCTCCTTTAGGTAGAAGTAATCTTACTTCTACTTTACATTGTACGTCTATACCCGTTCGAAATAACTTAAAGAATTCTGCTCCAAATATGTATGAATTTAAAAAATATTCACACGGATCTGAATCTACGGTTCAAAAAGGAAAACACGAGAACTCGAATGGATTCCCACAATTTCAGCCTGTTGAAAATAAAAAAATTAACGAAAAAGAAAAGGGTACATCTGAAAGTGCAATAGTCACGCGTCATGTGTTTAAAAAAGTAAACGCTAATACAGAGTGTACATCAAACGTTCCGAATATGTCTATTATGTCAGAAAATAGATCGTTGACTCACATTGGTAACCAAGGATCTAAAACTCATAATACGAACATTTCTGTACGTACAGGATTGTACAATTCATCGCATAATACACAGTATGATAGTAAAAAAAATACTTCATCGCCATTCTGTAGAACGGCTAAATCACTTAATGTTCTTAAAAGTAATCAACACATCGAGAATTGGAATTTGTCTAACAAAGATAAAAATAGAAATTTAGATGGAAAAACTCAAACAATCGCGTCAAACGATTGTCCTAAGCGTGTTAATTATGCATCCTTTAATACGGTAAAACTAGAGCCAGTAAAAATAAAATTTACTAAAAATACTAACGCGGAAACAAATGCTAATTCACACGATACGAGTTCAAACTCTTGTTATAGACTCGAATGTAATGTTACACATAAAGAGATAACAAATGATTCTAAAGATACGTGTAACAGTGGTGTAAATACATCCGATACAACAACTAACATGTTAAAGATAACAAATTGTATGTATAAAAATGAAATTTCAGCACATAAAATGGTATTAAACAATGAACAGGAATTAAAATCGCTCGATTCCTTAGATTCGCTGACACCGGATAAAATTTTACATTTCATTAACAACAAAGATCATCCATTATCAAAAGTACTAATGGGTAACATGATAGGATTGACATCGGAACAATCCATAGCGTTACAAACGAGAGACGCGAAGAGTCTAGCGGAAGAGTCGAAAGTTAAAGATAAAATAATGACAGGAAAAAATAGTATAGAAGAAATAAAAGCAAAAACAAATGTTGGAGTTGTTTCAGATGATTTAAGTGGATCAAGGTGTTATAAATTCAGAAGACGTAGAAAATTGACCAGGAAAATAATGAATAAATCAGAAATAATAAAATATAATAAAATACACAATGAAAAATTAAAACACGGACCTTTAGAATATCCTCGAAAAGATATACAAAAAGCAGATATTTGCAAAGATGTAAGAAATAAAAGTATAAAACAAAGTCATGTACAAAAAAGAGAATCGAACTGTTTGCGAGATTCAGCAAGGAGTATTAAAAAAAATGTTGGAAATAAAAGAGAAAGAAGAGTGCATTTACAAACTGTGAGAGAAATGAATTCGTCGATAAAGAAACATATGAATAAAAAAAAAAGAAGAGAAATTACAAATTTATTAATAGATGCAAAAATTGGACCTAAGATACGTGGCCCACGATACAGAAGATTACGATGTATTAATAACGCGTACGCAAAACAATCGTATAAACATTTCGATACTACGATGTGCACGTTAAACAAATGTAAAATTAGTTCGGAACGGTCTGCCTTCAAAAACAGAAATAAACTTACAAAAATTATTAGCTGTAAACTTGTTAAAAGTAAAAAAAGTAGAAATGTTAATAACAGATCGGAACAATTAAATTTGAAACACAAAAAAATCAGCAGGAATGTTGCTGTTTCTAAGAAAATAGATAATCATCGCGTTGCGAAATATATTTTAAACAATAATAATAATAACAACAACAACAACAACAACAACAACAAAAACAAAAACAACAGTAGCAATGACAGTGATAATAATAAGAATGACAATAATAAAAAATCAAAATGTATGGAGAATAGTGTTAAAATTGTCGAAAATGAAGATCCGACGATTATTAAAAATCGAAAGAGAAAACTGATACAAACAGTTTACAGAGACCCAAAATGTAGCAAAATAGAAAAAGAACTGCACAAAGGCTATGGAAAGGAAGTTTCAAAACCTTGTAAGACAGATGCTGTTACTCAATGTTCTCTCATTAAAGAACCGTTAACAAGGAATCTGAAATCAAACAATTCTGTTCAAAATAATGTTCGCAACGAGCAACACATTTTTATTAAAATAGAATATGGTGATTTTAAGGATATGAAATCAGAAGTATGCGAAGTTGCGAAGTCTAACGATGAAAATAAAAGTCACTCAACGTCTCGATCTGACGAAAAATATATGTCTTGTACCGATGATGCCCCGTATAATAATACAGAGCATCCTAATAATTCACCTGAAAGAGTGTCTGCATTTGTACCTGTTAACATACCGGATAACGATATAAAAATTGCTCGCCTAAGATCGATAGGATTTAAGCCAATTAATTTTAATAACAGTGACGAGGATGTCAACAATCAAGACAAAGGAAACAAAGTACTGAAACAAAATATTGCCGAAAAATACAATAAGTACACGAATGAGGAAAACGACATTGTTGTCTACATGGACGATGAATTACAATATCAAGATATTGAGAATGAGGATAAAAATTATTTATCTAGTAAACGTAAAATTGCGGATTCAACTACATACGCGGTAAAGAATGAACGATTAAATAAAATAATTTTAGAAAAAAAATCATACAATCCATTGTTAGAGCAAGAGTTAGAATCACCTTGGCACGGGTGGAAAAAAATTGTAACAAACAAAGATACATATTGGATCGGTTGGTAAAAAAAAAAGAATTCTAAGAAATCTTGTATCTATTGAATCATTTGTAATAAATTATATAAATTGTTGCAACCTGTATATTACACGTGAGCGCTCATGTGCACTTACACAGATTTTCTGCCAAAATAAGGCTGTTAATAAAGTGCTAAGTTATTTTTTCACTAATAGCTGTAATTTTTCAATGTATTAATGCAATTATGCTATTTAGTTTTGTAGAGCAAGTAGATTTGATCTTTCATTGAACTAATACGTATTTAAATTACTCTACTTTCACAATGATTTTGCTGAAGAATCACTAGTAAAGATTAAAACTAATATAAACAGTACTATTTGTTAATTGTACAAAATGATTTACTTTAACAAATAAATTTTATTGTTATTTTGTGTGGCAGAATGATATAATCGCTCCACAAATATAATTTATGTATACACAAACTACTCTATTGTATAGAAAATAAAGTTTAATTACGATTGAAATTTGTTTTAATTTTTTTAAATATTTAAGAGAATACGTAATTAGAATACATAAGCGTTAGTAGTAAATATTTAATAATTGTATACAAATAAAACGAATATATCGAAGGAAAATTCTTTAATTTTTGAATTATTAAATACATTCTATTTTAACGATATATACACTCAATTTTTTAATCTAGGACGCAAAGATTTTTGTGGCTCAGTTATATATATTTCCCGGACACGTGCAATAATTAGAAGTATTTTTTATAGTGTATTTTATAAAATAAGTATTTTTCACAGGCAAAATTACCTTAATCTCATACGAATTAGAAATACTGGTGTATAAACATATACATGGTGTTTGTTCAAAGTGTAAAAATATTGTATAATTACAGTAAATAATGCACCAACATATTTTTGTAAGTATTTAAATATTAAGTACTGTACAATGCCTTTCTCTGAAAAAACATAAGCTGTCTTTTAAAATAAAGATAGTTATAATAGAGCCACCTCTATAGGTAACACTGCCTTAAACATGTTCAGCATATTAAAATAAATATCTTCTATGCTATGTTTACATGATGTAACGTAATATATGTATTAACATGAATGTAATATGGAACTATTATAGTGTGATGCATAACTTTACATCACCCAATTTGTTTGCCTATCTGTCGTTTGTTCTGTGAGCGAGTTAAGTTCCTACCTAATGACGTACAATCAGTTTAACGGTATACATACATAGTGTTTTCTTGAAATTAGATTCACGGAAGTCCAACGTTAATGTTCTTTTCTGTTTCTTTTTCTTTTTCTTTTTCTTTTTGTCTTTTTTTGTACACGATCTATTATTTATATTTATTGGAACTCATCATCACTGCTCAACAGCATTGTCTTCTCATTATAATTCTGAGAAATTGTAGCAACACGTTGATGAGAAGTGTGCCGTCTTTGTGGAGGTGGTATTGGCATATTTTGTGGATCATCTGGATCGAAGCTGGATATCCGCATACCACGTTGTCCTTTTGGAGCTCCTGATTTTTACATTACATCACGTATTATCGCTGGCAAAGCCGTCATTAATGAATATATCGATCAGCCAGCGAACAGCGAAAATTCATGCTTATATTTTCCTTTTTCATTCAAAGCATTATTGGCTGCATCGATTACAGGCTATGTACAGTTTTATATGTGATCTGATAAAATCTTTTTTTGCACAGCATAATTTACAGCATTTTTTTTCTTTTTTCTTTTATTTTCTCAACATCACTACAGAAATTTATACATTTATTAAAGAATTCATGCATGTTATAACAACAATGATTTAAATTTGCTAGTTTTGTGAAAATTACCAAACACGTATATGTAGGAAAAAAAAAATAAATGAAAATATATAGCTATATTAGCATGCTAAATTAAATATAAACTGTCAATATTTACATGCCATCCTTTGATATATATAGAAGCCTTACAAAATAATACTGTATTTTTTAATAATTTTTGATCTATTCATAAAATAATACGTAATTACAATACTGCCACAGAATAGTTGTCAATTATTATTTGTCTTTTGCATGTATTAGAAAGCAAAAACTTTAAGAAATTACACTGTACTCTAAGTGCTCTTGTGTTAAGTGCTTAATTTCTATTGTACAGTAGATTTTGTTAATTGCAAAATTAATGAATCATATGCTTATGTATATTTATCTATGTATATATACTGATTTTAATATAAACCTTAAATCATAATTTGAGCAGAGAACATTATGCCCACCCTCGAACTTAATTTGAACTTAAAACATCAAGTAAATTTGTAGTATTAGTTTTAATAAACTACAACATTAAGAATTTTTCAATCTTCATTAAAAACTGTATAAATGCTTCACATCCAATTTCTTGAAATTAAAAAACCGATGCCACGCGTTCTCATAGCTTTTCGTACGGCAAGTTGGTATTAACGTCTGAAAAATAGTAAAAAGAAAGTGCCTTCAAAGAATTTAATCCTAATTGGCACGTGTTAATTGAACATATAATAGAAGTTATTTTTTTATACTTTAAGAAAGTATTTCACTACGCTACACTTTTATTGCAAAAGATAAATATAAATGAATTTATACTGTTTTACAGTTATAATGATTGGCAGTAAAGTATATTGAATGATGCAAAGATATTAAAATAATAAACGTTTATAATATAAAAAGCCAAAATCCACAGTTAAAGCATTATAATAATTAGAATTCCATTTATTTGTTTACTTTAAATTTGAATGAAAGTTAATTTTTAATGGCTCTTGGGTTTTAACTTATATTTTCTATACTTTTTTTATTTGTGTACAAGAAGTATAACATTGAAATAATAAACATAAATAAACAATGAAATATGGATGATTTTAGTTCATCATTCGCTACATCATGCTTTATACGAAAATATATCAATCAAATAAAGTAAGTAATAAAAGAAATTTTAAATACAATATTTATAAAAATAATATTTTAACAGGAATAAATTATCCATACATACCAGAACTGTATTGGGTATATTGTTGATACTGTGGATGAAAGTTGTGGATGGCATCGGTCATTATATCTTTTGGATTCATAGTCTCCTATGAAACGTATACGTACACGGTAAAAAATATTAAAATAACGTAAATCTCACTCTTTGATCGATAGAATCGCTTAAACGTTATTAAAGCTAAACGTACCTTTAAGCTACTGCTAATACTTTGCATCGTTACGCTTCTTCCTCTCGAATCCGTAACACAACCAGCTGAATATACTTGGTAAGGAAATGCATAACGTAACGCTATAGCAGCAAATAACATTTCAATGCAAATCAAAAAGTTCTGATAACCAGCAGAAACTGTGCCTGCGCCACTAGTCGATTGGCCTAAATTTATAGGAGAAATTACATTTGCTTTTTCAAGGATAGCCAATAATACCCCTGAAAGATAATGAAATTGATTAATATTCTTCGTACATAATTCCTCGTATATAATTCTTAAAGTAATCGCGCGTATTACCTTGCCAAAATGAGAGAAAGATGACACTTTTAACGGTACAAAATTTTAAAACAGGTTCAAACGGTGTTAGCAGGTCTCGTGTAGCAAAGTAAAAGAGAAAAAGTCCATAAAGGGCAAGAGATACACTGATATTATAAATTATAGTTATATAAATATAGCCTCCATCGGGAGACCAATCGCCGTCTCTATAATGTCCAAACGCTTGAAGGAATATAATAACAAATGCCATTACTGGTTTTACCAAACAAAATTGCAAAGTAGCTTGCTTGCAAAATCTCAGAAAACCAATGGTATATGTTTTTCCCACCAGACAGCATGTACCGTACAAGCAATTAGAACGAATAGGTTTACCACGTATTTCGGACATAATATTTCCTTCACCGCCCAGGTACTCGTAGCATAGAGACAAAAAGTTATATATAACAAATGCTTCGTAACAGTCTCGTACAGTAAAGAAGTAAACATAATAACTTTCGCTGTTAAAAAATAACAGAGACACCCAAGAATAAGTGGCATAGATTGGGACTATAAATAGAATTCTCACTATCCACCTCTGTTCCGTTGGATTAGTATACCACCTTAAATGCTGATAAATCTACAAAAAAAAGAAAATAAAAGGAAATCTAAGTACTACTTCCGATTCTTTCGATTAACACAAGCGTAGCTTGTCGACATATATAAGTACCTGTTGACAAGTTAGGAATAACGCGACCCAAACGAATGCACCAGCAATACCTTGAGCAGCTCGTGTTTGCAAGAATATTGGAGCTGCTTCCTCCTTGGAAATTGTAGCGACAGTTGTAGATGTCATAGTGTCGACCACAGAGTTCATAATTGTAGATGGTTTCGTTGCCGTGCTACTCATATTTTAATCTGAGAAAAATTAGCGTTGCAAATAATAATAATAATAGTTTAATGTAATCGGAGAAAGGAAAAGATAATTGTAGACGTCAAAAGGGTTCATTTTAATCACAGTCACAAAGAATAAAAGTACTAAAGGACGTCTTTTGGTAACACAAAATAAATATCGAAATTATGGCTGGCGCGTTAAAAATCAATATGCACAACAATAACAACAGTACTCCATTCGTGCGGAAAATTTCGTCTCATGGACGCACCCGTGCTCCATGCGTAAATTTTTTCGGACGATTCTAGCATACGTGGGATCGCTTCGAGCTATCTCGTCGTACGCGTTCCTCTTTTCCTTGGTATCGTACGTACGTGTTCACCCGTACGATCAAGTTTCTCCCAGATTACCCACTTTCAATTAACCAGCTACCGACGCAGTCGTTATCGATGGTGTGACCTTCCAAAAGACAACGCGAATAATCCACCGAATTTCCTTCCCTTCACTGTCTCTTCAACCTGGATCACCGAGTTTCACTTCTACCCGACATTTTCTCCTATTTCTTCTCCTTCACTCTTTGACATCGAACACATTTGTCCAAACAATATTTCCCGAAATATGCCAGTCGATGATAAAACTATAACTGGTTTTACCACTACACCATATATTCTTCTTCTTTCCACCCGTTAATCTTCCCTTTCCTTCTCTTTCTCTTTCTCTTTCTCTTTCTTTTACTTTTACACCCGATCTCTTTTTCCCTTCTCCTTCATCCTAAATCCCCTCCATCGTTCTCTTTAATTATCGTTGCAAACGCATGCGCTTACCCACGGTTATGTTGTTACATTCCTGACGATAAATCGTTCGATCAGGTGTCGTGTTCACCTTTCGTACATAGATCCTGTCATGTATAAAATATTGAAAAACAATTAATAAGAAGAAACCTTTCTTTTCTCTTCACCCTATATCTTCGACAATTACAGGTCGTAAGGTTTCTCGGAACGTAATATTTATTATTATTCCAACACGCAAAACATTTACACAAATATAACTGTTACGATATAATAATATTTTAACCGTAGTTTTATCCTTTCATAGATCAGGCCTACGTGTATGTAATCTCGCGAATATGGCACTCGTTTACATCGAAGACAGCGATCCCTGGTAAGGATGGTCAATCTTTATTTTTTATTCATCCTCGAGATATGAACTTTTACTTAGATATTTGTACGAATTACGTAGGTTAACAGAATACGATGCCTGTGAGAAACTGTTCAGAGAAATTATGGAACAATTTACCATGCGTAATAAATATGCGAAAGCTTCGCAAGCGTATGCGAGTACATCTGCAAATATACGAATTCGCCTGAAACAATATAATCGAGAAGTTCAACAACTCAGGAGTAAAGTGGATGACGCTTTAAAATCTAAAACTATGTATCCTTTTACTTGTTTGTCTAATTTAAGAGTAAAACCTACTAACGGAGTGAACGTAACAATAATATTTCTTCCTTGAAATACAAAGCTGTACAGAACTGTTGAAGAAGCAGAGCGAAGAACGCGTCAAATAGAAATATTGGAGAGTAAAGATGTACAATTGCAAAAATTGTACGATACGCGTACAAATAATTTTGCATCTTCTCGTACAAATTTACTTACATCGGGAGCACCAGCTTTCGCAGATGGAGGTACAACCTCTTGGGCAGCCGACGACGACGACAAACTTATAGATACGCAAATACCTGTTGCCGATCTTAAGAGTCAACAAGACAGAATCCTAGAAGGTATAAGTCTTGGTGCCTCTCATTTTTTTATCCGCTCTAAAACACAAATTTTCTTTTTTTTTCTCATAGAACAAAATAAAGGCTTAGAAGAGTTATGCAAAGTCATTGCGAGACAAAAAGAAATTGGTCAGACTATCAATAACGAAGTAGATCATCAACATGGTGAATTAAAATTTTATTTGTTTATATTTGTAACTTAAAAGATATAAAACTCATTTTAAGGACTATCTGTTTTTGTACAGAAATAATTGATGATTTAGCCAATCATATGGATACAACCGACGAATCGTTAGTTAACAAGACGCGTCAAGTACAAACAATCAGTGTCAAAGATCGTACGTGTGGTTACTGGATAGTAATCATTTTTCTTCTTATTTGTATTATCACGGTTGCTTTAATTCCATAATTTTTAATTCAATTAATTATTGTATAAAAACGTTAAATATTTCTTTAAATGTAAACTAATGTTCTGTAAATATGTGTAAAAGTTATGTCTACAGATTATTGCATTTTACTCCTTTGATTATCTACTAATTTTAAATCAGTATTTGTATATGTTGTAAGGATTATATTGTATTTATAAATCATAATAAAATACAAATTAAAATAAATATTTGAGTTTATATCTAAGATATGATATTTTTTACCATTAAAGCTACATAATATTGCAATGGAATAAACTTTTCTAATAAAGAACAAAATTTCTTAATTATTTATCTTTATACAAATTACATTTCATTGTTCATCGCATTATTTTAAGTTTTCTTGGATTTCTTTATCGCTATCCTCCAACATACTACATTTTATATCCAATCCAAGATTTTTTAAAAATGCTTTCGTATTAGGATCTCTCCCTCTGAATTTTCTGAAGTTTTCGCGTGCAGAGTAAGTACCACCTACAGATAAAAATGTTTCGCGATATTTGTTACCAAGTTTCTTTAATAGCTTCTTATCGTTGTAAGATACATCTTCGAAAGCATTGTACACGTCAGCAGCAATCATTTTTGACCAAGTATGGCTAGAAATACAATTTTTGTTATTCTATTGGTTAAAAAAATGTATTTAACATATATATATATATATATTCATTCATTCGTTATATTTCACCTGTAATAAGCAGCCGGCCAGTCTCCACTAAAAATAGGATAAAAAGAACAAATGTGACTGTCTTTTTTATACGGTGGAATTACAAAGTATTTATTCCATATACGAAGCATTATGTTATTCCAAAATTCCTTCCTATAAATTTCAAAGAAAATTATATACGAGTATTACATATTATTATTACATATATTTAGGGAATCCAATTTTACCTGGAATACAACTCTAAATCAAATCGCGATAAGTAAAGTTCTTTGCACAAATTGTAACCAGATAAATGCCTCTTTAAATGCTTCAAATCTTCAATTATTTTTAGAGATAATGGTTCTCTTGTATCTTTATGACAAGAAATTTGTTGCAAGAACAATGGTTCGAACAACCTAATAACAGATAAACATTTGATGTATATATACACACATATGCTGTATATACTAAACATATACATATATATTTAGTATACGTACATAGGTTGTAAAGAACAAGGAAATTTAAAACATACCAATTTTCAAGAAAATAGTCAGAAATAAATACTGCATCCCATTCTATGAACGAAAGACCAGCAATCTCTGCGTATTCCACCTTTGTTAGCGTGTGTTGTAACATATGTCCAAACTAGATTACAAAAAATAATACAAGAAATAAGTGTAATCTTAAACACTATTTTCGCGTGCATAAAGCTGTTACCTGTTGAAAAAGAGTTTGAAGATCTTTGAATGAAAGCAATGAAGGTATCTCGCCGACAGGTGGTTGGAAATTGAATATTAACGCAGCTAATGGTTTTATATCATTAATTTTACTTCTGTTCTGTATTGGTACCATATATCCTGAATGCTCCGACACTCGAACTTTCTCATCTCCTCTTGCATATGGGTCTAAATAAAAACTACTTATTGGATCAGTACTCGATTGTTTTAAATCAAATATATCAAAAAATCGAACATCTTTATGCCAAACGTCTGGTTTCTTGCTTTCAATAATTTTTATATCAAATAATAGTTCAACTAATTCGAATAAACCACACAGTACTTTTGGTAAAAGAAAATAATTATTTAAATCCTCTTCTTTGAAACTGTANAATTTCAAAGAAAATTATATACGAGTATTACATATTATTATTACATATATTTAGGGAATCCAATTTTACCTGGAATACAACTCTAAATCAAATCGCGATAAGTAAAGTTCTTTGCACAAATTGTAACCAGATAAATGCCTCTTTAAATGCTTCAAATCTTCAATTATTTTTAGAGATAATGGTTCTCTTGTATCTTTATGACAAGAAATTTGTTGCAAGAACAATGGTTCGAACAACCTAATAACAGATAAACATTTGATGTATATATACACACATATGCTGTATATACTAAACATATACATATATATTTAGTATACGTACATAGGTTGTAAAGAACAAGGAAATTTAAAACATACCAATTTTCAAGAAAATAGTCAGAAATAAATACTGCATCCCATTCTATGAACGAAAGACCAGCAATCTCTGCGTATTCCACCTTTGTTAGCGTGTGTTGTAACATATGTCCAAACTAGATTACAAAAAATAATACAAGAAATAAGTGTAATCTTAAACACTATTTTCGCGTGCATAAAGCTGTTACCTGTTGAAAAAGAGTTTGAAGATCTTTGAATGAAAGCAATGAAGGTATCTCGCCGACAGGTGGTTGGAAATTGAATATTAACGCAGCTAATGGTTTTATATCATTAATTTTACTTCTGTTCTGTATTGGTACCATATATCCTGAATGCTCCGACACTCGAACTTTCTCATCTCCTCTTGCATATGGGTCTAAATAAAAACTACTTATTGGATCAGTACTCGATTGTTTTAAATCAAATATATCAAAAAATCGAACATCTTTATGCCAAACGTCTGGTTTCTTGCTTTCAATAATTTTTATATCAAATAATAGTTCAACTAATTCGAATAAACCACACAGTACTTTTGGTAAAAGAAAATAATTATTTAAATCCTCTTCTTTGAAACTGTAAACGGTACAACGATGCATATTATATATTTAGATTTTTTTTTTTTTTTTACTACAAAAGTAAAGCTCATTTAATAATTACTTGTATATAGCATGCAGTTGTTTTCTACCCCAATATGCTATGTCCCATTGTCGAATTGTATCTTCAAAACCTCTTTCACTCGCAAATGCTTGAAGCTCTTTAATTTCGTATTCTTGTACACGACGAGCTTTCATAGATGAAATAACTTATTACGTACCTGATGTACCTTATTATGTTACTGATCGCTATAAATACAGTTACAAACATTTTACCTGTAGCTAATAAATTATCGAACGTAGAATAAACATTCTGAACAGTAGCAGCCATTTTAGTCTCCATACTTAAATCAGCAAATGTTTTGTATCCCAAATAATTAGCTTGCTGATCTCTTCTCTGTCTAATTTCTTCCAATACTGTACTTACTTGTACTAATTTATCATGCAATACAGATGCTTTGATAACATTTGCATGCCAAACCTTCCATCTTAAAGAACGATCAGGGCAATGTTCTGGCGAATACATAGTAGAAAAAAAAATTAATTCTTATTTTTATAAGTATCATAAATCATTTTTTAATTTCTTAAATAAATTTACTGTATTTTTATACCCATAAATGGTTCCATATCGCCAGGATGTAAAGTTACTATCCATGGCCCGACAAGATATTTCGTAGAATCTGATACCAGGGATTTTAATAACCCTTCAGGAAAATCTCTTACAATTGCAGGATCTCTTATTGTAAAAGTAAAGTGATTTATAGCTGCCTGCAAAATAAGGTATTGTATAAAACTAATATTCCCTTAACTCATCTATATTTACACTCTACTTACCTCCACTTTTTGCGAGTATTCATTAATACTACCATATAACAACACTTTTAAGTCTTCCAATTGTGCTTTTTTCTTTTCACATAATTCTAGTCCATTTAATTTTCCTTCTAATACAAATTTGGTTAAAACTGTTCTTTGTTCATCACTTAATTTACTTTCTTTGTTGTTTATAATATTTTTACATGCTTGATAAATTGGTACACTAATATATTTAACAGCAGTAGCTCTTTTAGCACGGTTATTAATACTTATATAATATTGTGTAGGCATTAAGCTCTGATTTCCTAAATACAATGTTTTTGCAATGCCCCATGTGATATTCAAAGAGGTAAATATTTCCTCTAAAGGATTTAATACATTTTTGAACAGAGTCTCTGGAGAAATATCGTTCGCGTCTAAAAAATAATTTTGCGAGATACAACTGATTTTAATAAACTTAGATTAAAAACTAATAACATAAATAAAAATAAAATTACTTTCTATTTGTTTTTCTACGCTTTTAACTGTTTCTTCAAATTCTAATGTTTGCCTTCCAATAGCTGCAATACATTTTTCTATTGTAATATTTGTAAATTCTGGAGTTTTATCCTCCTTCAATAAAGGGTATTTTCCAGGTAAATCTTCTCCAATTTCTGGAACACTAATTTTAAATATCATTAGGTATCAAAGTTACAGCCAATATTTCTTAAGAATTTATAACAATCTTAAAGAATGTTTGCATAAAAATGTAATTCTTATTTCGAATAAAATAGCTACACATACATACAGTATTAAATAACCATTGCGTCTTGGAATTTTTAAGAAACTATTCTGCGACAAGATAATTCTTTTCCCACAAAACAAGGCCATTTTCATATTTTTTAAAAACATTCTGCTTTTACGACTTTTTAAATAGCATTTTTAATCAAAAACCGGTCCTTAACTATTTTATTTAGATTTATCGCTTTTTTCACACAACTAGCCGAAGTTTAGTCATGAATTATATCGTACGATTAAGTCCTATGGACGTAGTTATATTTTTAGTAGTTCAAGTCAATAATGTTTAACTTTGTTTGAAGATGAAATCCTTTTTAAAATAGCTATTATTATACAAAGAATATTGCTTTTAAACATTAGTCAAAATTAGATCGTAACGTAAAATAAGTTTTTTAAATATAATAGTAAAATGTTTAATGATGGCGCCACTATAAAATTCACCAAATTCTAGAAATAAGTTCATGTTTGGAGATTCAAGACTACACATAGTACATGTACATTGGAATCGGAATAATCATAACTGGGTGGAAAAAATTGCGTATTTTCTAACGCGTAGATACGAAGACGATTGCTTTTTATACGGTGTAGTACTACGATAATATTTTGTAAATCGAAACAAATTCAACGAAAATTTTGTTATTTCGTCACAGTCGTCATCACGAATCGATAACTACGAGAATGTCAGGAAACAAGCTACGTGGAAGTAGTATTAAATGGGAAAGTTCGACGGAAGAAGATGATGCGTACGAGTCGAAATATAATATGAGATTGAGAGAATCTCTGAGAAACACGCATCAACCTGCTACCGCTGAAAATGAGATTGTTGCGGAGCGACGAAAGCGAGGACGGGGGCCGTCTAAGAGGCCTTGTCTCAACAGAAATGCTTTAATGGCACGAGAAAATAGACTTAAAAAGAAAGCATACGTAGAGAAAATAGAAAGCAAACTATCGTTCTATCAACAAGAAAACAGAAATTTAGCAAACATTATAAAGAAACAAAGTATTGACCTTAAACGATTGAGCGGCGAAGTTGCTTATTTGAAGAGTGTATTAAACAATAATACCAGCATTACTGTATTATTGAAAACTATTAATGACGGCCTGAGAAAAATCAATGCACAGAAAAAAAATTCATTCCACTCGAATCATGTTCCTGAATGCCCCAATGAATTGGGCGTACCACACAAATGTACATGTTATCCAAATGTTAAGGACAATATAGTAAATGCTCAAAATAGCAACATATTTATTACAAATGTCAACAATGATCCATTGATGGAACATAGTATAGGTGAAAATCAAAGCAAGGAATCTTATGTTAATCCCAAGAAGCAATTTAGTTGTAAGAATTCAAACATTGATAAAAATTCTTCGTCCTTTATAGATTCAGATCATACTTACACTATTTATAAAAATCCTATAGTCGATGTCAAAAACAATCTACAAAGTAAAGAAGCGACAAATACAATAGCATCAGCTACTAGTTTAATATCGGAAGACAGTTACATGGATGACTCAAAGGAATTGAATAGTTTATTACCAACTGCTCAAACAGATATACCCATTGAAGAGGAGAAAAAGGATATCGATACCATTGGCATTGACTTTGATCAGTTGTCTACTTTCAATATGGACATATTTGAAGATCTTCCAAAATGTGATGAGATAATGAATACAGTGGATAGCTTAAACGATGCGTCCAACCTTTTCACAGAACAAGAAATATCTCAAACTCTGGATAACACTGGAATATGTCTTCATGTTAATTCAGACAAAGTATCTTTAGAGTTTTGTTCCATTTGTCACTTAAACAGTAAGAACTCTGGATCAAATTGAAGGAGGAATTGATCATAATTCTTGTAAGTCCACTCAATGATGAGTTATACGAGAGGCCAACCAAATATTTAGGATATATTTCTTGATCAGTGGAATACAAAAAATTAATGAAAGTAATATACTACTTTACTTTGTCTCTGTGAATATTGGATATAATGCAAAGAATTGTTGTATATATAGTAGTAGATATGTTAAAATTTTCAGGTGTATCAAGATGTATGTCAACATCTAAGTTTACCTGTTGCTGAATCGTCATAAAAATATTTTCCACATGGAGCGAAAGTTGCGTTATTATTATTATTATTATTATTATTATTATTATTATTATTATTTTATTCATATTCTATATGTATATACAAACACACGTGATACACTTGTGCATACACATTTTGACTATATGTACACCAATGTATATATATCTATATATAATATTATACATAATAGGTATATATCCAATATATATATTATGTATAATATACGTGTATATATATATAATTATATGCATATATGTATATATGTGTTTATTTTATAAATAGCAGATTTTTTATACATATATATATACATATATATATATATTTCTAGAACTTTCAAATTTCTAGAACTTGTAATTAATAACATGTAATGGTATAAAAAACATTTGGCATAGACTACATCATTGATATTTTTGAACGGTATTTAACGTAAAAACTGTCTTTGTAAGAAATCTTTATTATGTCTGATTTTAGTAACTAAAACACTAAAGTTTTTATTTATCGTTTATGTGTAATGTTAAATCGTGTCACTTCTGTTCCTCTGACACTGTAACTATTTGCTTTTTCCAGGATAATACCATGTTGGCATTCAAGTTTGCTAGTGACGATCGTGCAAAAAGGTGGGCGTTAATATAATTTTATTAACAAAAATGTAAATTAAAAATTACGCGATATAAACCTGTATTATATAAATCATGTTAAATTTGTAATAANATTTTTTTTTTTTTTTTTTTTTTTCCTATTTTTTTTAGCAACTTATCATTTTTCTTTCGTTTTTCCTTCTCTCTCTCTTTTTTCTCTCGCGCGCGCGTGTGGTTTCGTTTTTGCTCTTTTTTTTTTTTTTTATATTAACGTGTTTTATTTCTTTACAACCAAGATNTATATATATATATTTCTAGAACTTTCAAATTTCTAGAACTTGTAATTAATAACATGTAACGGTATAAAAAACATTTGGCATAGACTACATCATTGATATTTTTGAACGGTATTTAACGTAAAAACTGTCTTTGTAAGAAATCTTTATTATGTCTGATTTTAGTAACTAAAACACTAAAGTTTTTATTTATTGTTTATGTGTAATGTTAAATCGTGTCACTTCTGTTCCTCTGACACTGTAACTATTTGCTTTTTCCAGGATAATACCATGTTGGCATTCAAGTTTGCTAGTGACGATCGTGCAAAAAGGTGGGCGTTAATATAATTTTATTAACAAAAATGTAAATTAAAAATTACGCGATATAAACCTGTATTATATAAATCATGTTAAATTTGTAATAAATGTGATTTATTTGTTTCGTCTAGTTGAGATCTGGCATGCCTGACACGCTCTGTTTAGCGCTCGGTGTAACATAATATTTTGGAGCAATTACAATTAGTCCTTGTTGGGAAAGTATGTGGAATCACGATTACTCTTCTCTTTTGCGTATTATATATATATATATATTACTTTATAATAAACAGGTTGAGTACGATTAAATCGATAGTTGTTTTACTCGTATAATCAAAACAGCATAAATATGTTGCACTATGTAAAAGTTATTCGAAATTGTTCAAATACAATTTTTGAATTCTAAATAATTTAATTTTCAGCTGCTTCCAGAGGATTTTCAGCCAATACAGAACATTCCATCCACTGATCAAGTTTTAATGGTAATTGAAACTGAAATTAAAGAATCGAGTAGTATAAAAAATATTTCAATTTTAGATAACGTAGTATGAGTTAAAAGCGGTCTTGCAATGCCAGAGCTTTTATTTCTTCCAGTCATATATAACTAAAGCAAAAATGATCAACCATGGTAGAATATCTCTTTCATTATTTATGCTCGGAGAAAATATGAAATATTTTTCTAGTTTCTGGGGGAAAAGAAGTGTACCGATTTTGTAATTGTTACGATATACTCTCGGTTTAATACATACGCTATTTTTATATATTTATACTATAAATTTATTTGTTATAACGTACAAGCATAAATTTGAAAGTTATATGAATAAAAATGATATGTTACTCCGTTGATTTGAGTATTTTGTAATTTTTAATTATTTATTTTTGTACATAAAAAATCTCAATAATTAAATGTTGCATTTTTCTTTTTTCATTTGTACAACAATGTTAAATGTATGCACTAGAAAGTTTGCTATAAGACAAATACAATTTTTGTATATTTTTTTAGAAGAAAAAATGGTACGTTGCCAATTATTACAGTATCTGTGTAGTAACACTAAAATAAATATTTAATTACAAGTTATAAAGAAATGTCAACAATGAAATTTCCTTAAAGAATTCTGCATTTAAGTTTTCTCATTACTTAACATAATTTAATTAACATTCTCTCTTGTATTTTTACATCTACAGAATAGGAAATGATTTAACTTTGTACAAAGAATTTCTGATCATAAACGTACAAACTTCGATAGAAACCAGAAAAAAAATATATATATTTATATAAATGGTTCCTCAAATTCCAAGGCGACTAAAAACATCTGGTTTCTTCACGTGTGCTACTGTCATAACTTTGTCAAAAGTTACTTGTTTAACACCGTTTGTTTTAACTACTCCCAAACGTGCTTTTGCTGGTATTGAAGTTAATCTTTCTGAAGCTGAAAAAAATATTGCACAGAAATTAATAGGTGGTTATGGTTAAACTTATGCAAGATGCGTACAACAATGTTATCGATGTTAGACTAAATACCTAATTTTCCAGATGTAACATTAGGTTTTATTGTTCTGTTATCGCTTAAAGATGTATTGTTAAAAGAAATCCTTTTAGTTGTTTTCATTAACTGTGGAACATTATGCGACATAACTTTTCTACTTGCTTCTTGATCAGCTCGCATTGTGCCCACATTTTTCGGTACAATTTTATTTGATGTAAGAATCGAGGTTCTTGTACTAGGACTTTTAGTTTTTAATATTCCTGTACTATTTGTTCCATTCTTTAATATACCTGCTTGGGTTGTAGTATTATCCTTTTTGGCATCTTTATCTCCTAATCGATTAAAAACACTCATAGATCTTTTAAGAACATCTTTCCCTAATCCAGTAATATTAAATGTCGGCGATGTTTCAACCGGGTTCGTTGTACTAGTTACAGAACTATCACCCAGCCTATCGAATACAGTTCGTTTTTGTTCTACAGACTTTTTAAGGATTTGTTGACTTCTAGATATCGATCCTTTTGGAAGTATTACAGTGTATCCTACTTTATCATCCTTATTGTCAATCGACTTTGCCTTTTTAGGTGTTTCTTGCCACTGGTCTTCGTTATTACTATCGTCTTCATTGTTACTGTCAAATTCATTATTTTCTTCTAATTTTCTTTTAAGAATAGTTTGTTTCTTTTGATTAGCAAGGTTCGTAACTATTCCATCGGACGGGGACACCGATTTCTTAGCAATAACAGTTTTTTTAACCGAACTTGTTGGAACTTTAACAACCTTTTTCGTAGTTACCGCATCAGATTTAAGTTTAGAAGTAACCGCTTTAGCAGGTACCTTAATCGCTACTTTTTTAACTATGGTTTTAGGAGTTCCAATGTTATCTTCTGTATCGACCAAAAATCTTTCACACGTTGTTTCTTCGACCACTTTTTTCGCGTATCTTAAAATAGCAATCATGTCTCCCATTAAGGTAATTCCCATTTCTTTGAGACTAGGTTTATCTAAATCAGGTAACATATCTGGTTTAATACGATTATTGGAAAACACAACTGCATGCTTCGTGGCTACATCTTGAGGAAATCCTGCGCCTTTAAAAAATTTCACCCAATATGCTATAACAAAAGATAGTGATAAATGAAGACGACACAAAAATAAAAAATTGGTTAAGTTACAGAGAATTTTAAATACCTGATAATGATGCCATTTCACCGGTTAGGTTAAATTGCACGATGCTATTTTGCACGATTATGCTTCACAAATAATTTCTTACGATAAATATAGATTGTTTATCGAAACATGGACAATATTATTTTGCATATTTTATAAAATTTACCATTCCTTCTACAATTTCACTTAAGATAAAGGATATTTTTGTAAACGAATACACGATACTGTTTAGCGTGTATAAACGATAAGAAATATTCAATTACACTTTTTTTGAAAAAATATCACAGAGTACGGTTAAAAAGTGACAATAAACATCGGTATTTCATTGCTCGATGTTTCAGATCTATTCACATCCATTCCCCTATACGTATACCTATATGTATACAAACGCAAATGCATAAGAGAAATTGAAACGATCAGACAGTCTATAGAAAAATCATATGTGGCGACATCGTTGACAAATATATGCACTAAATAGTCACAAGTGGCAATTTTCATTTACAAATCAATCGAAATTATCATTAAATTTCAATCTTATTACAAAATAAATGTACAATATACGTATATATATATATATTGTAACCGTGTAAGGCAAGTTTTGAATTTTTAATAAAATTTTTATATCCATTAATTTTGTATACCACACCGTAGAAACGTGAACGATTGTATGAAAATTTAAATAAAAATTTATCAGCTTATCATGAAAACATTGTTCGCAGTTTTTAATTTAAAATAGCAACATATTTGAAATAAATAAAAAATAGAAAATTATAAGTTCGATGCAATTGTTGCCGTTCTAGGTATAAAATGCTTATGCCTGCATGTCCGTGAAGACTCGGAGGAATGGAGTTACCCTTGTTGTTTTGGGAATTTCACGCGGATTACCGTACTATTTTTATCGTGTGTGGGTGAATCAGGTGTCTTAGTCGACTTTGATACTATTTTCGATATCTTCGTATTCTCTAAGCTGTTTGCTGGGCGAGATTCGCGCTTGAAAGAAGAACGGAGGTTAGTTTCGGCAGATGTATTGGGGTATGTAATTTTCTACGAAACCGAGTATTAATCGGTTTGAAACGGACTGATAAGTGTAACAAGACTTTGGTCGGTTCCAAAAATCTTACCAAAATCTTTCATTCATCTATACCGCATTCTTATTAAAGCGAGACTTTTTGTATTTTGCATTTTAAGCAACATTTGAATCTGTTTTTTATCTCGCTTCCTTTGTAAAACATTTGGTTGCAATTAATTTGTGTTTTAGGTAGAATTTATATGACAAAACATTAAAAAACTCAAATTAGAGTTAGATCATAAACCTGCGCGGATATTCGGTTGAAGGTAGTTATGTCATTATGCTCGCATATGTTGTATCCGATTTTCCGATCAACATACACGTTAGAAATAGTGGAACGTAATTCGTATGGTATTTGCATTAAAAAAGGATAATGTATTCCGGTGGTGACATATTTTGTCAAACAAGTCGAATTAAATTTTTCATTCGTGCCATTCGCGTGTATACATGATCGGGATACTTAACTGGATCGTTGCAATTCGCGGGGGTTAGACACGGAAGCTGTTGCATGGGAACGGGATCTTTAGAAGGGTGACGGGGTGTCGGGTAAGCGGTGCGGGCAGAATCAGAGAGAGCGAGCGAGCGAGCGAGTGAAAATACGAGAGAAAAAGAGAGAGAATGTGTGTGAGCGAGTGGGAGGGAAGGGGAGGCTCGTGCGCCGGCGAGCAAATCGTGTGTCAGACTCGTGGCAGAGGGGTCAGCGCGAGAGAAAGAACGACACGAACCGAACGTTTTCTGGACTTAGCGGGTACGTTTTCACATTACAAAACGTACACCTTTTTTTCGACACTTTCAGTTATTCTCAANATTTTCCACGGCGAACGACTTCACCGTGGTCGGCAAGATCTGCCACACAAGCCGCTGGAAAATTCGTGAAAATTTGCTAGCCTGTGTCGAATATTCGGAAAATATTTTGAACGCCCCGGGAACAGCGGTTGAAAATATTATCTTTCTGTTTCGGGGCAGCCAGCGCACCCGGAAAGTGTAGCCGACCCCGCGGTCGAATGGAAAGGCTGGCACGTTTGGAAAACGGCAGAGTCAAAAAAAATTGGTGCGAAAACTTGACGCGGGTTATATTTTTGTCGAAAACAACGCGCACTGTATTTTTTTTTTTTTTTTTTTTTTCTTTTATCGTCGTTGAACAAGTGTAAAGAAAGCTCAAACGAATTGTCAACTTCGATTACGAGCGAGATCATCGTGCCGAGAACATAGCCAAGTGTTTGCTCGTTGATTTTTTCGTACGAGAATGTTTGTAACTGTGTGACAAAGAAATCATTTGCGTTTAAAGGAACGTGAGATATCCGCGGAAGGATGAACGACATGGAAGCTTACGGGGACGGATACATGGAGCCGGAGGAGGAATGGGAAAGGGAAGGTCTTTTGGACCCGGCTTGGGAAAAACAACAGAAAAAGGTAAGCTTAATTTGTTCTTTTTTCATTTAACTATATTTTCATACATTTTGTTCTGTCCCGATAAGAAGCATCGATTTGGTTATCGCAGTGCGCAACGATACATACTCGGATGAACGAACCGGTTGCATTTCACTGGTCTAATTTGCGACAGCAATCTTCGATAACCGTTTACTTTTGTATCGAAACATTGTCAAATGTCATTGTTGTTTCCTTTCTAACAATGTTCATTTCGAACAATCACAACTTACGGAGAATTTATTTCTACATTTTTCAACCGTTGTACATAACCTCGTGGAGCACGATACGATTTTGAGGCAATCTGGTATAATTACACGTAAGAAGTAGATCTGTTGCGTACATAGTCTATCTTAACGATACGTTCATTTTTGACATAACGACATCTTTTGAAACGTTCTGTAGAAATCTGAATGCAAAGTATGTGTGATCGTCGATGGACACATCTTCGATTCGTGCTGTTCGGAGAGATAATTACGCGAGAAGAATTACCCGGACAAGATACAAGGGAGGCAGATTAATACGGTGTCAAAATGGAACGCTTCAAGTACGCGTTGAAAACGTTTTCTTCATTTTTGGCAGGGGCTCAAGGCTCTCAAGTCCGACTCGATTACATGCATCGCTAGTCGGCAGCCCTTTCGATTGTATTTTCAGACTTTATGATAAAAATAATCGAGCACTGAGTCATTTCAAAGTACCGTAATTTCGTCGATATTCATCGAGCATCGATGAATCAATCTTGCCTAAATCGAAATTCTTTCTATTGGTCGACCACGATCCAAATATCGATCTTACCGATTCATTCGATTCGATGATTCCATCATTTTTTTACTTTGTCGCTCTTCTTCGTTCTCATCGGTCTCGAGGCATTCTGGTTAGAAATACCCAATGTAAATCACCGAGGAATTATATTTGACAATTGGCTCGATCAACCAAACTCGAGTAGGATCTTTATCCATCGGCATCGTTATCATAAAACAGTCGTTGCCAATTTCACTTTCCTCTTGTTATTTTTTTTTTATTTCCAATCGTACTTTTATCTCGATATTAATTCACGCTTCTTTTTGTTGTGTAACTGAATTTATCGACGATAAATAGAGCGCATCGGATATTTTTATCTATAATTTACCGCGACCCTGAAATACTTTGCAGTTGGTATTTTTTGAATTCATAATTTTGAAGTCAACGATATCGGTCTTTTAATTCTATATTGTAACGGTAAAAATTTATTAAATCGGATCTATGCATCTTTTTTTTAGATTTGTTTTTTTTTCTTTTAATTACGTTTGACGAGGTTTAAAGATAATTTTAGAAACACGTGACACATTAGCAGTCATAGGTCAAGATACATAAACGTCTAATTATAAGAATACTTGTCCTAGAACAACATTTTCCCTGCGAAGCGTATCGATTTGGTTTATACGTGTAAGAAAAGTTTCATAGGTACTCTCATCGATGAATAGTATCCTTTAAACTTTCCACGTTTCGCTCGTATAATCGATAGGTAAATAGATAGCAATGTACACAGGAAACGAAGCTGCCGACTAGTTCGTACGGGACGGTTAACTGTACAATTTCTCGTAAAATCTCGGCCGCTTGGGCAGCTTTCGAACCGCGCACGAAACATTCTGGGGAACGACGATAGACATTTTTTTCTTCTTTTTTTGTTTTTTTTTTTCCGCTTCGAAATGGGTCACGTCGGCTGACGCTTTGCGAAAATGCGCCTTACCGCGTTTGCTTGCTTCGCGATTTCCACTTGAATCCGTTCCTCTATTAGCGTCTCAAATAAAACGAGACTTTGATTCAACTTGTTGCCAATTTTTCATTGACTTCTCGCGTCGCAAGAATTAGACAACTCTGTACGTGTGCGACTTATACGCGAAAAACGCACTTGCCAATTTCGTGGGTGTTAATTACGTCACGGACTATCGTTGACGTTCACGTTGTCATTTTCATCGTAATCGTAACTTGTCCGTGGAACGGGAAAAGCAGCGGTCGTTACAGCAAAGTACACTACGTAGAAATGTTCGTATCGTTGTGGTTAATCGTCGAAGGTTGCGGATTCGCTTATCTAACGTTTCTGTTAACCGGTCACTAGTATCGCAGCGTGATACCGATGGACTCGTTACGGTTCGTCACGATTACGCTGCTTCGATGTACACTTTCTTCGTCGTTTCCGTCCACCGTGATGTCTGACGTTACCGTATAAATAGACGATATATATAGATAATGCACGCGGTCGAAGACGTCGATCATAGCCGAGGTCCATATCCTCTGATCGACTGCCGCTTCCAAACTTAACCGGCGCTTAACCTTTCACGATACAATTTTACACGCTATTGTGTAGGACTTTTCAGGCTGTTTGCTCTGTCTCGTTCTTCCGCATCCTCGAGACCTTCTCGTCAAACCGTACGGTTGCTCTCGCTCCTATACATCTCTGTGAGATCCAGTCGTAACGTTATCTACTCCAAAGTAGTAACGTTGTACCGCGAGAGTAGTTTCACAGGATCATTCGATACGGTCAAGAGAAATAAATATTTTTACGAAAGGTATTGAGAAATTTTTTCGAGCGTTCTCGACAAGGTTAACGAATCAATTTATCTATCGAGGCAAGCTGTTGTACGGAAATTGAGCAGAATTGCGAACGATGGACCGATCGATCGATTTCTTCCTTGACGCGAGAAGATCGTTAACCTTTGAGAAGTTTAGGCTGTGCGCCAGTTCTTAGATTGGAATCGGGTGACCCACACATGCTATGCACCACTAAGTCGATTGTTATGCGATGATAAGTTCCGTACGCGCAAACACCTCTATCGTCTGTTTATTGCGGCCTCCGCGATTACGCTTCGTTAAAATGCAACCGACACCCACGATTCACTATTTTCAGCCGGCTATTCGCCGCTCGTAAAGGTCGCGCGATAATTACGCGAAATATCTGCGCTCCACGTAACCGGTTGGAATGGTTTCTTGAATGAATTTTCAGCATTTCCGTCCGCTCCCTTGATACTGTCCGCAAATAGAACGACGACCATGATGTTTTCCGTTACGTATGATCCTCCAAACTTATTTTCGGCTCCTGGTAAGCAGCGAAACGAAAACGATCGCAGAATAACACCTTTTTCCTTGAATTTCTTCGACTCAGCCGCTTACTTGGTATCATCGCGAGGCAAAGTCATTGAATTTCCGCGACCGATTTGCCCGCGGCGCCTGGCTACGCGACAGATTCCATAGGAGACGTTGCAAGTAGGACGATGTTGCTAGAATCGCCGAGCCGCTCTCGTGAAAGGCGCAAACAACGTTTATTAGACATAACTGGTACTATATGGTTTAACCGACGGTATTACCACCTGCTTAACTTGCTTGCCAGGAACACCTGCTCCTTACCCCTTTATTCCAATGTCCGAATACCAGAATGTTGCGAACCGACAACGCGCTTGTATGCCGATTCTCGTAAATATCTTTTACAACAGCTTTGTTCTATGACCGTCACGTGTACCCTAAGTAACGTGCCAATTTTGTTCCTCCGTCACTTTGGCCCGTATTTTATCTGATATTTTGGCCTTAAGTTGATGTATTTCAAGGTAAACCGAAGTCGTGTAAAAAGGAATCGTTAATTGGACCGTTTCGTCCAACGTCTAATCACGTTTTTCGTCCGATCTAAGAAACTCGTATCGCGTCATCTAACTGTATTCTTAATTGTAAGATAGGGCGCGAAGAATGAGACGAAAAGTTGTGCTATAAACAAAATTCAATTTAAGAATAGATATGTATAAATTGCGAGTGTGTTCACGAGTATACGCGCGATATTTAGAATTTAGGTTACGTGAATTATGTGCATCGTATTTAGGGCGTTTCGTGTTTAACTGCATTTATTTTTAGTGCAACCGCAGGTAGCGGTAAAAATTTTGGTCTGTGGACAAACAAACTTATATACCTTCCTACCTGCATTCGACTTAGCCGCGCAAACAACTCCTACGATGTAGTCGATACAAAAACTAATTCGGATGCCCGTAAACGTGAAATGATTGTTGCGATCGATAAATCATGAGTATATCGCAATTAAAAATCGGCTGTTTATATTGTCTCATTAACGCATCCCCACGTGACGCGTTCCTTTTCTTTATAGAAGGATGGGGGTGAGTCACGAATATAAGTAAAGAAAGCCTCGTAACATCATTGTTATTCTATGCAATTGTAGCCATTTGTTTGCACAACTCGAAATCTTTTTATTTTGCAAAGCTTCGTTTACATAACGGAGTTCGTTTCTTCGGTAATGTTTGCAGTTTTTTTACGTTATGCAATTGTAACGAAAAAAGAAGAAGAAAAGAAAAAAGTGAAAAATGAGGTTTAAAAAAAAATATTGGATGTTTATAAAAATGCAGGAATGGGCGTGTTAATAAAGTTACGACATTATAAAATGCTCGTGAATTCTCAGGAATCGTAATTTTGAAACAGAATTTAGTTGCCACGAGAAATGCGATCACGGTTCTCGTATAGATATAGATCGGATGTTTTATCAGCAAATAAATTTAACAGTGCTATAATTTTTGTGCTGTTCAACGGTTCTGAATAGCCTTCAAGGATTCGTACGGTATATCCTTTGATCCAGAACGCTTTTTCTTTCGATGAATTTTGCTACTTACCGGTTGAAGTACTGTTGGTAAGGTTACATCGAGCTAATGATAACGATAAGCGCCGATGATTGAGCGAAGTATCGAATAATTTCGTGCGCAAACGATAAAACAAAAATGTGGAAATATCAATTTAATGTTCTCATCGAAAATGATACGGATCAGAATGTTTTCGAAATGCCTTAGGCGCTCAGCGCGGGAGGAGTCAATGTTTTACAAATAGATCTTAGAGCGCTCGTAGAAGTTAAGGTGGCTCATGTCCAATTTTGGCCGGTCGCGCTTCACGCTACCCGTATTAAATTTCAGGCAATATTTTCCTCTCTCTCTGTTTGTCACCCTTTGAAAAAAAAAGAAAAAAAAGAAAATAAGAAAAGAAAAAAATTCGCGAACGCTGATGTCGCAAATTTTTCACGTTCTCACGCATTTTGCAACAATGCAGGGACGAGTGTAATGCTGGCTCTTGTAATCATTAGTATCCTATTACTGATTTTTTCATCGAACACATTATACATATTGTATTCTTTTATTCGTATTAAATCCAAATTTGATTTGTATCAAGGTTCTACGTTATTTTCATATTGTGTTTAAAACAAAATTAAGAGTTTATTTTTTTATAAGATAAGTTTCAATTAATATTGCACGCACATTGGAAGAAACAGCAACAAAATATTTATTTTACAATCATGTACTTATAAATTGAATATTGCAATTTTAATAAGTAAACAGTTTACTCTCGAGTAAAGTGTATAAATTGGATCAGCTAACGTGGTACTTGTGTACTGTTGGGAATCAATTATAACGATAAAGATTTTTATCGTGTATTGGATTATATCGAATTTTATACTTCAAGATATCAAAGGTTTGAAAATCTTTAGTCTGGCCAATAGAAAGCACAGTTTAAGAACCGGGACAGAAGATATATATAGCAGGAGGGATTGGGGTCGTTACTAAAATATACACTAAGCAGCAGTCAAGCTCAATTCCCCATTTTAAATTCTTCTTAGCCATGAAACATTGGATTATTTGATCGAGAGTCAACCGATCGAGATATTGTTGAGAAATTGGGGTAGAAAGATGGAAAATAATTGAATAGTATTCGTGGTTCGTCGCAACGCAAATTATTATGTATGCATCCAATATACTTACAGACATTCACAGCATGGTGCAATTCGCACCTTCGTAAAGCGGGAACCGCCATCGAATCGATCGAGGAGGACTTTAGAAATGGGCTGAAATTGATGCTACTGCTCGAAGTAATTTCTGGCGAGACTCTTCCGAGACCAGACAGGGGCAAAATGAGGTTCCACAAGATCGCAAATGTGAATAAAGCTCTTGATTACATTGCCAGTAAAGGCGTAAAATTAGTTTCTATTGGAGCAGAGGGTAAATAATCTTGACTGTTCGAACAATTTCTCATGGAAATAAAGTAAACTCGAGTAAACTGAACGGCTACTGTTTAATTTTTAATAGAAATCGTGGATGGCAATCTGAAGATGACATTGGGTATGATCTGGACCATAATTTTGAGATTTGCTATTCAAGACATCTCTGTGGAGGAAATGACTGCTAAAGAGGGTCTTCTACTGTGGTGTCAACGCAAAACTGCACCGTACAAAAACGTCAATGTTCAGAACTTCCATCTGTCCTTTAAGGATGGCTTGGCGTTTTGCGCTCTTATCCATCGTCATCGTCCCGATCTTATCGATTACAATAAACTTAGCAAGGATAATCCTCTAGAGAATTTGAACACTGCCTTCGATGTTGCTGAAAAGTATCTCGACATTCCTCGTATGTTAGATCCTGATGGTAAGTATACGTATTGAACTCGACCATTCGAAACATCATGTTGCTCAAATCATATATTAAATGTTACACTTTCTACTCTGTTGATTAACGCGAGAGAAATTTCTTTAACATACTACTTTAGGCATTTTGTTGGGGTTCAGGATGGAATTGCGATCAAATGAGCTTTTTTCATTTCATTTAAACGTACAGATTCTTAATATTATATTCCCTTAATATCATATAGATTTGATCAACACACCCAAGCCAGATGAGCGTGCAATCATGACGTACGTGTCCTGCTACTACCACGCGTTCCAAGGTGCTCAGCAGGTCAGCGTAAAGAAATGCGTGTTGTTCCCTTACTTTGGTTACAAAATGACCTGTGCTATCTTCCACTAATACAATACGATCGTATGCTTACACTTAACAGTGTTTGATCATGCTAATCTCATCGCATAATTGTTTTCATTATTTTATGCTCGGATGCTACATACTCATAGAAACAGTGTTGACTATAGAAAAGACTTCCTTCATTTTCTGTACACACATTTTTGCTACCCCTATAGTGTACGACCAGTTCGTGATATTAAGTAGAGATAATTATTATACATTTTAACATATCAGCGAATCATTAAGATGTTACTTCTTCATAGAAGAAATCAAAATTTTTCAGTGGACACTCTCTAAGCTAACACTGCATGGTTTGAGTTTCTCCGAATGTGTTTTTCTAGATATGCGAAATACAGCAATGCCTGATGAGAGAGCTGTGATGACCTACGTTTCCTCGTACTACCACTGTTTTAGCGGCGCACAAAAGGTGTGTTTTGCATTTGAAATTAACCAGTAACGTATAAAGAATCAGATTACTTGTTTGAATTTTCTTCGATGAATGTTTAATTAACTATTTTAAGAAGAAATGCATTTCCATCGATAATTGATGAAATGCTTGTATATACTCATTGTCAGACCCATCGACGCGTATACGGCGTTTGATACATCGAAAACTATACTTTTGTTTCCCAAAAACAAATGTCTTTGCTTTTCATTGTAGGCAGAGACTGCTGCAAATAGAATTTGCAAGGTTTTGAAAGTGAACCAGGAAAACGAGAGGCTCATGGAAGAGTATGAGCGCCTAGCATCTGATTTACTGGAATGGATAAGACGAACTATGCCCTGGTTGGCTAGTCGTCAAACCGATAATTCCCTTGCTGGTTGTCAGAAGAAATTAGAAGAATACAGAACGTATCGTCGTAAACATAAGCCACCGCGAGTTGAACAGAAAGCCAAACTCGAGACGAATTTCAATACTTTACAAACAAAATTGAGACTGAGCAATCGACCCGCCTACATGCCAACGGAAGGAAAAATGGTCTCAGACATTAATAAGGCTTGGAAAGGTTTGGAGTTGGCAGAGAAATCGTTCGAAGAATGGCTTTTGTCGGAAATGATGCGTCTTGAGCGTCTGGAGCATTTGGCGCAGAAATTCAAGCACAAAGCCGATGCCCACGAAGAGTGGACCGCAGGAAAGGAAGAGATGCTCACATCACAACATTTCCGACAATGCAAACTTAACGAACTCAAGGCTTTGAAGAAGAAACACGAAGCTTTCGAATCCGATCTTGCGGCTCATCAGGATCGCGTAGAACAGATAGCTGCTATCGCTCAAGAGCTCAAGTAATATTGCAGAAAACTTGTTGATTCTTGTTGTTGTAACAGATTTTTTTCAAAATAAGTTATTAATAATATCGATAATTCCTTTTTTTCAGTACCTTGGAGTACCACGATAGTGCCTCCGTTAATGCAAGATGTCAACGAATTTGTGACCAGTGGGATCGCTTGGGTACCCTTACTCAACGCAGGCGCCAGGCGTTAGATGAAGCTGAACGTATACTTGAAAAGATTGACGTTTTACACTTGGAATTCGCTAAACGAGCTGCTGTAGGTTTACTTTATTATATATATATATATTTTTCTTTTTTTTAACAAATTTAGGATCCTATTATCATTATATAATTTTCAGCCGTTCAATAATTGGTTGGATGGAACCAGAGAAGATCTAGTAGATATGTTTATTGTTCATACAATGGAGGAAATACAAGGATTAATGGATGCTCATGCTGCGTTTAAAGCAACTCTCGGAGAAGCGGATAAGGAATATAACGCTATTGTGGGATTAGTGCGTGAAGTTGAGTCAATAGTCAAACAATTCCAAATCCCTGGAGGTCTCGAAAACCCGTACACCACTTTAACCGCTTTGGATCTTACGAAGAAATGGAGCGATGTTAGGCAACTTGTACCCCAACGTGATGGTACACTGCAAGCGGAACTTCGTAAACAGCAGAATAATGAATTACTTCGACGACAGTTCGCTGAGAAGGCTAACGCCGTTGGGCCATGGATAGAACGTCAATTAGATGCAGTTACAGCGATTGGTCTCGGTCTTCAGGGTACTCTGGAAGATCAGCTACATCGTCTGAAAGAATACGAACAGGCAGTCTATCAATACAAAGCTCATCTTGAAGAATTGGAAAAGATTCACCAAGCTGTCCAGGAAGGCATGATATTCGAGAATCGATACACTCAATATACAATGGAAACGTTACGAGTTGGTTGGGAACAACTATTAACTTCGATAAATCGCAACATTAATGAAGTCGAAAACCAAATTCTTACCAGAGATTCCAAGGGTATTACGCAGGAGCAGCTTAACGAATTCCGTAGTAGTTTCAATCACTTTGACAAGAATCGCACAGGCAGATTGGCTCCTGATGAATTCAAGTCTTGCCTTGTTTCTCTGGGTTATTCCATTGGAAAGGATAGGCAAGGCGATATCGACTTCCAGCGTATCCTGGCTATTGTCGATCCAAATAATTCTGGTTACGTACACTTCGATGCGTTCCTAGACTTTATGACTCGCGAGTCTACGGACACCGACACAGCTGAACAAGTTATCGATAGTTTCCGTATACTTGCCGGAGACAAGGTCTGTATACTATTGTTTAAATCACCAACAACAATTGTATTTCAAAACTTTAATTAATTATTGTTCATTCGTATTATTTTAGCCATACATCTTGGCAGACGAACTGAGGAGAGAATTGCCGCCTGACCAGGCTGAGTACTGTATTCAGCGAATGCCTCCTTACAAAGGACCTAATGCAATGCCTGGAGCATTAGATTATCGTTCTTTCTCGACCGCTTTGTACGGTGAATCAGATTTGTAAACGTACATATCAAAAATTAAGAGAACTTTTGGACGATTTCCATTTTAAAACGCAGGTCAAATGATATCTGAAACGTTTGTCGCTCGTTTTGGTACTCTAACGAACCTTTATAAATTAAGAATCTCGACGAGATCAAGAAATCATTGTCTAGCCTCAAGAAATACAGTATAATATTCGGAGCGTTTGGGAAAAATGGGGCTCTAATATGTTTATACTTGTCTCGAGTGTTAGCAATTTTTTATTCGTGATATTTTTTTAACGTGAAGGAACTCAAGAGCCATAAACAATCGATAAACTTTGATACACCGGTATTTGCTAGGATGGCTACCTTCGTTACGAAACAAAATCGACGTATAATGTTCGATGAAGGTGGTCCGAACTTAAATAAGTCTGTATAGTGACAATAAATATACAATTTAGATACCTTAACGTTAAAAGAATAGCACACTCGAATACAACAAGTTCTTCTAGAACGTTTGCTTCTTGCCTATGTCTACGATCAGTCCTATAATTAGTAAGTTAATGTTTCAATTGTACATAAACATCCCCGAGAAGTCACACGAGTACCAATAATAGAGAAAATAATAAGCATTTCCTTTTCGCAAGCGTTCCAGAAAAGGATTGAACGAAACTGTGCCGAAAATGAATAACTATACTAAAACGAAAAACGTCGAACAATTTACTTCGTACAATTGTTGCGTGCGTCGATATTGTAGCCTTACATATTATTAAAAAGATTACATTTGTTAAGAGCACTTGTATATTATTGAGAAAGATATTTAAATTGTATCATTTGAAATATAATTTAATTTCTCTTTGGAAAAAAAAGAAAAAAAACGTTTGGTTCATCGAAATGAAATGATTATGTTGTGCTTGAAAAATGTGGTACAAATATCGCACAGTTCCTAAATATGTTCCTGCAGGTCAGTGGGTTTTTCTTTGTTTTTGTTATGAAATCAAGGTTTCGAAAGAAACGGATACTTGACTTAAACGTAAGGCACAAATCGATGTTCGTAAGATATGCGAAAATTCATGACATGTGTATAAATTAAGAATATTAACGACATAAACGAATTTTTTCGAAATCCTTACATACGTACGAATCGACTTTCTCGCTAAGGATCCAGAAAATATAACGCTCGAAATCGAACACAATGTTCATATTTTTTTATAATAAGCGGCATAACGAATTTTTAAACGAGAAGCCGCCTTTATAGTTCGCAAATCGTATATTAAATGATAACGCGAAACGATGCTAAAGAAAGCAAATTATTTATTTATTTGAATTAAATGATTATTTATTATTGTTCCGATAATTAATTATGGTAGTAAACAAAGCCACTTTTTAAAAGTATTTATTTTTATAAATATTTGAGAGAAGTGAAAAACTAAAGGCCACTGTAATATAAGACCTATTGTGTAAAATTTTCAAATATCAACCTCCATTTTTTTTGTGTCATGTGTATTAGATCACAATTTACACTCAATAGCCTAAACGTCATTTAATCGAATCATTATCGTCCAAATCATTATCTAAGGTCAAACAAAACGCTCGTGTGTGAAATGCAATTACTTATTCGAGAGCAGAAAATGGTATACTGCTTGAAACTTAGTGCTTTTTCAATATCTATCTTAACGCGTTTTGCGAGTTTACTTAATTTCTCCTACCTTTATTTTTGTTAAAAAAAAAATATATATATTTGGCTTTTTTTGCAGAGATGAACAATATATATATAAAATAAAAAAAAAAAAAAAGAAACTAGGAAGATATATTGATCTACTCAACGGTATACGGTCAGATATAAAAACAAATACACATACACACACATACATATGCATTACTCGCGTACATACATATACATCAGAATGAAATTATAAATATTCGTGGTGTCAAAACATAATGAATTTGAACGTACTCACTGTATGTATAGCTGAAAGGAATTTTTTCGGAAACGAATTTTCGAAGCATTCGGTCATCGTATCATATTATATACACGTATACATTCTCATTAATAATCACATATATGTATAATTACAATTCTTATAATTTTAAACCATTTAATGTAACTTTTACAATTTTAATTCGATCTAAACATCAGCCCTACAATCGTCTCGTATTGCATATTACACTTGTCGACTACTCAACTCTTGTTTTATCAGTTTCATCTTCCTCAGCTAGTTTAATAACAAAAAGCATTGTAAAATCGAACTACGAGGAAAAATAAAAGTAAAGGTCTTTGGAAAAAGGAGCGAAGACCGTTCAAATTTTGTATTTAAAAAAGAAAAAAAAGAAAGAAAGCGACAAGATTGGGTTGTTGTTTCAAACGTATCCCAGTATGCGTCATATCAAGTGGGCGATATAACAAAGGATATTTAAATAAAAATTTCTAACAGTGTGGTTAAAAATGGATGCTTTTATTCCAAATACAAAACGTATTATATATAAATCCGATTGAATCTTTCGATCGAGTTTAGAATGTCTCGCGAGTACACGTACCTTGCAAAGAGAGACTCGATTAAGCGCGCTTTTCAACGTTACATATATTAACGCTTAAGTTATTTCGTCGGTACATACGCCATGCAATAACGTAAGCTAATCCTATTTACATACAATAACTATAATATTTACACATCAATTTTTAACGATAATATCACCACGCTTCGTTTCCGTTAATTATGGCTACATGCGTTTGTAAAAATTAAAATCAATCTTCTCGATTCGTTGTATAATTAATCGGTCTTGATTTTGCGATCGAAGTTTTCTTATTTTTTTATCTACCCGTTTCACTGGACACTAAATACTTGTACGCGGTTATCAAGATAGCGTTCCAGCCTCGGAAAGAATTTATTCCTTGCAGCCAAGTCCAGCGGACCAGTTGCAAATACCACCAACCGGATCATAGGATAATTTATCGGGACAAGTGTACTCGGCTCCGATTACCAGTCCGTTCACCATTTTGGCACAGGTAATGAATTTCTTGCACGAGTATGGATGGGGGAAATTGCCTTGATCCAAGCATCGGATGGTTCCTTTGCTCGTGAGGAAAAGTTTTTCGTTGTAGGTAGATTTTCCAACCACTGACTCCTCCTCATCCTCGTAATAATCGTAGTCGGTAATCGGCGGTCGTCTAGGTCTCGTCGTCACGTTTTGTAGAGGGTTATCCTTTGTCTTTGGCTTCTGTCGATCTCTGAGAGCCGGAGTGAACCGGAGGGTAGTCCTACTCGTTGTTGAGTCTGTTCTAGGTGCAACCGTAGTACTTATTTTGCGCCTCAGGGCATTCCTTAACGACGGTCGACCTGATCGTGTAACTCGATTAGTTATTTGGTCTTCGATAAAAGAGACTGGAAGAATTCCGTTAGCACCAGTGGAAGAACATAAAAGATGCATCAGCACGGATGATTTATCGAGCGTGAAGAACGAGTTCTGCCTGCAGACGTAAGGATGCAGACAGAGAGGAAAAGAGTATCGAAGTGCATAGAAGTTATAATTGCATTAGTAGTATTCGCATTGCGCGTTGATAGAGACGGTGGTGAAACAGGCGAAGAACATGGTTGCAATTATAGAGCAGAAAAGTAGAGTAAAGACGAAACAAATTAGCGAAATAGGTGAACGATTATGAAATCGACGAAGTAGAGTTGTCAAAAGATGTTGGTTAGCTCGTCTAGACCCCCAACAATGAAGTACCTCTTCGAAAGGAATAAAATGTTATTAGTTTTTGATGGTAACCTCAGCTTTTCAAAAGTTTCGTAACGTTTACACATCAGGATAGAAGAAATACACGAATTAGAAGTCAGTAAATGAAAGTTTTTGTCACACCGATTGATTCGTCGGAAAGAGTATGAAAAAAAAAAAAAATATAAGTTGAAGATTGCGATGCGATGAGAAATTATATCCCAGGTGATCCATGAACAAGAGTGAGATATGGGAACGTGATCTTTTAGTTTAGATAGATTAAAAAATCTAATGATGAAGTATTTAACAAGTTGAGTGTACCGGTGGCTGATGGTTGCGGAGTTGGTGGATCTGCCAAAGTCACCGCAATTTCTTGTGCCCTACTACTTTGATCGATACCTTTTTCAAGTTTCTGTGCCTCTATTATTTCATCCGTGGTATCTAAAACAATGTAAAAATATTTTTATAGTTTTCTTCTGCGATTGTTCTCAAAAATTTTTATTTCATTCAAAGGTTAAACGGTATTTTAAGACTTTTGAATTTGAAACGTTTCGCGCAATCGTTCTGCGCAGTCGTCCGAGGTGGGAGACGGCGCAGATACTGCCGTCTCTTGTCTCAGTCATCGGTGGGACGCGACGCGTGCGATTAGCTTTCGAGCCGTCGCGTTATAGAATATCGTTATGCGCGCGTTTTACATTATCGTATCGATACTTACCGAGTTTTTCGTTAACGAGAGTAATGTTTCCATCGGTCGGTCGAGTTTTTCGATGATTCGCGAGTGTGTTCGAAGTTTTGTTTTGCAATGGCGTCAAAGCGAACGTAGCGGGTTTCCTCAACCTGGTTGACTGCAAATTTCCTGGTGTACGAGACGTTACTGTATTCTTCGAGGAATTCACCTGTTCGTAGAGCACACGCAGATTGTATTTGGGGCCGAGTCACCGTAACGGTAAGTACAATTTTTCGATTAAACAATAAGATCGTCAATCGACAGTCAATTGGTATAAGCGAACGATAGAAACAAAAATTCTGTAATATTTTGTGCGCAAAGAATATAATGGTAAATGGTCGATTTTTTCGTGGTCGATTAAAATATCACGTCAATAGAGCACATTTCTCAGAGTGGAGATGCTTGCTTAGAAGTAGCGTCGGATATCGTGGCGCGAATATAATTCAAATTCAAAATGTGCTCTATTTTAGTTCCTCGTAGATGTCGCTTCGCAGCTAGCCTCAGTGAGGTACTAAGAAATTTCAATCAAGGGAGACAAACTTATCTCTTTATTGAAATTGTTTAATTTCACTCTTCGATTTAATCTAAAACTTATACCGATTGACATATTCCAAATAATCGTTCGAGCTCGAAAGCACTAAAACGATATATAAGAAAAAAAGGAAAATAGAATAATTAGAGAATAAGCGCGCGACATAACAGCGACACTCCGTTCTTGTGTTAAATTGCTGAACTTCGTAGCTAAGCATTAACCCTTTGCACTGTCGATATTTCACTGTCCAAGCATCGATAAATAAAGATTGCGGAAAAAGTTTTGTAATTATCAAATTCACAATGATTATATGTATAAAAAGTGAGCATAGCACAAAGGGTTAAGGTACATTGTAAGATAAAATAGAGTACAAGCGTAATAGCGCCAGACGCCATAAAACGTGCGATGCGCGCCTCGTAGAAGGAAAAATAGTGTTAATTGATTTAAGAACAGATAAATCAGCGGTAGATGAAGATAAGAACGTATGGTGGCAGGAAAGATTCTCGATGAATTTTCTCCGTACATAATGATCCATTCTGAGATACTTTTCTTCCTGTCGTTACACGATTCTGTCATTAATCACTGTTGCCGAAGAATCGAATCGACTCCTTTTTTTTTTTTTTTTTTTTTT
>SMSQ01026023.1:60796-101447 GCA_019453375.1 Ctenoplectra terminalis
GGGTTTTTTTTTTTTTTTTTTTTTTTTTTTTTTTTCTTTTTTTAATCGTGTAAAACAATGAAGCGACAGTGAGTTGACAATGGCTCGAAGAAGGGTAGAAGAATAAGTTCCACCTGTTCTTCCGAATCGTATATTGTTAAATTTTTGATGACGATGAGAATAATCGTGTCTATGTACATTATCGATTATGACGATGAACGATTCTAAAAGGCAAGACATCATTTGGTGGAATCCTTGTTGCCGATCAAGTTGCTGAAGACGGACTCGATCTCGATCGTGGACGATTCATGGGATTCCGTGGTGAACCGTGCCTGATAAAAAAATTCGCCCTCTATGGGCAACGTGGACCTTTCGACTTGGCCCTGACGAATCTCGTTCACCGATTCGTCCTCGTTCGTGTCGCTGGAAGAATTTGTGGACCTTTCCAGCGTATCGGAGACCGTGGAAGATGTAGTGGCAGGATATTCCACTCGAGAAACCGTGGTTTGAAGAGGAATCTTCGTAGTCGATGTCAACGAAGAATACTTGGTTTTTATCAGGATCTTTTGTCTCTCGGTGGTAGCCGATTCCTCCACGGACGTTACGAGCCTTGTTATCAGCGGCTGTGGAGAAGGAGTAGTTACGTAATCCGTGTCCACAAAATTTTGAACCGCTGCTCGGTCTTCGTTGAAGCTTATTAAAGTCGTCGGGTCTTCGTTTAAACTTATCAAAGTCGTCGAGTCTTCGTTCGGATTGCGAGGAGTCGTCCGTAGCGACTGTTGTCTTCTGTGAGCGTCTGCCACGTAGTCAAATTTCTTTGCTGGAATCAGAGTCTCCGTGACCGCTTGTTCCGTGCTGGAAACTGGTCTTCTCGCGTAAAAACGCGTCCTCACGTGCGTTGCAGAATCAAAACTTGGCGATTGCGTTGCGTCCAGAACCGATTCCTCATTTTCTTCCCCTCGATTTCTCGTTATTACTTGGTACTTGTAACGCGTTCTCGGTTGACGAAAGTTCTGATACCTCGTCCTCGAATTGCTCGCCTCTTCGGATTCCTCTGGCGACGAGTCGAGGGAAGAAGAAAGTCCCTCGGTATTGAGCGTTTTCCTCAGAGAGTCCGGAACTCTGTATCGCGGACGAAACTCTGACAATCTGTTAGCGGGGGATATCGGTCGAAGAGTTTCCTCGTTTTCTGGCAAAGTGGTTTCTTCGACCCTTGCAGAATTCTCGTCGAACGTTGTACTTCTTTGTTGAGTCACCGAAGACGAGCGTCCCTCGCTCGTCGATGCAGTGGTGTAACGGTTCCAGAATTCCTCCGATTCGATTTTGGAAGACAGATCAATAGGATAAAGAGTTTCGTCGTGAGCTCGATTGATTCTCAGAGTAGCGTCTTCGGAATCGCGTTGCTCTTCCTCCAACTGTAGATCCTTTTCGTCGTCGAATTTATTTTCGTCGTTCAAATCCTCTTCGAGTAATCGAGTTGTTCTCGTGGTCGTTGAAGAAACCGGTCTACGACGAATGAACAGGCTCTTTCTGCGCTTGGATATATTTTCCGAATCGTTCCTCTCACTCGTTAGAGGCAAACCATGGGTCGAAGCTTCCGTGACTGGATACTGGCTGGTGGAGTTCTCCGATAAACCAACTGGTCGCTTCCGTACGAACTTCTTTCTCACGTATCTCGAGTCCAGATAATACGTCCTGTTGTGTGTCTCTAATCTACGATTTGGTTGGAAAGCCACCGAAGGTGTGGTCGACTTTGAAATAGTGGTTAACAGAGTTTGTAATCGGTTACTCGATGGCAACGTTTCATCCAAGATGCTATCCGTTTCAGTGAAATTAATTAAGAAGTTCGACGATGTCGTTGACTCCGTTGCGACAGTCTCTGTGACTGACTCTTCCTCCGCCGAGGATTCAGTGGTAACCGCTGTAATGTTATCAACTATTGTCGAAGCCATGGTGACGACATCGGAATCGGAGAAATATCCATCGTTAATTACAGTCTCAGCGGTTGGGGTTTCCAAAGTCATTCGTGTTAAATCATCGATTATATCGTAGTCGACAGTCCCTGCAGTTCCTTCCGTTGATAAACCGAAACTTTCCGTGGAAACGTCTGTTTCCGCAGTTGCTGTAATAGTTGGATTTTCTTTTGAAGTCGTTGATCCGAATCGGAGCAAAATTTGGTCCTCTTCGGTAGAAGAGACTTCCACCGTGGATGTCGTGTTTTGTACCGGACGAAGACGCTTGATCACTTTCCTTCTACGGGGAATTAGTTTGTTTTCCTCTTCCTCTTCTTGCGACGTGGTCGTGCTGGATGTAACGGGTCGTTTTCTCAGAAGAACTTTTCTTCTTTTTGGAACACCAGAATTTATACTTTCTTCGGTAGTTGTATAGGTATTGTTCGTAGGGAACACGATTTTAATCACGTTTGGATCAAAGTTCTCGACGTTGATACTATTACCGGTCGTCGTCAGGACTTCGTCGAGTCCTTGGCTGGTATCGAATTGTGCGTTGGTCACCGTGATCAATTCGTTCTCCGATACAGACTCCGTAGCACGAGCAGATTCAACGGTACTCGTTTCGATGTCTGAACCACTTGTGGTTTCTTGCCCTTCCGGCGATATCGTTGTTCGAGTCGAACCTCTATCGACCTCGTCTATGGAAATCACGTTGGGTTCCTCGGTAACGGTGTCGTTTAAAGTGTAGTTAACGAACGAAACTGTTGTTGAAACAATCGTAGACGAGTATGACGAAGCAGGTGTAACTTCGCTCGTTCTTTCTTCGGAAACTTTCGTCTCTTTACTCGGTTCACTGGTTTCTACGTTGTTTCTCTTTCGCGTGTACCTGGTCCTGGTGTATACGTCTCTATTCACAGCAGCTGGTTTTTTGAACACCTTTATGTTCGTGATTTTATCATTATCCGTTTCGTCCTTAACCGTGTTCCTCGATCTCGAAGACAAGCTCCTTCTCGGATACCCTTGACCGATCCTAACGATGGGACTGTCCTCGAGTTCGTTAGCTTTGGTCGATTCAACGGTGGTGCTAGAAGATGGCCGTCTGTATCTTCTCCTAGACGAGTCAGCGCTGGTGGCTGTACTTGTAGAAGCTTCCGTAGTTCGAACGCGTTCTCTGACCAAGGAATCGGACGAATTTTCGTTCCTGACTCTAAAGGTCGGTGGCGTGTATCTGCTGACTCCTCTGCTTCTCGATCTTCCACGATTACGGGGTGTCTCTTCGACGTTACTGCGAGAACTTTCTATCTGCTCGTTCTCGGCAGTCGGCTCGTTTCGACCGGCGTTCTCTTGCCTTGGTCTTAATCGACCTCGTCCTACCAAAAAGGACGAGCGCGTTTGGTTTCGCGAGGAAATACTCACCTTGGACCTCGTCTGATCGTTGGATGCTGGCAATGGTGTGGTCGTAGGCTCGATCGAGGGCCTATTTCTTCGGTTAAAGCCGAATGGTCTTGGCAGAGATACCGATGCCGTGCTGATCCTCGAATTTGGAGTCGACAACGTGGACAAGCTCGCTGGCGCTGTCGTTAAAATGATTTCTGTCGCCGAATCCTCGACAAGTTTCACAGACTCGGTGGTCGAGCTTGCCTCCGGAGTTACTTTCGAGACCGATTTCTCCGTTTCCGAGTCAACAAGGATATCGTTTGGCGTGGAAGATAAGCCGATCGAAGGTAGAACGATTATCGATGGAGTCGTCGTGGTAATATCCTCCTTCTGCTCGATTTTGGGCGCCTCGCTTGAAACGACCGATTCCGTGATTGACTCTTCGGTAGAGGATGCAACTTCTGAAATGACTTCTACTGACTGTGGAGTGGTACTTCTGAATCTCTGAACGCTAACGTATCTGGAACGATAGAAGATAAATAAAAAGATAATTAGTTTACTAAGGCACGATGGTTGTTTCCAACGATCAATTTCAAATATGGAAACCTGGATTTAGTCGTTTGCGGATTTCCTTCGCTCGTGGACGAACGAGATTCCTGATCCCTGATATCTTCGGAGGAACTCGTTTCGGTATTTCTACAATTGAAAGAAATAACTCAGTTTTTAAAACTTTGTTCGCTTGTTCTCGGCACCGAATCTTAGTAAACTTACTTCGAAGATACGCTAGGGCGTCGACGGCGAATAGGCGTCTCTTTCTCCGCGTTTTTGTTTTTCTCTTCCACATTGTTCTCATTTCTAAGGAATTTTCATCGCGATATTTAAGAAACAAAGCTCTCCTATGCGTTCTCTTTTACTTACCTCGACGTTGTAGGTCGAGCACGTCTAATATTGATATAATTAGGCGTCGCTCTCTGCGTCGAACTAGTTAAGAAAGCATTGCTAACAGACTGCTCTTCGGAAGAAGCTACATCCGTGTTATCTTCGTCGAGATCTTCTTCTTCTTCGTCAACCTCCTCCTCTTCGACTGGTGGCTCCTTCGTGGAGGACCTGTGTAAAACGAAATTTCATCGGTATTAAATATCTTTTACACAACGAAGTAAATATTGGACACGATGTAAGAATACAATTCTTCGCACCTCGGCCTCTCGATGGTAACATATTGCGGTTTCTGCGAGCGTCTCAAACTCTTTACTTCCGGAACCTCGTCGAGTCCTTCGAACTGTGCTCTCCCCGGCCCATTCGCATAATTTGTGTTCGCGGTTTGTTGCCTGTTTGCCGTTTTGCTGGCTTGACGATTCAGAACGCGTTCGTAAAGGGTACGGCTTATCGTAGCCGGAGTAGCATTTTCGTTGTCAGAGTTTGCCGTGTTAGAATTCTTGCCTTGAAGCAACAGCTGCTTCTCCAATTCTTCTATACCACCTGCTTTCTTGATTAATTTTATCAACTCCTTGATAACCTTAGGGTCCTCTTCATCCCCGATACCAAGCACCTTCTCAGGTTCGTTTCTCTCGGACCTCGAGGTCGTCGATGGCGCCTCCGTGGTTGTTGTAGTCGTAGTCCTACCAGGTTTGTTTCTGGTGATCGTTTTGTAAAGAAGCGGCTTCGAAGTGGTAGTCACTTTAGGTTCCTCTTTTACTTCCTTCTCCTCTTCCTCGATCTCTTCGTCGTCGTCGTCGTCGTAATACTCGTACTCTTCTTCCGTATCAGGTTTTTCGGTGGATGGTTGACGAGTGGTACTATAGAGGTACGTCGTGCGACTGGTAGCAGCTGTTATCGGAGCTCTGGTCGTTGAGGCAGTCGATTGAGACGTTTTTGATTTGGGACAGACAACGTTGCGTGGATAGTCGCAGGAATCAGCAGCCTTATTGAACACCAATCCTAAGATGCAGTGAAAATCATTTTTAGAACGAGTGATTGTTAAAACAGATCTTGGCAGTCGTAATTAATTTACCAGAGGGGCACGTAAACTGATGCGCAACCACACCAAGACCACCCGGACCACTGTCCAGACACCAGAAATACTTCTTGCAATCTCGAGGATGCGGGAAGAATCCTTCGTCTTCGCACTTGAAATCTATCAAATATTTAATATTTGTAGACATTCGCGTTTAAGAAATTCAGATTAAAGTAAAGACACATCTTATACCAAAAAGTCTCAACGGTAATAATAATGAATTTCAATCAATTTACCTGTCCCAGGATCAGGTGTCGTTGGAGGTTCTGGAGTAGTTAATTTATTGCTCAGCGATTCTTCGCTCGAATCGTTCTTAGTCTCTTCCTTGCGCCGAACTTGCTTTCTGCGATTCCGGTTGGAATTTAATCGGCTTTTCGGTCTATGTTTATTCTTGTTGCTCGATCTTTCGTTGTTATCCACGCTCCGAACCGCGTTACCTCGCTCAGAATTTTCTTCCTCGTCGGAAGACGGATCAAACGATCGTCTGTCAACTTCTTGTTCCTCCTCTTCTTCGTCGCTGGCTTTGGGCCGCGTAAACGTTCGATACTTCGGTCTCGACGAGGAAACTCGTTTCTTTGAAACAGGCGCCGCAGTCGTGGTGCTTCTTCTGCCACTGGAACCAATAACTTTCCTCCCAATGGTGTTGCTTTGAACTCCTTGAAGTCGAGGTTTCTTGCGTGTTTCCACCGGATTAGATCTTTGAACACTGTTCCTGGTTCAATAAGTAGAAAACCTTGGCTGTTGATATCGCTAAAGATGGAAGCTAACGATAAAAGTAATTTTATTCAACGTTCTTACGTGCTGTCCGATAGGAGAACCTCCTTGGCAGCTTCGATCAGTGGATACGGACGATCGTGACATTTGCCTCGGAAATCGTCATTGTCGATCGTCCAGAACATAATTCCGCCCAAGTTCTTTTCATTCGCGTATTTCGCTTTTAATTTTACTATATCTTCGTCGTCGTAACCTACCCACTGATCCTCCTTGAACGCGTAAGGACCCATCGCGTTTGGATTTGGTTGAACCACTTCCCAGTCGTCCGATTGTGTCAGACTCTCGCAAATCTATGGAAACAGTAACGATGATAGGTAACAAAACGATGATAAAATGATAATAAACAGTAAAAAATTACCTCGTAATAAGCAAGGTAGCCTTTCTCGCGGGTCGCATCGCCTTCGACTCCTGGACCATCCGCTGGAGATCCCAAATCAGTTGCGTCTTGATTAAAAAGTGTATAAGATCGTCCGTAGGTTGGTATGCCCAGAACTATCTTCTCAGAGGAGGCACCTTTTTTCATAAGGTAGTTAATGGTGTAATCCTAGAAAATGATGGAAGATTAGCGTTTCGTAAATACAGTATTGTTACACATTAACATCTTACGATTGTTAATTCGGTGTCGTAATTGTACTCGTTGTCCTCCTCCAGAGGATAGAGGGGTGAATGATGATTTACGGCTGGCTCGTAAGACGAATGATAGTCGTACGATAGAAGATTGATGAAATCCAAGTATTCGTTTAATCTGGGAACATCGTAGCCTTTGTCGATGTACTCGATACCGGCTGGCATCGCTAAAGTCAGCAAAAGTCTTGGTCTTCCGGTCTTTGAAGACTCCCTCTCGAATTCTTCTCTAAGTTCCTTTATGATCAGTATGAATTGTTAGGAGAAAAACTTAGCGTCGTCTCGATCGACGATATTTTATTTTATAGCAGATCCTTTGTATCCGTGGATAATGGTTCGAACTATCGTATCTCTTTTCTTTTTTCTCTCGAATAAACAGGATTCCGATTTTTATATGTATTTAAAAAAATATATATCTTATCCTATTGTGAGAAATTAATAAAATCGGTAAACCACGGATACGAAGCTTCCAGCGTGTTTAATATTTTACCTGCATCAAGTTAGCATAATTGTCTTTATCCCGAGGCTTTCCACCGTCCCTAAAAGCTGGATACTCCCAGTCAAGATCGAGACCGTCGAAGTGATTTTTTCGAAGAAACTTGATGGTGTTCTTGACGAATTCTCGTCTTCTGTCGGGGTCGGCAACCATCGGTGAAAACCTGCTGGAACCTTCGTTCCAACCACCGATGGCCAGCAAGGTTTTCAGATTCTTATTGTACGTTTTTAATCCGGTGAACTTGGCGTATCCACCTTTAAAAATTTCGCAAGGTTAATGGATGCAATTTTCTCGTATAGAAAAAGAGTCTGGTTCGTTTTCTTTTTGCTCTACCTTTCTCGATATCTTGGTACTTGTCGAAAGGCTTCAAAGCATTGTCCTTGGTGAATCCACCAAATGCGTAGATCAAGTGGGTACATAAGTACGGATTGATATTTTGCGGCGAAAATTTAGCCGTTCCTGGTCGATAGATCGACCAGTTTGTATAGTAACATACGATCTTCCGTTCGGCATTACCTGAACAAACGAAGCATGTTCCTTTTTTTATTTTATTTCGTACGAACGCTCCATCGAGCGTAATTTACGAGAATCGAGGGACGCGAGAATGTCCAACAGAGAAACCGTGTCGCGGAGAAATTGAAACGCGATTAAACTTTCGTTTGTTGAACGAGAAACGGATCTACGAGCCGCGTATGGATCGTGCACGAATTTCCACGCTCGTGATCTCTCGTTAAGGCGCGCAGATTAACCGTAGTTTGTGGAAACGACATAGCAAGATTGTAAATTAAAGAATAAGGTAGCTTAGCTATTGATCTAGCCACATCCAGGGATATATACTTGAATGGAAGAATCAATTCTAATTAGACATCGTATGGTTCGTTAGAACTCATTATCTTTAAATCTTCTTAAGTTTCGAAAAAAATAGCGACACCAGATAAGAGTGTAAATTTGCAAACGATTATATTATTTCTCGATGTCTGCGAACACCCACTTTGCACCGGAAGGTGTTCAAACTCAGCGATCGCTCGTTAAGATCATAATTTACAATTATAAACTCTCGGATAATTAATGAGATGCAGGACGAGGTATACGATGATTTCTCTTTTATTTTCACACGTTTGATCCATTGACAAACCGATTTGCAGTCACCTTGGCGAATCGTAGTCAGTCACTCGCTTTCGATCAGGGAGTTATCCTCGATGCTTTCACTGATCACACGAATCGAGGCCGACCAGAGACAATGTGAAAATCAAGAATTAACATCTGGAATTAAGAACGTACCTGACCCTGACCACCCACGTGAGATTAAAACTACTCGGTCCGATCATTGATTTTATCTCGTCGCACGAAACAGGTGAACTCTCGATAAACTGGTCCAGCGTTAATTATTGTCTTAAGATTGCCTGGGAACGCGTTTCAATTCTTACACGTATTATTACTACGAGTTTTCTAAGATGGAATTCTACATAAGTAACGAATTAGAAAGTATTTCGATTTTCACGAGAAAAATATGAAGTAAAAGTACAGTTCGGTTCAATTTCCACGCCATTTTTCCACGATTCGCATGCTTTGCATTGAACGGAATTGTGTTCGCGTTTCTGTCACGACGGCCAGGATGGCGATAATCGTAGGGGATAAGAACTAGGCCCGAGGCAAAGATCGACTATGATATGGAAGGCGTTCAAGATTCTCTTTCAGTGCACGTTATATGAACGTTATATCGGTGGTAATGGAGTTAAGCGCAGCGCATAATACCGGAGATAATATCGGTAAGAGGCGCGTTGTTACCCGCAAATCTGAAATTCTAGCGATGCCGCTACCATTTTCTTTTTTTATCTTTTTTTATTTTTTTATTTTTTTTACATTCCTACTCATTTCCATGAATATTGACGCTTATGTTGGACGCTATTAGCTTACTATGTTACTATGACTTTCATTGAAAAGAAGTTGGAAGTCGTTAACTTGGTGTATGCACAGAATCCGGTGGATTCAACGACCCAAAACGGTTGATCTCGTCATTAGAAACTACGTTACGTTCTACAGTTTCGTGAAATTGTTCATAATCTTGTAATGCGAGAAATTTTACGATCAGTTCGGAACGAGTTCTTGTTTTCATTAAAATATTTGTACGCGACGAATCACGATCTCACTTTTATCGAAACAGTCTATTGCGTCAATTATAGGCACTCTTTTTTTTTGATCCCGGAAACGATTACCGTATCGATTACGAGATGCAAAGATAGAAACTTGGCAAGAAGGATCGCCTTAAATATCGCGGCTGTTTCACGCTTACAATGTAAGTACTTTCGACGTTTTTCCCCCCTTCCCTTGCATCGGCTACATCTCGAACGGGGCCGTTTTTGCTTCGACCGTTTTCTCCGAGAAGGTGCATACGTTTCACTGGCTGAGATACGGCGATTCCAATCAGGGGCGGATCCGGAGAAAAGGGAAGATCAAAATCTTAAAAAAATTAATTTACTATTCGTTCTATGTTAGATTTAAAAGAGAATGAAAAATATTAGACTTTAATAATCTTTGATATTTGTGTTTTTTTTTTTAGTAAAATAAATTTAATCGTTTTATTTTCTATAATGCATAAATAATGTGAACTTGATTATAAATATAAAGAGATTGTAAAAAAAAAAATGTTTAATCGCACAAAGGATGGTTAAAAAATATATTTTACTCCTTCTAAGTGAGATTTCTGAATCCGCTCCTGAGTCCAGTGAAACTGCATCCGTGCGTGCACCGGTCCTCACGTGCACCGGCTAAGCTAGAGAAATTACAGGAGAGAGATCATAGACTCGGTCACAGAGTAAATGGGCCGTTTATCACTCTAATAGCTAGAAGTTTAAATCTTGCTACGTCATACTCCTTCGGTCACTCTTTCGTCACGATAAATCAGAAGGTTGTAACAAGTTGGTTGAACGAATTAATCCTGATTATGGGATAAACGGTACTGAACCGATATCTGTTCCCTGACTCGTGAGAAATTATAGATCAAGGCATAATTTAACCATCAACGATGCGATGAATCACCGGGGATGATTTGGAGGCATAAAATTTCTTCTCGTCTATGTCTGGTTGTGAAATACTTACCGTTATGAATCGTCGCGAGTAGAATGCTTAGGCAAAGCAGCAGCGATACCGTTCGGTTCTCCTGAAACGGAAAAGCGATGCGTCGCATTAATAATTCGTGGCTCGACGTGTTTGTGAAGCATGAATAATTAACTGTAACCACGTATGAATGGCCCCGTAACCAGTTAGCGTGAATCGAACGTGAGTTACGCGATGCGATTTTTGCATGCATTGAGTAAACAGTGTATAGTTGTTGGAAGGAATATGGTGAGGTTGTAAAATCAGGAGTGTTACAGTACTTGTTATGATCATTAAAACATAAGCCTAGAACTCTAAGTTTGTATTCAAAACATAATTTATTACTTTCCCAAGGACGTATAAAAATAGGTTGAAGATAGTACTTCCACCATCCATACGGATAAAATTGGTCTTCTTTAAATATCGGATAAATCATTTTGAATCGTTTATCGATGTTTCCGGGTATTCAGCGCGTTTACACGGTGTAGCGTGTACGTAATCAAGGATGAGTAAGCTTTTAAACTTTTACGAAGCTCAGCTGTGGCATTAACTATAGTAGGAGAAACATTAGCCCGGAACTTTCTGCTGTCCGATCGATCTCTAAAACTTTTACTTTCAACGAGTCTGATTAATTATGAATTCGCATGGGCGTTCGATGTCTACGATGTCTCGAGGACAATTTTACGGGCCCCATTTTGAATTCTATTAAAGGCAGATCCGCAAAATTCTATAAATATCTCGTGCTACTAAACGCTCCCAGTGTTGCCTAGGAACGATCGCGTTCCAATACTTGAACGATTAAGCGAAACGCATGGAACGTTCTCCATCGATCGGTTGGTGAACGGAAGACCGTCGAAGGGGCACGTTCGCTCGCTCGCGGTGCACCTGCGAACGGCCAGCGGAGATTCCGATTTTATTGGAGACCTCGAGGACAAAGTAATGTTGTCCGTGCAAATAGAGCGGGGCCGTGACACCCAGGGAACCACTCCTCGTTACGTAACGTGTGTAAAGAGAAAGCAAGAAGAAAGAACACCGTTCCGCGACGACTTTCTCGTACGTTTCGGACGGCGAGCGCGTTACGTTAACGTTACGTTACGTCGTAACGCCATTCCTCGCGATAGAACAATTAGTATTGCCGGGAGGAGAGGCTGAGAAGTCCAACGTTCGTCGATCGTTCATTCCACGCGTACTATCGCCAGGAATTCGCGTCCTTTCCGCTTTTTCCCTTCGACGATGCTTTAAACAGCGTAAACGAATAAATGATAGAGTCTTTAATTCCTCGTAAAAATCATGTGTGAACTTTAAGAATCCAGTTATCGCGAAGAGAAAACGATTGGTATGGAATAAATCGTACAGTCGCGCGAGAACACAGGCATGGGTGAGTCGAAAATTCCCCGCGGACCCTTCTAAATGTCAAATAACTTTCTACGATACCGGGAGGCTCGTACAGGCACGTTTCAACTGGGAAATTGTTGCAGCTCGACTTGGAACGATACGTCGTTCGACGCGCGAAAACCAGCTGCCCGACCGACGAGTTCCTTTCGTAAAGTTTCATAACCGAAACGGAAAGCGTCGCAAGGCTTTCGATGTATTTCGATCGAGGAACCTGCCACGGAAGCTCTCTCATCGGCATGCTACCGGTATCGGTTATCGCTGCTTAAGTTTAGGAACGGTGATGATATTTCAGCTCGATGTATAGGAGAGAAAGCGCAATTATATTCTAACGTTACTCGTTGAATAACAATCTAAACATTTTGCTCGTACTTATCAGAGACTGTGCGAGGAATCGTTGGAAAAATATTCGAGGCGTCGAGCCGCGCCGCGCCGCGCCGCGCAGTGATTTCAATGCCCGCAACAGCTATAGCAGAGCGAACTCGTAAGAGTACTTTACGAATCGTAGGCAACTTTTGATCGGTTTTACCAGGAAATGTCAACCAGTTTCTTTCTATTTCCCATGCGACAAAAAAGATTGTTTCTTGTTGTGAAAGCAGTGTACCTTAACTACTTTGCAATTAATACGAATTATCGGTACAGGAAAGACAGCGATGCGTTGTTCGGATCAAAAATTGTATCGATTCGCAGGGATCAATGCTTGCAATATAGATCGTAACATAATCGTAGGTTTTATTAGATCTAACGGTTCCTTTTTTTTTTCATTCCGATTATAAAAAGTTTAGTGTTATAGAAATGAAATGTAGAACCTGATTTAAAAAAAGTTTCGTTGCAAAAGATTTTGTAACCACTGAAGATTACGCACGATCGAAATCGCTTTACGTAATCGTTTCGATAGGGACTAATTATTTCGATCGATCTCGTGGTGAACCATCGAAAGACCTGCTTATTTACATTCGATCCGTACTCCCGCGAATGGACACGCTTGGAGTTCCTGTGACATTTGAACGGCTCGTTGACGTTCAGACGATCCCGATGACTTCACTCTCCGCTTTGGTGCCGTTACTCGTTCCGACGAGTATCGATGACTCGATACCGAGACCTTTTCGAGAATGAATCGATATATAATATAATGAACCGTAAATTTACAACAAAGATTCCTTGATCCACGAGAGAGAAAAGTGGAAGTGGATAAGATTCTTGAAACGTTTCATCAGGCTGTTGGGGAATTCCTTTGTTTAAGTTTAAGAAAGCAAGCACGTTGGGGAAAAAACAAATATCAACGACGTTAATCTCGAAGGAAACAAAGGCACTCGAAGATCTTTCGATATTCCAGGCACGCAGGGACGGGAGAACAAAATGAAAGATAGTTAATTTTAACGTAACCTTGGATGTCCAGAATCTGGTACCGGTAGCGGTAAACCAGTTGCAAAGGTGAACAGGATGATTCGTGCGTCATTGTAACGAGGGCTGCGAGTTTTGATAGCAAACCTTGAATGTTGCATTTTCTTTTTTAAATCGTTAAGAAATTCCTTCTCGATTACAGATCTCCTACTGTTTCTGAGATTCACGATTATCTATAATTAAGAATCGAGCAGAGAGGCAATAACTATTCCCCAAGATTCAATTATGAGCAATCTTGAAAAAGAGTTGCAGAAGTTGAACCGCTTAGCGCTAATCGATTTCAAATGCTAATTGGATGAAATGAAATCAATTGTAATGGAAAGTGCATCGAGTTACCTCGGTTTCTAAACCGTTATTGCATTTTCGACATACAGATTAAGATCGTTATTCATCGGCCAAATGTCTCTGTACATATATAAACATATATAAACCGAGAAATAAATTGTTTCGCATCTCTGAGAAACGCGTAGTCGAAAGTAAACTCGAGTCGATCTGTCGCTGGTGGATAAATCTAGCGTGGCTCGGTCACTTTTACTTTCCATGGAATTCGCTCCGAGACACCGGACTCTCGCTCTGTTTACTAGGAAACTAATGGTACGATTACGCTCTTAATTAAATCTTCTTTGTCTTCCCTAATTATCCGAGAGAATCTCGACAATCCACAGCTGCACGAACATAATGGACCCGTCCGCTCGTACTTTATTTTTTCCTTTCCCTTTCCCTTTCGTTTCGTGATTTCCTGTTCCTCGTTCTGTTCGTCGACGATCTTCCCTATTCTCTTCTTTCTTTGTTCTTTTTTATGACCACAGAAATTCGATCGTAAAGTATCGAAGTTTATACAGGATCCCTGGAATCCGGTCGACGTTGTTAGGAGAGATCGAAAATGCAAATCGAATCCAGATCATAAAATTGGATCACTGGCTTGAAATACGAATTCTGGAATTCTCTCAATGTTCAGCTATTATGGTTGAAAAACGTGCAAAGGGTGTCCAAGTAATTTTTTGACTTCTTTATCCATGAAAAGGTTACTTTCCGCGGTGCAGAGGGAGATCATAATTGACGATTAAAAGGAAAAGAAAGATCACTAGACTCGTCTCTGAAAGGTCAGCAGATGACCTTCATTTCACTCTTCAAGTATTTTTTTTTTTGCTCATTCATCTTCTCTCTCTTTTGATCCTTGTTCATTGCTTTTCCTTTCCATTCGAAGGCAGCGAAACTTATGCTTACACTTTTTCTTTTCGTACATTCCATCAAAGAGCTTCCAGGAATTTTGAAGGTTTTAAAATATACCGTAAAGCTATTTTTTCTACCTGTATTTCAAGGATATTTACCATGATGATGATGATGATGATGATGACAGATTATCGAATTTTCATAGATAACAGTTCTATCATTTTTCTAGGACGTGAAAGCGGTAGGTTTAATTAAACAGGAAAGGCTATAAATTTAATTCCAAATTGCGCCATCGTTGTATAATTATTTCCAATCGATTCGATCTATCGTTTAGCTAATCCTTTTCGAAAAATACCCTTGAGCATTTCAATCTCAAGTTATGTAAACGTTACAGACTTCTCAGAGTGACCCTATTCTGCATGGATTATTTCTTCAAGGACTCAAATACCTTTGTAACTTCAACTTTAGAGTACCCGTTCAATCCAAATGGATCGCGCGTTGATCCTCGGCGAGGGATGACAAAGTAGCGCGATCGCAATCATAGGAAGACGCATAGACACCTGAATAGGGTTCTCGGAAGGGATCGCAAAATAGGATGGTCCGAGATTGGTGGAAGCGGGTAAAGAGAACTGTTGCGACCTCGACAGTTTTGCAATCTCGAATTGCTACATGCGTTCGCTCCTTCTTTGCTTGTCGCAGCGGCTTAAAGCGGAGTGTGCAGTTGGAGGCAATGGTGTGGCTCGAATAACCGGTAGATTTCCTCTCCCTCCTCCATCAGCAGGAAGCCGACGATCGTTCCCAAGTATTTGATATGCATGTAGATCTCGCCCTCGAACAATCCGGTCAGCCGAGCCCCAGTTTCGAAAACGTACATACGACATACGACGTACGACATACGACACCGGTCATACAGAATTTCGTCCAGCCATCCGAAGACTCCCTCTATTTCTACTTCTTATCGTTTCTTTTTCTTTTAATCCTCTTGTCTGTTTCCCTCCTCGGAGAAACGAACGTTTAGCGGCATCCATAATTTAACGGACAAAATGTAGAGAAAGTGACATCGATCAACGACTTAAAAGGATTTTGCGAGACCTGTTTGATTTTTATTCGTCAAGTCATGGCTCGTGTTTCTCGTGTATCGATTCGTCTCTTTGGAAGAGTGTCGCTCATCGTGTTCGAGCGAACACCTTGGTACCTTTAAACTCGTAAAAGCGAACGATCGAGATATGGAAAGGAATCAGAACGATTCAAGTTGGAAAGTAATCAGAAAGTGAAAATCGAATTAGCAATTCACAAACGGTACTACAGATGTGGTTTACATCATCCTTATCACTTATATTTTCGGAATGAGAAAGTTCCTTCGTATTATGGTATACTATACGAGACTCTCGTTTTTAAAAGTAAAATTCGTCGATACTTTTACTTAACTTCGTATGAATTTTGTTTTTTTTTTTTTAATTTGGGATAGAGAATCTGTAGAATATTTAGGAAAAGTATATTCAATCTTAAAGTGTTAACGAGAGTATCGATAGATATTTCATTCAACATTAACTTGGTTTTTATGAAAAAAAAAATTAGTTTGAGGGTGATCTTACCCAATCCATTTTCGATGTTCCACTATCCAGCTCGTTGTTGATTATTTTCGCTGGAACCTCGTCAGGTCGAGCACATCGCGCACTATGCTTGCATAGACACGACTTCTCGATTCACCGTGCACGTTTCCGGTGCACTCGCGACCTTGTACCTGGACGACGACACTGAAGGACACTGAAAGAATCGCGAGCACCGTTCTCCAGGGCAAGGAGAGTGAGACTGAGTGTTGAACAGAAGGTGGAGAAGGCACTGTTACTTTCATGGGTCGTCTCCACCTCCACCAAGGGACTCCCCGAACCTCTCAAACCATTCCTGCCACTCCTCCTCCGAGCAGAGGTGAAAGGAAAACATTTCTTCCCTTCCACCCTACTCCGAATCCTCCTTGAGTTCGCTTCCTTTAATATTGATATATTAAAAGCACACTCGTATCTTTGATTGTTTTGGTTTTTAGCCAATTCGTTTTTGGCAAAAACGGCCAGGAATTTATGCAAATTTTTCGCCACACCTTAACTCTTTTCAAATTTTGTCCGATCTGTTCATAAATCTATCCTATTTTTTTTTTTTTTTTTTTGCTTTGCTTTAAAAGTTCTACTCGTTTGAATTGGTAATCATAAATCTGGACTCAAATAGGTTCGATTCAGTCGCTGAATTCTTATCTAATAAAAAATTAAAACTTGAAAGAACAGGTTTATAAATATGGTTGTTTTAGAACCAAACTCGATGCTAATGTCTGAAACTAGAATTGTAGCGACGAAACGCATTCTTGCATCGAAACGGAGAGCAACAACCGCTCACGAGGTTGCAATTAAATCAACTGGAACGTGGGTCGAAGATTAATATTAACCACGCGATATTCAATGGCGTGCAAAACCAACACAATAGTATCAAAACCCAAATACATGGCATTAACGCGCGTGTCACCAGTGACACGCTACCAGTAGAAATCCAAAGTATTTTCGAGAAAAGTAAGACGAGAAAAAGTTGCAACGTGACACGAAGGTCAATGTTGGGAACGCCTTTACGAGCAGAAAAAGACTTTTTAACTTTCGATCGACTTGATTCGCTGCCAGCTATTGAAAGGAAATACATTTTAGCTTTACGAGTCACGTGTGTTTCATGAATTTATTTCTTTTTCTGTTTCGTTCGTCACATGAATATTATGTACAAAATTTTACAAATTATATTACTTGTAATAATCTATGCATCTTCCAAGCCGACATCCTCAGGATTTAATGTAGATTTCTTGCTCTTCTTAGCCGATTCATCTGTGAATATATTATGCATTTATTTTTAACCACGTGAAAATGAATTACAATGGGATTCGGATAGAAAATAGAGTAAACATGTACCTTGGTAAAAGTGTTTGGCGGTTCGCTTTCTGATATCTTCCACACCCTCTTCAGTTTGAGCCCATTCCAAAACCAATCTTCGACCGTACAAATGAGTACTTTGACAGAGAGCTTTAAAAGCTTTCTATGAATGAAACAAAAATAATTAAATTATGATCATAAGAAAAAAAAAAGAAAAAAAAGATTTTACGTACCTTAGCTTCACTTTTTGTATAATACTCTACGAAGGCGAATCCCCTATGTTTTTCGACACCGACCAATTTTCTTGGTAATCGTACTGCTTTCAACTCTCCAAATGCCCTATTATTTTAATAAGCAACATAAAAATTTGTATCTCCAATTTAAAATACGCAAAATACGTACTTGAATAGTTCAGTTATTTCCTCAGCCGTTGCCTGGAACGGTACGTTTCTTATCAGAATTTTCGTACCCGTTTGAACTGTTGCTTTGGACGTTTTCTTTGCACTCTTTACATCAGTTCTGCGCATTTAAATAGATAAACAAAAGTCTTCGTTAAAGATGCAAACGTTAAAATAGTTAGGCTTGAATTGAAGTTACAAACATACGTCAGTGTCCGTTCAGAACGTTTGAGTTCTAAAGTCTTCCCGTCTAACACTGTCATTTGTAAGACTTTTAATGCACGATCTGCATCGTTTTTTCTTTTATACCGTACAAATCCATATCCCATTGACAGTTTACCGCTAGGATTTTTTGGATCTTTCTTTGTTGCTACTGAGGCATAATGAAGAGGACCATATTTGCCAAAATACTATAAAACGAACATGATGCATGAAATAATCGGAAAAATGCAATGTTTGTTAAATAATTTACCGTTTTTAGTTGCTCTTCCGTGGTTGCAAAATTAATGTTCTTTACGAAAAGGGTCGTGTCTGGTTCAGGTTCATCTTCGTCTTCGCTTTCTTCTTCATTAGGCTTATTTATATCATTCACATTTGCCGGAGATTCCTCAGCCTGTTTGTCAACTTCTTGAATGTTCTTTTCCTTGCTTGTTTCAACGTTAGTTGTTTTGTTTCTCTCCACAGGGGGAGTAGTAAAACTATTGTCGGGAGCCCATTCCAGATACAGTGGTAAATGTTTATATTTGGTATATGCTAATTTCGTGAATGCTATGCGTGCTTCGGAGGGCTCCAAAAATTCCACCAAAGCTAAATATTGTAATAAATTATACGATAACAAAGATTACTAATAATAGTAAATAAATCATACCAGCAATTCCTGAAGATGGCATTACAACTCTTCCTAATTCCCCGTATTGTGCAAACAATTGTCGAATTTCTCGTACTGGTGTTTCAGCAGGCAAATTCTTTACAAGTATCACTGTTTTTGATCGTTTGTTTGTTGGCTGAAAAAATGTACCATTTGAATTATTTAATTATTATTTTATCATCGTTTATGTACTCGATATTTACTTGATTGAATGCATCCAAGCAAACCCCGTTTTCTTCTAAAAACTTTCTCGTATCTTGTACTAATTGTGTCTCTCCCAATGCTAATTTAACTGCGGCACTCATGCCCTTTGATCGATCTTCAAACACTTGTTCCTTTGTTGTGTTATAAGTAGCAGCTATAGCATCTGCTACAGCATTCTGTCCAAGAAAAAGAGTATTCCAGTTGTGCGATGATCCTGCGGTTGCCTTAGTTTTCAGTTCTTTTTTCTCCTTATAAGTTAATCCTTCTGCAATTATAGAAATTATGGTAGTGTAAATGTTGCGACGATGTATACTAAATGTACAATTTATTCTTACTTTCAAGTTCTTCCATAGGATCGTATTTTGCTTTAGCTGGAAGGAGATGTAACATTCTTCCGTTTAAAATCGAACCGTCTAACTCACTGTAAGCTTTCACTGCATGCTCGGTCATTAAAAATGTTAATGTACCAAATCCTTTCGGTTTTCTAGTTGTCCGATCAATAGGTAAATTGACTTCAGTTAAAGGACCTAAATGAAAAATTTTTATATTAATATTATAAAGATGATATTATATTCAAAGTAGGAACAATTACCATATTTTTCAAATAATTGTCGAATATCATCTTCCGTTGTTGTATACGATAGATTTCGGATAAACATTCTCCCAGATTCCGCTATGCTTTCTTCACTTTTTAACGCTTCCGCTTGTTTCTTCCATCTAACGTTGCCATCATTTTCGTTATGTTCTTCGTCGGAGGTTTGTTGTTTCATTTCATACTTCATCACAAATATTTGTTTTCCATCTACAAAAAAAAAGAAGTTATGAATAAAATGGCAGGTAAAAAATGGAAACCAAAAAAAAATTTTTTTTAATAAAAATTAGCTATAAAGTTAATACCTAGAAAACTTTTATTTTTTAGCAATGCTTTCCTTAGCTGTTGTTCAGTTTTAAAACCAACGTAAGCAATGCCCTTAATTTTTTGCGGCACTCGTATCGATTTAGCTTTTAATGGACGAAAAAATTGTTTGATATCTTTTTTCTTATGATTATACGCTAGTCCTCGAAGTTTTACGGTAAAAAATTTTACAGGCCCGTGTTTCACTGTATTCTTATCATTTGAAATCTTTTTTTCTCCATTCTTTTCTTTCTTTTTTAAAGCTTCCATGTACTTCAAAAAAACATACGCACAAACATTAATATATTTTGAAACAATTTATAAATAACATATGTACAAACACCTCTAAGTTTTTAATTACCTCTAGATCAGATATAACTTTATCTGCAATTTTTTGCTCCTCCTCTTTTTTCTCTTTCTTTTCTTCATCGTCATCTTTGTCATTAATTTCATTATCACTGATCTCACTACCACTAGGTTCTTTAGTTTCAGTATTTGTCAATGTTGTATCATAATTCCATACGGCTTTATTTGTTGTATGGCCTTTAAGGAATTCCACGAATAAAGGATCATCTTTATACTAAATATGAATTAATATAACAATTAGATTTAAAAAAAACCTAAATAATAGTAGGAAAAACTAAAGAATAACTATACCTTTTCCAATGCTTCTTTAACATCATCTTTTGAATTTTTCTTATTTTTATTCTTTTCATTTTTCTCTTTCTTTTCATCCGTTGTTTTATTCAAGGCTGAGTTTTCTGTTGTATCCGTAGAATCTTTATTACCGATTATACTTTTCGAACTATCAGGTGCATATTTACTCCATGACCTGGGTTTAGAAGAATCCCCTATGAGATTGTATAAGTTAAATGCAAGTTATCACTACCTATGAGCAATCATAATGTATTAAATATTTTCAGTACCTAGAGCTGCGCACTGTTCAATAATTATTCTGCAAGTATCAATGCATGTTTTATCAAAATGTTCTTTGGCAGCTATAGCTTGTTCTTCTGTTTTTAATCCAATGAAAGCGAATCGTCTGAATTTGCCATCCTTTGTATACTTTAACTGCACATCCGTTACCAAACCTTTTTGGCTGAAAAGTTCTTTTAATTTTGTATCTGTAATCTATGAATTTTTATTTCAAATTAACATGTCCCAATCATCTAACTGCTATGATTATGTCGCCAAACATTATTACTTACATTTTTCGGTAAATTTTTTACTATCAGTCGCGACATTTTGTATAGTTCATAATTACTTCAGAAAATTGAATGTTTATGTTGCACATCTCAGGCAACCCCATACATGCGGTTAGGTTTTCTGGGATATTAAAGAGGTTAGGGGCACGTGGATATACAAAGTTTTAAACCTGTTGGTACTACCACAGACGAGATACAGGATAGACTTAACATCTTATGGGATTTGGTGTCTAATATTCTGAAATGCCGATTCTATAAGAATGTGGAAAAAATTCATGGTTCCATATTAAAATTATAATAATGTAACTTTGTCACAGAGTTTTTTCATACAGCCATAAGTAATAGAGATATTTAAGTAATTTTACTTAAATCTTCCACTCTATATACACCAGGCTATTTTAATTCACGTAATTTCCTAGCTACGTTTAGTTTTAATTCTAACCACTGTTAATGCTGTAATCTTATTCTATTCTGAATCGGTAACATTGAGAGTGACATTAAAATGGTAAAGGGACCATTTGCGTGTCCTCGAGACCCTAGAAAAAAAAAGCATTAGCAATTGCTGATAGAAAGTATGATTCCTTAGAGAGATTAGAATACGATAATCAGTTTATTAGGAAGTAGAATTAACTATAATAGATCAGTCACTATTTTTTGCACCGAAATTAAAAGAAAAGTTTATAAAAATTCATACATCACAATTATATAAGTATATAATTATATAGATATAGAATAAATAATATAAATATTTAATTTAAGAATTACAGTATGTGTATTTATTAAATTAAATTGTATTTAAAAATAATCTTTACTTTGCAACGTTACAAAAACATTATTTATCTTTCAAGCAAATACATTTCATAAAGTTTTCGATCTTCTTCTTTTTGAAATTTTGGAACGAAATTTATATTAACGATCTCTGCAAAGCCTTCCTCCAAGTTAGGTTCTTGATAATTTTTCCTTAAAAAAGAACCGTAACAATATTAATAGGTTCTATATAAATTTATTTCTTATTTTACTTACATGTAAGAATTTATAATCACTTCGCTAACTTTAGCATGGCTAGGATCAGTCAATTCTCGAAACTGAAACAAAATATGTATAATATAGTGTTTATACTGTACATTTTATTGTACAACTCGAGATTAGATTATTAATACCTTATTATTGTGTTTTGCGTGATCGATGGTTATTAACATAACAAAGCATCTTATGGGTATATTAATTTTTTTTGCTATTTCGATATATCTTTGTCTTGATGTACAATCAGGATTGGTGTTATCCACAACCACGCTACTCTTTTCAATTAGATATTTTTCTACCAAAGCAACACATTTTTGCCAGCTGCCAAGAGTATCTCTGTTAACGTGTTCATAGTGATTTAAATAATTTTTCACAAAGTGCGATTTCCCAGAACCAGGACATCCAACCATTAGAATAATCTAAAAAAAATTAATCGACAATTATTTGTTACTATCATATTTATATTTCGATTTATATTTATATTTAGTAAAAATGGTTTTAATCACTTCTTGATTGTTCGAAGTGATACTGCTTCCAGAACATATTTCGCTATTGGATAAATTCTTCGGATTAAATAGAGGCAAATTGTAGCAAGTTTCTTTATATCCGAGGAAATGTTCTTCTGGCGTATAAAATTTTAAACCTAAATTAATCGCTAGTAATCGGTCAACCAACGAATGATCTTTCTTTTTTCCGGGAATCCAATTTTTTCCGCGTCCTGCTGAATCTCCAACGTAAAAGCAATTATCTTTATCGATAGATATGGAATCGTTTTTCTGTAAAGAAATTTTTTAACGTCCAAATTTTTCTTGATAATAATAATTTGTTTATATAGTAATTAATTGGTTCTATACTTCTTCCAATTTTTGCCACATGCCAACTAATGGTTTTCTGTAGATGTTATATCCAGTAGCTATAAAAATCTAAAAATAAATTTATATATATATAAAACTATGCAATTTAGTTCAGTTCTACGGTAAGATACATACTTGTATTGGAATACTAATTTTTCGTATTATATTTCTAAGCTTATTTTTAAAAAATTTGGGATTAAGTTTTCCACTTCCAATAGCTGCTTGATTAGTGAAAATTACTATTTTATAACCATTATTGTAGAGCTCTTTTAATTTAGACGACACATTAGGATATATGAGCTGCCAATCATCGTAATCTTTTGGAAATACTAACCCAGATTTTGGTTTTATTAAAGTTCCATCCATATCATATGCTGCTATCTAAAATTTAATAGGTTTAATTCACTGTTAAAAATATTAATATTTTTTTTTTTTTTTTTTTTCCTTTACCTTTGAACGACCTTTCACGCCTTGTGCTGTATATATTAATAATGCTTCGTTGTCTTTACTTTCCCACGTATCCTGCTCAGTACCTAACTCTATTGTGGTGTCTTTATTTTCTAACTCGCTTGAAGTCATTTTATTGCTGGTTACAAATTTCAAAATACCATCAGTGTTTTGTGTATGCTTTTTTGTCTTTTGTTCTTTGTGACTTATAAGATTTATATTATCAGCTTCACATCTTGCTACTTTAGAAACACTTGTTTCATCTTCATTGGATAAATCTGAGTCTCTAATTCGTTTTTCTGGCAGATGAGTTTTTGGAGGTGGAGGATTAAATTCAATTTCATAATTATACTTTCCATATAAGATTTCTAAACAATCACCATGTTTGCCTATAAATTTTGTTTCATTACGTGTTTTAAAGCCATTGAAGCCACAAGGCCTCTTTCCTATTTGTTGGATGAAAACTTTGTACTCCTGATAATTTGCATATAATTGTACTATAAAAAGTAAATAGTATAGAATGAGCACAGTGAATAAAATATAATAAAAATAGCTACTAACTGTAGGAAACAAATTATAAAATGTTAACCTTGTTGTCTGGAACACTGTGAATCTGTAATATTTGTTTGTAGACAACGACCCAAGATAATTGATATCTGATGTGGTAAATACACCGTCAGTAAATTCTTATCTTTGCTTTTTAAGTAACAACTTTTGGCTTGTTGATTCATTTCAATTTTGACGAAGAATACTTCTAAGGTTGCAATATGAAAAAAAATATTTGTAAGTCAAATAAATAAAGTTTTATCGTTGTAAGTTTATAATTATAGGGGAAACATTTTTTTTAATCTATAATAAATTTCTTATAAATGTATTAGAAAAATATTTTTTAAAAAGATATAAAATAATGTATTAATTTTGTATAACTTATTCATTGATTTCTTTATTCTAACATTAGTCTGGAATATTTGTTTATCTAAATTTAAGTTTTTGGGCTTTGAATTTATCAATTACCTTGATGAAGGATAAATACTCCTCAATCATTTTCATCGAATGTGCATTGTAGTTTGTATTAATTCAAAATGGTTAATTCGGATAGAACATAACCTAAAGTAGCTAAACAGCATGTGAATTTTAAAGGATAGAGAAAAAGAAGGTTGTTAGGTTCAGTATTTTTGTTCATTAGTAAAAATTGATACAGAAGGTGGTTGAATTGTATAAAATTCAGTTGAACAAGAAATTGAAAAAAATATGACCACAAACGAAGTCACAAAAGGTGAAAAAAATCCGTACGCTTATCTCGAAAGAGATGATTTCACGTCGGAGAAATATAAAATTGAGGTTCGCGGTTTACCAAAGTATTATGGAATTGGTGAATTTAAAAAGTTTTTGAACGAAAAGTTAGACTTGCAGCCATGCAAAGTAAAACTACCGAAACGAAGCAGTGGATGGCTTTACGTTTCCTTTCGAAACGAGGAAAACCGTCAGAAAGCTATAGAAAAATTAAATGAGAATTTGTGGAAAAATTGTAAGCTTAGCGCAAAGGTATTTTAATTCGATATTACGTTGGTTTACATAGCCCTCTGGCAATCTGTATCGATACATGTTATTTTTATTTATCGAAAATAGATTGCGAAACCTGCAGCAGATCCATTTGTTAAAAGGAAACTACAAGAAGAAGGTACAAATAAGCGTTTAAAAGTAAACGAAGATAGTCAAAATATACCTATAGAGGATAAAGTTAAATTAACTACAATTCCTCTTTGGAATATGCCCTATCCAAGTCAAGTAAGACAATTATAATATGATATGAAAATGTACACAATGGAAACTTCATAATGCGCTTTTAGTTGGAGCTTAAACAAAAAGAAATGAGTTCAATTTTATCAACTATTTGTAAACAAATGTTGAAGGAAAGCAAAGGTGACCTTTTAAAATGGTTAAATCATCAGAAAGATAAATATCAAGGATTACCTTGTGAATTGCTTCCTATTTTGAGTACAGACACAATTACAGAATATAGGAATAAATGTGAATTTACAGTTGGTAATACTATTTAAAATTAATTTACCTCATAGATTAATTATGATAAATGCTCGATACGTAATATTAATTCGATCCAGGTAGAAACGAGGAGGGAGACAAAGTTACGATAGGATTCAGATTATCTAGTTACGCGGCTGGTTCTACAGTAGTAGGTCCTATAGATAGTCTTTGACATATTCCTAACAAAATGAAAGTTGTAGTTAAAGTAAGCTCTTTAAAAGATTCTTCTCAATTTATTCCCTCAGATTTGTATTTGTACTAAGGGTATTTTAGGTGCTCGAAGAATTTATGAAAAACTCAGAACTAAAACCTTTTGAACCGGTTGATCGTAGCGGGTACTGGAGACAAGTTACCGTTAGAACTACTCTTTGCAATGATTTAATGGTAATAGTGGGAATACATCCTCAAGATCTGAGCTCTGAAAAACTGGAGGAATTAAAATCACAACTCAAAGATTTTTTTAAGGACGGAAAAGGTGTCGAGGCACGCGTAACATCGTTGTATTTTCAAATAATGAAGAACAAGTAAGATTACTAAGAGAGCCTTTAAAAAGCGAAAAAAAAAACCCGTTCGTTTGATCGAGTTGGATTTTATTGTTACTTAGAAGCGGCAAAGAAGGAAGCGAAGACAATTTTTATCATATTAGCGGAACGAAATACATGGAGGAAATGTTGTTGGATATGAAATTTCGGGTATCTCCTCAAGCGTTCTTTCAAGTGAATACGTTAGGCGCTCAAGTATTGTACAAAGCAGCGATTGATTTAGGAAAACCAACCGCAGATACTGCGCTACTCGATATTTGTTGTGGCACTGGAACAATCGGTATTGCATTCTCAAAGGTATCAGAGATTCGTAAAGTTAGGAAAAATATTATAGGCGTAAAAAAAAATAAACACCAACGATTTCAGCATTGTGGCGAGGTATTTGGACTAGAAGTGGTAGAGGATGCCATCAAAGACGCCAAGGAAAATGTTGTCACAAATAAAATATCAAACTGCGAATTTTTCTTTGGCAAAGCCGAAGATATTTTGTACCCTGTGATTCGAAGGGTCACTAAACCCGATATCATCGCTGTCGTGGATCCTCCACGAGCCGGACTTCGTAAGATATCGTTAACGTGATTTTTATTACCTTAAAAAAATCATATATCGAGATAGGAATATTTATTTCAGATCAGAGAGCGCTGTTGACTTTGCGCAAAGCGCAAAAATTATCGAGGCTAGTGTATATATCCTGTGATCCTCGGGCAGCTGCAAAAAATTTGGTCGATTTAGCTAAGCCTATCTCGAAACAGTACGTCGGTGAACCTTTAGTTCCTACAAAAGCTGTCGCCGTAGATATGTTTCCATACACCAAGCACTGCGAATTAGTAATATGTTTGGAAAGGTTGTCCGTAGCGATGAAGTCTCGCGATTCCACTTAGCGATACAGACACTTGTACATCTTACCACTGTAGCGCGTGTTTTTCAATGAACATTCAACTAACAATTTAAATAAAAGCATTTTTCCTCGCACACGATTTGTAATTTGATTTAATTGGTTTATTCGGAGTCACAATAGTAAGACTACCAATATCGGCGCTTATTAATGCAAGGGGGCAGAAAAAATGATAAAATTTAGCGATTATCGTCTATATTGAGTAAACGATTTTTTAAGACGTACTTCCGATTGTTGCCATCGACTTACCTTCTACAAGAATGCGAGAGACAGGATGCTATGGATAGGATTGTCAGGGCATGTATAATACATAAATAAGAGGTCGCTTAAATTTGAAACCAATCGAGTGAACATGTTTCGTCTAGTTTGATGCGTTTTGAGTAGATACGTTTAATCGATATTTGAATGCCGATTGTTTTATAAGCCAGAGAGATAAATAGTTGACACACTGTTTAATACAACCGTTACTTTCGCTGTAGTTACTTAAGGTACTTAAGGAGAAAGAAACAACGCTAAAGAGGTAGACGAAAAGATATCCGAAGAAGGAAAAGTGGTAACTCCGACTCGTAAGAAAAGATAGAATCGTTTTTGGATTTAGGTGTCTATCTAGTGTGTCCTGAATTTGCGATTTATTTGTTTCTCTTCAGACCTGGAAAAGCATGCGAGGAATCTCGTGGTTAGAGTCGGGTTTCGAAGTCGAGGTGGATGCTCGTTATCACTTTTTCTTGAAGCATGTCACAGCGTTGAAGTAACAACGCCAGTAAACCCGTCCTTTCGCTTGACCGCGTCGTTGAAGATCCATCTGTACAGGAAACAGAAGTTGGTCGGCTTCGTATATAGAAATATGTATTATATATACCGATCGTCCGAATAGATCGTAGAAACAAAGACGGACGAGCGATATTTGGAAATAAAAATGTAACGGAAGTTGTAACGCGACCTTCACCGTTTGCTCGTCCGCCGAAGGAACGATCTGCGTGTTTCCAGCCGGAAGATGAGGTCCCGACGATCTCGTGAACGTTCTACTGCCTCCAAGTTCTCCTCTGCCTTGATTGTCGACCACTTTTTGCAACGCGACCATTAGCTGGTCGAACAAAAGAGCCGCTCTCTTCGGCACCACCACCTGAAAAATAAAGTTTCGTTCGATTAGAGATAATAACGCTTACCGCGACTTACCGTACTTAACAGCGTGGTAATTATACGCGTGCAAGATTTGTGTGATAATTGATTGAATGGTATCGAGCGGTGTAGGGTGTAATACACGGTCACAAGGCGGTCCAGTTATTATCTTGCTCGTTTCCATCGTTCTCTCGCGCCCCTTATTCCCGATATTTAATGTTTACGCCAATTAAAATTAATTACACCGGAGGATAATTGCCGTGGAGTTTAACGATGAATCACGACTGCGACACTTGACGTTGATAGCCTGCTTATTTTCTTTCAAATTTCTCGCTTCGCGTTTCTCAAATGAAGTTCAAACGGTGCGAAAATAGAATTCAGGAAATATGATAATACTCGATCTTCCGCTGGGTTTAAGTATCGCGAATCTCTATCGTATTCTATCGGTATTTCGTTTCGCGTAAATTCGACTTCATTTTTTCTCCGTAGTCGCTGTTTATCGCGAAGAGTAAAATTTCCAAGAAGAAATAGCAAAAAGACGAGAAACTTCAAGATATCGCAGAAAAAAGTAGATTTCCTTCTTGATCGAACATCCTTACTGTAACATTGCTCGCGAACCTTTTCCTTTGCGACAAATGATGTTCTGCGACTGAAACAATTTCTTTGCGATCGAAGTGCTCTCGATTATTTCAATGGAACAAAGAAAGCGTGAATTAGTTTGTTATAGTCTTGACAGAGATTAATTCTTTTAGCTCGATAATTGGCAGAAATGAATTTTTTCTTCAACGAAATACAAATCCATTTTTATCTGCCGGTCTAAAATTAGTCGGATCAGTTGTATTTATTTTACGCTTTCTTAAACCCATCGCGAGATTAAATATCTTAGATAAAAGTAATCGTTCGAGACAAGAAACGCATATTTCGGCTAATGTATACGTTGCTAAATTTTTACAAAATTAATCTTAAGTAAAATGTGTTGTTTTCTCTGAACACCGCATATATTTGAACGATCTAACGAGCCGTTTACCAAAGGATTCTATTCGATTATCTCATCGTTGCTCGAAGTTCTTCGAAAATTGGCAACTCGACGCAGATCTAATTATCGCCTTCATTACCCGAACACGTTCTAAATTAGTTAGCCAATTTTCTGAACTATTATATTATTTGCGTTCCTCTTCGATCGAGAAGAGCTGTCTCTAGTTAAAGCGTCTTGAAATGAGCAACGAGTAGCATGAATTTTTCACGAGTGTTGGTAGATCTAGAAAAGATCGAAACGAATGTAATCAACGATCCACGACCAACGAGCTCTTTTGTAGCGGTCAGATGTTCCATTTTCTGGCAAACTAAGGGAAATCAGTGGCCGGTAAACTTTGATACCTCTCGGGAAAGTAAGTCAACGCGTGTCTACATGACGGAGTAAACAGTAACATAAATGTGGTTCTTTCTTGCGCCACTATACAACCCAAGTGAATTCCCAAACGATTTCGAACCGGCTTTTATTTTCTCGCGACATTTCATAGGAACCGTGACACTCGGGATTCGGCAGAAATTCCTATGAACGGACTATTGACCCACTTGCGAAAACATAAAAGCGATTGGTCTACCGATATTACCAGACTATTATTCGTCCGTAGAAATTCTTTGTTGTCCGTACCGAGGACACGAAACGAGCGGTGTTACTTTAATCATTCGTTACTGTACTTCGTAAAGAAAGCTTGGAGAAAAAGTTGAAATTAGGAACAGTAACGTCGCCGGTGGCAGTAAACGCTGACGCGAGAACGGACGGAAAGAAAAGTCTGATATAATTAAAAATCTCTGTCTTGAATTAACACGAGCGTACGGAAACTTGGAAGTAATTAAAAAAGAAACATGGGCAACGATCATCCTGTTCTTCGTCTGCTCGATAGGAATTAGATACAATCGAAGAAGAAATACCGAGAGAAAATATCTTCCTCTTTTCGAGAAGATTAACGCTAACAAGTCTGATGGAAAGAAACAAAACTTATTGCTGGTTTATTCGGAAAATTTTCGCGTTTTCCTTTTTAAATTAACAATATTTATATCGATCAACTTTTGCAAAAAGATATTTGTTTTAATCGTAAAAAATATTCAGGTACAAATATGATCTACTAGAATTTAAGTTAAATTAAATTAAATTAAAACTTGAGTAGTCGTCATAATGGAACTTAAAAAAAAAGGAAAAAAAAATGATCGTGACTTGGAATTATTGAATAATAAAAGATGATCCCGAGGGTGGCTCGACAAAATTAAACCTTGCTTTAATGTTCACGTGGCTGAAATTTTCCTATCTTTTAAATAATTCCTTTTAATTGGAACGCATCTGTGTTCCGGCCGCAACGCGAATTGCATCGAGAAAGGTGAAAACGAATTGATTACTCTTCATTCGAGTTTTGTCGTAATATCTATTTTTAAGTTTTCTTTTAGCTTTTTAAAAGTGTTTCCTTTTTAGATTAACAGAAAGAAACCGTCGGGAAGGGAATTATATACAATCAGAGATATTGTATCATCTTAAATATTCTAAAACAAAATTAATCAAGGGAGTTTGGTAGATTGTGCTTTTAGATCCTACAACGTACATTATCCTATTCAGGCACACAGTTGGCTAAACATGAATGATACCTATTTTCACTCTAAAACGAGTTACGCAAAAGAAAAGTTCAGATTGTTCGGTCTTAGGGACGTAGTCAACAAAACGGGCAACGATTATACAATGATACGAGAAGCGCAAATTCTGTTCGCACGCCCGTTTCATGGTCACTGAGAACGAGAGCCGAATTACGACGTCCAAAAATTGGTGTCGATCGATCTGGATATATCATGGAATATGGTTCTCAAAATTCTCGAAATGTATCCGATAGGGAGAACATATCGTCATTCTAATTGGAAACCCTAGTACATGTATAACCTCATTTTTATAACCATATAGCTTCAATTAAAAAAAAAAAAAAAAATGTTATTTGCGTCCCCTCTAATATTAAAAATTTTGGAGTTAAGATGTTTTCCAATTATGGTAACGATACATCGAAAATGTTGTATCGCATATCGTTTGATTGATCTTATACGATCCTTAACTCGAGCGGCGAATCGTAGCGTGGCGTGTGCAAAAGAATGTTGCTTCTTTGTAGAAAGAAAGAAACGCGATTAAGTATGAATAAGTTAACGCGTGAAAAGAATCCACTTTGGGCTTTCTTCCCCTCAACGTCGAGCATTGCCGTGAACCGAAAAAGAAAGGGCTTAGCTATGGCACAAAGAGCAAAGCAGATTCGATGATCACGGATTATGTAGAAAGGAACGTTTTCACTTAGGAACGTCGCTATAAAACCGTACAGAGGACCGATCTGATCGATCGAGCTTTATACCGATTCAAAGGAAGGATTTTGTTGAACATGTCGATAAATGACACGCGTGTTGGAATTACGAATAGCGCGAACAAAGACTACGATTAATAATCCTTGGCCATAAAAGGCTGTGTCCGTTTTAGCGCGTTTTTAGAACATCGGAAAGCTGCTTGCGATTCGCACGATCACGCAGCGCACAATCGCTGTGGGGAAGTTTAATTAAAATCGATGCTTCTACCGTGACTTTAAAGCTTGTTCTATTAGATATATCAGGGCTTTGTTCTTAGCTAGAGAAAGCGCGATAAACGCGTCGGCCGATTACCCTATCATTTTCAGTCCTTATCGCTAATTTAATCGCAAATGCGTGGACATGGAAGCTTTGTCGTTTATCGATAATTGAATTCTGACTGTCCGTAGATGCTATCAAACCGACAACTGACGTTCTCGTCGATCACGATCGTCTCTCTTCTTCTTTCGTCCTAAACAATTCCTGAAAACTGTGCAATTCTACTGGTCGTCAAATAGATTAAACTCGGTTGCTCTTGAAAGGTATAAATCCACGAAACGTGAAACTGATCACGAGTGATCCGTTCTGTTCCGGTCTCTGTCTGTCAGTGGCCATTTTCCAGCAAACACCGGCCTCGTTCCTTCTACTCCTATCATAAAAGAATCATTTTGACACAATGAAGTCCACCCACGTGCGAACGCGACTCGCAATTACCTATGAATCGGAAAACGCAGGCCGACAATTATGCGACCATTCGATGCACCAGAATGAATATAATTGTTGACGGCATAGCGGCTACCAGACTCATCTAGTTGTTTCAATGCCGACAGGCCAAATATCGTGATCGTTTCACGGGCTCCGCGTATCATCGAACAATATTCTCGTGTTAAACGTTAATTCGGCAGATTTCTTTATTGCTAATATTAGTAGCCGATGAACACCGCGCGGAGGACAATACAGCCGCATGGTTGTGGCGAGGACAAAGACGGCCAAATTAATCGATTTATTCCGAGTTGAAAAGAGCTCGCACTGTTTTGCGTAAACACGCTTATACATGTATACGCGTACCGAATGAATTTGTTGTTCGTTCCAAATAGGTATGGAAATGGCTAATGGAACGTGTGTAGCCGCTCGACCAACCTGTTAGTGGTTATTAAAAAAAATAAAAAAGAGGTGAAAAATGCAGAAAAGGCAGAAGATCGAAATAGAAAACCGTGAAGCTTGAATCGTTGAATGGAAAAAGAAACTATCGAGTAATGGTGTTCTCGGAAAACGTGGGAGTAATTTTTTATGTATAGTTTTTCGTTTGCAACTACGATGACATTTTATTTTCCGACCGATAATCGCTCACGAAACGAACACTGTTAAACGCACTAGTTGCTGTTTCATGACGTACGATCGCTTGCCGTTTAATTAAACATTCCTTGCAGCGACGAGTGTGAACTATCCGAGCAAGAGTTACGACAAAATCGAATTCTCGTTGGAATAATTTTTTTTCCTTGTCCGGCCACGTCTATCTCGCGTCGTTGAGCGAGCTGGCGAGAGAATGACCGACAGCGATCGAACTTTCATGGACGAATATCATGATTCATGATAAACCGATTGATTAGATGTCGCCTAACTAGTAGGAAAATCCAGGTAAAATTGATTGGGTCAAGGAAAACGAGAATAGCTCCAGTTACAGTTGTTGGAAGGAATATAGCGATGTTGCAAAATCACTAGGGGCGTTAAAATATTTACGTTATGGTCATTGGAACAAAAGAGTTGATAGAATTATAGACAAGCAAGGACTTGGGTTCTTGTTCAGAGTCGTGCGATGGTGTCTCGACGCAGCGTAATACATTGCTTTTTTAAAATTGTATCAAAATAAGATGAGCTTGTACAACAATGATACACGCATATCGTTTCGTACAAATGAAAAAAGAAAAAAGAAAAGGTCATACACGGTCTTGGGTCCGGCAGTGTCATTCGGTTTTGCCAGTTAAGGGATTAGTTTATGACTTGGCTATATTACTTCCACCAACTATATTGTTCCGGGGAAGAATAACTGCGCGAACAAGGTCTTAATTACACGCGACCCACTTGTCGCCCTTTTCTTGATCGACACACTTCTTAACGATAGCTGGAATATTTCTCTTGAAACCGAAATTCTTTCTCGCTGTTGTTTACTTTTCTTTGGAACCTCTCGAACATGGTTATTAAACCGTTAGAAAAAAGAATAACCGTTCTACCGGTAACTCGTTATTTGTCCTTTTATTCGACTCGACTATCTGGATTAGAAGTCGGAAGCGTAGTCATGCGTATTTCTACCTACACAAGCCAGATCGAAGTAACGTTCTTAAGGGCCTCGTAAAAGTAACATCGAACTTACTTTCGTTCCAGAAGTTAGCTCGTTCGGTGGAAAACGTTTTTGTAACGGCCGTGACGAGCAATAATGGTCATGCTCTTCGATCTGTTATCGGTCTAGCTCTTGAGCGTTAAATTATTTAAAATTTTGCACACTCCTGTTCCTTTTTACCAAGAAATGAACCGTATAATGGATTCATGCCGATGCTTTTACCGATATTGGCTTCGCATTGGCTTTATATTTGCAAACAAAACGTTCGCTCGTCGACAAATTTAAAAAACGTGTCCATCTTTTTTTAATAAAACTTGCGCGAACCGAAACAGGTATTGTTTTCTACACCGCGACTATTTTTCCCGCGCAACGAATCGATCTACTTAAAATTTTACACATATGCACCGGTCGAAACTTCTTTCGAGTGTTGTTTCGATCGTTTCGCGTTAACGTCTGCAATTCTGCAGAGGCGAAAGGAGGAAAGTTTGAACATTTTTCTGGCAACGAGACAAGCAACGATAGTAAGACGTTGCTTTACGAGCGCTTAAAGAAATTGCAACCACTAGGCAGATGTTTCTTCCACGTAATAAATACGCGTTGAAAAACAGTCGCGAGATGCTGAAACGAAGGAAGAAAGGGCGCGTGGGTGTGCATTTAGGGAAAATTTATGATTCGAGACGTTTGTTTCGCGCGAAATCGATGAGCACTGTTTGCGCCGCTTGCAACTTTGAAGAAACGTTTACGCGTTTAAATTTCGCTAGACTATAGGTACTTTACACCATAAATTTTGCATAAAATATCTGAACGACTTGCGAGGTACGCTTAACGCTTCACAGTCAAGTCCAGATTACGCGTACGCAACATATGCTTTTAATCCTTCGCAAGCTGGCTCTTAGCATTTACATTTCCTTGCATTCGTTTCATTTTCTCAGCGAGGAGTTTGCGAGACAAATACTTTTTACCGTGTGTCGCATAGTTACTCTTTCCGCTTAATTCCAAGCGAAGAATGAAAGAAATACGGAATGTTGGTATCGGCTTGCGAACACGCGATACAAAAACGATAATCCTTCGACCAACGTTTTCTGTCCTTTCTATCGTACTTAGTAAAACAAACGTTAGTTTTTTTCGAACATTCTCTTAAACGCAGTTTAGAAAGTAAAAAAACTCTTGAAGGCAGAACTGTACGCGTCGAAGCATTGCTCGATCGACGGTCGACAAACGCATCGAAAGATAGAGCTCAGTCTAATCTTGACACCGAACGAATTATCGTCTCCTTCCGCAAATAATTCGACGACGCTGCGGCGAATCGATTTAACGATGATTAAAGCCACGTCGATGGTGCGTTTTTATTAGCCGGCACATAAAAGTTATTGCCGCGAAGTTGGCGACGACGAAAAGATGAGCCTCGAGCACGACACCAAGACGCGCTCGTTCGAGCCTTTTTTCGCGATTCGCTCGTTAAGAAACTCCTTGGTTGATTGCGTACCGTGTAACCCGAATGAATTATCTCACCGCGAAAAATTGTTCGTGTAATCAATCTAGTTTTTCTCGCTTTATACCTTTTTTCATCGCGTTTTAATTGTCGACCGAGGAACTTGAAACTATTAATTCATAACACTTGGGAAAATAAAAATTACTTGGATATCCGGCGGGCAAGAATCTCCATTCGGGAGCCAATCGATTTTTTGTTACTTTCGACTAACATCGATGATGTAAGGAATAAACTGATAATAATTGAATATATTAATTGATAGCGTTGTCCGATGTTTGAGAATATTCGATAACGTTTAAATAAAAACAGTTTAAAAAATTGAAGCTATTAATTTTCGTAGAAAAAGGATAGATGAAGTTAAAGCAACGTGAAGTTTAACATCTCGGAGTTGCTGGTAGGTCGAAATTGGTAATTCAATTCTATCCACGTCGCACGACTCTATGCGACATCACTTTTGGAGACTTCAACTCTGGAAATATCAGCGAGTGTCTTAACCCATTCCTCGCCACGGTATTTGAAAAATAATAACGAAACGCTACGTGTTTGTTTGATAGAAAAACTGAGAAAAGGCAATCTCGCTCGTATCATATTTTGACCTTATCCTTTCTTCCAAATACGAATCCCAGTCGTGTCCACAATTTAATCAAGCGATACAGACAAAAAAAAGTCTGCGGTGGGTGTTGATTGCATCGAAACGAAACAATTAATTCGAACTTTACCCTATGCCATACATCAGAGGGACATGAGACGCAATTTTATTAGCTCCTTAACGAAGAAGAATAGTTGGGCGATTCTTGCCAGAAGAGATAGAAAGGGGGACAAACGAAAAGGCCATATACAGACAAAATATTGCATGACACGACTCGGTAGTAGGATTAAGGAATAAAAATCTGTGTTGATATTGCAAACCACGTGTAAATTACACCGTAGGCTTCGACCGTGTGTAGAAAGATACAACTTTCGTCGTGTCAGATATCATAGTTGGAAGGATCACTGAATAGGCCATACCTTCTCCAGACTTCGTTTACCAATTCGCTTAACAAAGTGAATCAGTTTCGAATTAAAAGAAAAAGAAAAAAACAAACAAAAAAATAGAACGATGTTACTGGAAACGAAGTGGAATAGAGGCAAAATTCAGTTGACTTGTCGTCACCAATCTGTTCGTCCAAAAGAAAGTTGTACCTCGTAATCGTATATTCCGAAGAAGGTTGACGCCTCGCGTCAAAAATCTGGCCATTCGTGGCGTCAACTTGTAATTAATAGAGAACCCTGCACCTGTGCGATGACTAATTAGCGTGAGGCCAAGATACGAGATTAGTCGTGTCTTATTTCGCTGGTAAAACGGAGACACGATCGATGCAGTTGAAAATAATTCATTAATTAACTAACTCGAGCGCGGTGCAGACCTCTGAATTAACGCGCATGAATTGCAACTAAACGAACGAGAAGTCGAAACTGTTCATTATCCCAACATTGGATCACGAAACAGTTTCCACTTTGCTTGAACAAGAACAGGCTGTCAAGTCGGATATTATTAATCGAGAACGATTCGAGGACGGTTTGCAAGAGGAACGCGATGAAAATTACCGAGCGCGTGGGGTTAATCGAACGATCGTTAGACGAGCCAGCCAATTAATAAGTTGTCGAAATCCGTTCCACGTCGCTTCGACTCAGTCTTAATTCGACGCCTTCGAATTCGCTACCGTGATAATTATAACTTTCTAATTTGAAATCGATCATAATGCTTAATCGATCGATCGTTTCGAGGGATTTCTTCGTTTTCGCAGAACAAATTGGAATTTGCTGTTGCTCGAGCAATTTGTTGCTACTTTTAAAATCCCTGCATTGCGTCCGACAATGCACGATGCGCTTACAAACTTTCAAGACAAAATTCGTAAAAAAAAAAAAGAGAATTAAATTAACCGGGGAAAAATTAATTACATCCTGTTCAACGTATCCCGTTAAGTTGTAGCAGCGACAGCATAGTCGTAACAAGTTCTCCCCTCGTACTTTCTTAACTTTTAAAAAAGTTCGAAAAGTGGTGGTGGTTTTTCGATTTTTATTTCAACTCGACAAACAGAAAATAGACAAGGAACGTTGTACCGTTCTTCATGTTTCGTGCTGTTTATCTTTGGAACGATGAATTTAGGATGGTCGACGACCAAACAGAAAAGTTATATTTCAGGTTGATTCTGGACTTAGCGTTTAAACTGATATCTTAGAAACGGTTGCGTGTTCCGTCGCATAGGATTCCTGTTTTTGCAACTCAACGCAAATTTTCATTTTGTCGTCAACGAGGATTTAAGATTTGTTTCGAGAATTTCAGGCTGTTGCGTGGTATTCTATGCATAAACTTGAAATACAATCATTCCTCGTGATCGATGAGGATCAATGAAAATACATTTAAAAGATGTATGTAATCTGTCGACGAAAAATGAAATATCATCGATTCGATAAAGCGACGACGAGAGATTTCGTGTTCACTGTCGCAAAGCAAATAAGAGTAAGAAGAAGCTTGACAGTGGTCGCAGTAATATTCTCGGCTTACAATCTCATTTACCGCAAAACAAAGCTCGTGAGAAACGAATATACGGAGTAATAGAGAAATTCGAGAAGAATGAAATGTCAAGCGGAACTCGGAAGGAACAAAGACAGGTTACAAGAAGAAAACGACGAAAAATTGGATATTCTATAACGCGATTACCGGACGGAAGCTGTATACTTTCTTTTTATTAGAGATCGAAAATAAAGCTGGCTAAATCGATCCACGTTCTACATCCATCGCCCGTACGTGCAACCTCAGGGATTTCAAAACTATTTCATTTTTCGAAACTAGCGGTCGACACGGTGCACTTTATTATTGCAACGGACGTTCGGTTCTCTTCGAAATGTTTTCGATACATGGAATTTTATGTCGTTTCAAACTACAAGGAGACGGATAACAATTTCTACAGAGTTCTTCAACATTTTTAAGATGATCTAACAATTGACGCGACGAAAGTTTAAAAAATAGAGAGACAAAGATCGATGGAGATGGTATCATTAAGGAAATCGAGTGTAACAGTGCAATCCTACTTGTTGATCGCGATTCGCGTGTTCCTTATTCCTCTTTCGGGTCCGATAGACAAGTCTCGCTAACTTGCGTTAGTCGAGAAGTTCCTAAGCAGTTATAGATAAAGCTACACTACGTTTAGCAGCAAAATTAAGGGATCGTAAAATTTTCACCGATAAGTGTAAAAGCATCTTCGAGGAAAATCAACTTGCGATTAATAAGGTGAGAGTAAAGGCTTCGTTTTTTCTTCGTGAAGTTACAAAAGGTAAAAAATCGAAGGTCTATCGTATGCAAATTTTTCTATGAAACATAGGAGGAAGTCGAGCGATCGAGATTGGGCGACACACGTAGCTAAAATATTAAGAAAAAGTCTGGAATTGCCCCTCCGATTGTTTTCTGCGTCCACTCCCATTTCTTTGTAACATTATCTTCCGTCGTTTTTGACGTAACCATCGCTCACCCTACGAGTTCACTTAGCCCCCGTGTTTTTCTCAATAACATTCTACGCTGTAACGACGGAAGAGCAAACACAGTGCTCGCGAATGTTCTGAATTACTTACCGGATACTCGTCGTACTTGGTCGAATAGTCGGGATAATCGAGATTCGTTGGCGCGTTCCTCTTGTTGAGGGCGCGCTGCCCGATGGTGCCAGTAATTATAGGCACCATCGCCACCACCATCAATGCAATCACTCCGTTGCCCATCTACGAGTTTGCTGGTTGAAAAAGCCGCGGTATTCGAGTACAATTATGGTATCCGTGAGTACACCTTCTTGGACCAGTGTTCTCTTTTCTCCGATCGGCTTTCTTTCGATAAAATCTTTGGAGATCTTTCTTAAGCTGCGATCGAAACCACGATGATTCTATCGTTCACCCTGCGATCGTCTTAGCGCTTTGATCGAAGAAAAAGGACAACCGGTTTCGATTCGATTTGTGCGAAAGATGAAAAGCAGCACGCGACACCTCGGATCTAAAGATTGGCAAAGGATACCGAACCGATATCCAGCACGTTGGTTATTCCAGAAAGACGAAGGACGTACTCGAGGACGCAATGTGACGCCTCGAGCGGCAACCGCTCTCCTATATACTTTGGCGTGTACGCGTGCTCCACGTTACGCAGGCGCTGAAAATTTCCGCCTGATTCGTGAAACCGCGCGTTATCCTGTAACACCGACGCACATTTTTCTTTTCGCGAGGTTCGATCTTTTCCGATACGATCTTCGCGAAACTACTGACGTCAGGCTTGCCAGAGTAAAAGCACAATCGTCCTTTGAAAATTTTCTTGAGAATTGCGCGAAACTTTTGCCAATCTTCCCTTTGCTTCGTATATAATCGGAGAAGAAAGAAATATTAGATTCTTGAACGTAGCGCAGTTTTTTTTCTCTTTTCCACTATCAGAGTCGTTGCGCAATTATTCGTTTCGGATTAGTAAGGATCAAGCATTGATAAAAAAAAAAACGATAGAGTGAATGAAAACGTGCAAATATTAATAAAAATTCTATACAGACTTAAAACATAAGCACAGTCATGGTTGCCAAAAAGTACATTGAGTTTACGAGTTCTTGTCAGTTACTTTGATTGGCAATGCAGTGGGTCAACCTTTTAGACGATGACGCGCAAGCTACCTAAAGTTGAGTAACTTTGATTGACCCCGTTGAATGCAGATAGATTTCTCGTTGGGAATTCTATTCTCACAAAAATATACTATCTCTCCTTTCCTGTCTGCCAATTTAGTCGCGTTTCAAAACTCGAGAACTTGTTCGAACGATACAGTTTGTACGATCGCGGCGACAGTATCCGACTTGTGGTCAGTCTCGTTAGGGAATACACCGATTACAAAGTCAGAAATTGGCCGGGGAATTATAACTTCGGTTCAGAACTCCGAAAGTTTCTCGCTGGTAACGCGATCTTAATCTCTGCCTTTAGCTTTCCGGTTGCCATTTGACCGAGTTCTCTTCCAAATCACAGAGTTCGCGTCTCTTTGCCTTTTATTCCGGCTTCATCCGTGTTACCGGCTATCAGTGTTCCAAACATTGTTAAACGCTATTAACACTGGCACGTTTTAACCTTTTCATGAACGAGCCAATTGCGAATAAAACGGATAGAGCCAACGATGTTTCAAAATTCTTCAGAGATAACGTAGCTATAGCTATCGTGTAAAATATTCGTACATGTTCCACGAAGTATGGATAATAAATTGCAACTTAAATCTCGAAAATGATACGACGAACGCGATCAATTTTTGTCGGTATCCCAAAATTTGAAGGGTTCCCGCGAAAGGATTAATTTTGTACTTCGCGCACCGTTCAACGTTAAATTACATTCGCCTCCTCGAGCGTCGCATTTATCTTTGATGGTGTCCAACAGACGAACTCGTTACCAGGAAAGAGGAGAAACGAGTCTCGCTCGAGAGGAATCGCAAATGCGACAGGTGGTTCGCGGGAAAGAAATGGATGCATTCAATTAAGCGACTTCCGTTGTCACGTGCCGGCCATAATTAACGACTAATAATGCTGCGGTGAAGGACGTGACGGGCGTGAAGTTACTTAACGGACCTTATTCCACCACTGAATTCTTTCCTTTTTATCTTTCCGTTTTGTTTTCACAGTTCTTTTCTTCCCTTTTTTGCGCCTTTTTCTTGTCAATTTTCTACACTCATTGCTTCTTAAAAGTTCGCTACTCCAAGAAACGTGCTTCCTACTTTTTTTTTTTTTTTTTTTTTTT